>CM045746.1:26624465-26664465 GCA_024760905.1 Plotosus lineatus | reverse complement strand
CTTCTGGCATGAAGGCTCTTCTCTGGGAATATTAAACATCCGACTTTAGTGCAGATTGGAAAATGAAAACAGTCATGTGATGCCTCCTCTTACTACACGTTCTCTCTAATGATCAGGAGGAACATCAAACGAAAGTTCTGAGCAGAAACCCTGGTCTGGGTGAATAGTACACATGGTGTTCTGCTTTCAGAAAATAATCACCATGATGTTTGTGTAATGAAACTGAGTTACCGAATTCACGAGGATTATTCACCACCAGTCTGTTATTCATCTGAACAACATCAAAGCAGAAAGAACAATTATTAAAAACTTATTATAAAGAACACATTACATTTTATCCAGTTGTGCTTCACTTTGTCTCCAACCCTCCCCCCGTCCCTAAAAAAAACAAAAAAACAGTTCGATTCTGTTCTAACTTCCGTCAGGAGTCTTGATTTAATTTATTCATCTGGTAAAAGTCATGAAGGAAAAAAAATAAAAATAAACAAATAAAGAAAGAGGGGCAGATTAAATAATGAGAGAAGAAAAGAAAGAACAAAGATTGTCTGAACAAAAATCAAGGATAAAAAAAACGAAAGAATATAAAGAAAAAACGGGATGAAGGAAATTATTTAAAATAGAAATTATAATAAAAAGAAGAACATTGTTTAAAACAGTGGAATTTAATTAAATATAAGAACGCAATGAACATGAAAGAATGAAAAACAGAAACATTTTAAAATCAAATCTGAAAAGGAATGATAAAAAAACGAAAACTATAGAAAGATAAAATAACTAAAATTTAAAAAATGGAAAAGGTGAAAAAAGAAAGAACGGCAGAGTGGTGCACATCCATCTCACAGCAAGAAGGTTCTGGGTTCAATTACTGGGTCCGATTACAGAGGCGCAGTGATTAGGACATTCGCCTCACAGCGGGAACAGGGCAAGGGGCATTTCAAGGCAAAGGCCATTTCAGGAACATTTCAGAGCAAGGAGCATTTTGGTGCTCGGGGCATTTCAGGGCAAGGGGCATGTCAGAGCTTGGGGCATTTCAGGGCAAAAGGCATTTCAGGAGCATTTCAGAGCAAGGGGCATTTCAGGGCAAGGGACATGTCAGTGCTCGGGGCATTTCAGGGGCATTTCAAGGAAATTTCAGGGCAAGGGGCATTTCATTGCTCGGGGCATTTCTGGGCAAGGGGCATTTCTGTATGGAGGTGCATGTTCTCTCTTGTTTGCTTGGGTTTCTCTAATTGGTTGTTTCCAAATTGTCTCATGGTGTGAGTGTGAAAAAATAAAAAGTGGATAAAAGAAAGAAAAATGAAAATCAAATAACAAATGAGAAATAAATAAAGAAAAAGAATTGGGGGGAAAATAAGAGGAAAAAAGAAATAAAAAAAAGAAAGAAGAAATAGAATATGCATAAGAATGAGATGAAAAACAAGATAAATAAATAAACAAATAAATAAATACGGATAAAGAAGAAATCAACGAATAGCTGGATAGATGAATGGAAAGATGGATAGAGGAGCAGAGAGATGGATAGATTTCTACAAGGTTTAGATGATATAGACATTCATTCATTCAAACCTGTGATTTGTCACTGAGCGCATGTTTCAGATCCCTTAACCAATCAGAATTGAGAATTCATCAGCATGGAGATATAAACCCTGAAGATCACCGCAGGCTTTGCTCCTGCCGTCCTTCATTTAAAGATTTGTGACTCATTTTCTGTCTCATTCTTTCCTGCTCGTGGCGTGCTGCGAGGAAAATGGGGGGGGGGGGTTCCGAAAGCGTCTGAATGAATGCTAATTCCGTGTTTAATAAGCTCCGGCTCCCTCAGAACTCACAACGCAAACTAGATCCCACCTCAGCCAGCCTGGCGTTATTGAGTGAGACTCCCGAGCAATATATTACATCTCCAGTTCGTTCGGAGCTTTTATTCTCCCACGATATCTTAAATTAAAGTTCTGTTATTGCACGACTGCTCCATTTTCATATTTCAGACCGAGACGCATGGGCCGGTTTACACGCATGATTGAGTTTGGACCGAGGTTCCGGTGCCCAGGAAGGGACTGAGAAACATTTCGGAATTATTGCCATGACGTGGAGGGAGATTTCAAAATTCCCAGAGTCAAGATTCATACGCAGCCTGGAAATCCTGCACATCCGGACTCTTATTTCAATCAATCAACCAGCCAATCATTAAACCAAGCAGTCAATCAATCAATTACTCATTTAATGCAGCAACCAAGCACCCAGTCATTCACTCAATCAATCAATCAATAAATCAATCAATCAATCAATCAATCAATCAATCAATCAATCACGTGTATCTGCATGTGTGTGTGTCACATGCTTATTCCACTCATTTCAGGAATATATTTTGAGAAATATTTAGATTTCCAAAGGTTCTTAACGATAAAGAGTTCGCTGGTGAAGCACATGACATTTTCGAGTGCTGTGTTCTGATCCGGGATTGGTCAAGAGAACTGAGGGCAAACCCGAGCTGTGGACATGAATACTCAAACTCAGTGTCATTCATTCATTCACTCATTCATTTTCTGAACGGTTTAAACCTAATTAGGGTAGAGGGGAGGCTGGCGCCTATCTCAGCCGATTCTGGGCGAGGGTGGGGCACACTATGGACAGCTCACCAGGCCATCGCAGAGCAAACACTCGCACAACCATTCATACTCACACCTAGGGGTGATTTCATTTATTCATTCATTCGTTTTCTGAACCGCTTAATCCGAATTAGGGTCACGGGGAGGCTGGCATCCATATCAGCCGACTCTGGGCGAGGGCAGGGCACACCCTGGACAGCTCGCCAGGCCATCACAGAGTCAACACTCACACAACCATTCTCAAATCAGGGTGATTTCGTTTATTCATTCATTTTCCGAACCATTTAATCCTAATTAGGGTCCCGGGGAGGCTAGCATCCATCTCAGCCGACTCTGGGTGAGGGCGGGGTACACCCTGGACAGCTCGCCAGACCATTGCAGGGTCAACACTCACACAACCATTCACACTCACACCTTGGGGTAATTTGGAACAGCCAATTAACCTACGGTGCACGTTTCTGGACTGTCGGAGGAAACCCAGAGAATCAGGAGGAAACCCACATAAGCACGCGGAGAACATGCAAACTCCGCACAGAAATGCCTGAGCTGAGAATCGAACCTAGGACCTTCTTGCTGTGAGACGGACGTGCTAACCACTACACCACCGCCTACAGCTCAGTGGGTTTGTGAAAAAAAAAAAAAATGCTTTGAGGTTAAGGTGATGGAAATCGTCCTAAAGGCTGTTCCAGGATTTGTGTAATTTTATAAACCGACAGAAAAAGAAAAAAAAAAAAGAAGGTTCCTGAAGGAGGACAAGCCGACATTGTGTGCATCATGTTTTTTTTTTTTAAGATTCATATCATTTCCATTTCTCCTTTAATAAACAGCAGCCAACGAGGACTCTTGGAGCGCAGATAAGATCGGCTAATTTCTCTATACGGAGCGGCCTTCGTAATCCGAATAGTAATGGCGCGCGTATGTGCTTATTGCTTTTTGGAGGTCAGTCTGATACGAAGTGATTGGCTCTGATGAGATGTTCTAGGTCAAGTCTTAATCAGGCTCCACGATTGGTCGTTATGCTGTAGTGTACAGATGCTCAGGCTGCGGATCAGCGTCACTCCGCTGTTACTGCATCCAAAACATCATCCCATCTTGTTCGCATTAACCTTGCGCCAGAGAAAGTGAAACAAACAACAACAAAACTAGAGTCGCGCAGGGTTTTTTCTCCTCACATGCCGCCGGTCCGTAGAGAGTTCGTCTCGAGATAAAGCAGAAGGTAATGGAACGGATCGTGTTTATAGAATGATGTGATGCTGATATACTCAGAGATTTGGGCAAACGGCTCACAGGATCTTACAGGACGGAGGTGGCTGCAGGGCTTAATGTGATGGGTTACTGTGCTGAAGGTCAGTGGTTCGATCTTCACGATCACCACTATCGGGCCCTTGAGCAAGGCCCTTAAACCTCAATTGCCCTTTTGTAGAAAAACAGAATGATAATTGGTTGGTAAAGGTAAAGTCCTTTGGGATTTTTACACCCGAGCCGAGCGGCTCATCAGGCCGGTGCTTATCCCCGGTTTCTGCAGCGTGACGCGACCAGGAGTTCAACTCCTGGATGGGACACTAGTCAATCACAGGTTACTCTCCCAGTATATTTTTACTGGTATCCATTTCTACTGCTGGGTGGACAGAGGCACACTTGTGGTTGAGACCTTGCCCAGGGGTCTTAGCACAGTGGCGGTCGAAGTGGAATTTGAACACACAACCCCCTGATCATGAGCACTGCACCCTAACCACTACCACCAACCACAGGCGAATGATAATTATAAGTCGGCCCTCTTCATATGAAATTAATCCATTCCAGAACCTTTTTGTAGCCTGGATTTTTTGTAAGTAGAGGTGCATTTTATATGTAAAACGCCTGATTCGTTCCGATATAATAATAATAATAATAATAATAATAATAATAATAATAATAATTTATATATATATATATATATATATATATATATATATATATATATATATATATATATATATATATATATATATATGTCTGTGTGTGTGTGTGTGTGTGTGTGTATATATATATATATATATATATATATATATATATATATATATGTCTGTGTGTGTGTGTGTGTGTGTGTGTGTATATATATATATATATATATATATATATATATACTTTTATCATTTCTAAAGGGTTTATGTGGTAGTCTTGGGAGCATTGGAACGAATCAGGCGTTTTACATTTTACTTACGAAACCGCGTTACAAAAACGGCTCTCGAATGGATTAATTTCGTAAGCAGGGGCCGACTGTGTATATATACATATATATATATATATATATATATACACACAGTCAGCCCCCTTCTTGCGAAATTAATCCGTTCCAGAGCCGTTTTTGTAACGCGGTTTCGTAAGTAGAGGCGCATTTTACATGTAAAACCCCTGACTCGTTCCAAGGCTCCCAAGACTACCACATAAACCCTTTAGAAACGCTAAAAGTACACCAAATTTGTATGAAATATGTGTTAAAAGTAAAGGATAATTATTTATTAAACCATTTAAACATTTTATTAACATAGTAAACCATTTTATTAACATATTTATTAATTAAACCATTATTAAACATTTTTATTAACCAATTTTTTATTAACCAAATCAAACAATATTAAACATTATTAAACATTTCTGGCGTGCTCCACCGTATGCGGGTGGTGTCGCAGCCGACGCCGGATCTTTTGAGACGGGGCACAGCTCATCCGGACCTCCGATCTGTCAAGCAGGTAAGTGTGCTTTGAATACTTGTTTAGTACTCAACATTCACCTGTTTGCTTGAGGGATCGGAGGTCTGGATGAGTCGCGTTTTGCCCACATTTGACAGAGCACGCCACATTTATTAAACATTTACTGAATTAAATAACTTAAAAAATGAAAAATAAGCTTTAATGAGCACTCTCAAAAAAAAACGAACCAACAGTACAACTCTCCTTTTACACGTGTGACAAACAAGCACTAAAGGTACAGTACTGTGGAGATTCAGCTCCCTTCCTGGCCAATGGGAGGCCAACGGGGCGGGATGTTGGGAGACAGCCGATGAGAGAGCAACTCGCGCGTTGTTTGAATGGCACGTTTGAATGTCGCGTTTGAATGTTTGAATGGCGCGTTTGGCGCTTTTCATGAGAAGAATTTGTTTTGTGTACAGAGGACAAAAAAATTATGAAAATGTTTTTCATATACTGGATTTTTCGTATTCTGGGGATTTCGTATGAAGAGGGCCAACTATACTGTAAATGTAACACCCGCGCGTCTTTGGTTTGAGGGAGAAATCCGAAGTATGCAGAGGAAACCAACGCGAGCACAGAGAGAATCTGCAACCACACCCTTACACAGAAATTCCCGCGCAGAGCCCCAGGACTCAAACCAAGGACTTTCTTGACGTGAGGTGAACGTGGTAACTACATGACGCCGAACTGTGAACATGTTTTTTTTTTTTTTTTAATGAAAAAAAAATCCCAATCTGACTCGTGTTCATAATAAATATATAATAAATAAAACCGCGCATGATTGCAGGGTGGCCGTGACACTTTCATCGACCTCGTTTAATGTTCTTCACCTTATCATTTTTTTTTTTTTTTTTTTTTTTTTTTTTTTACCTTTAGATGTCGGTGCCTTTGACGTTTGACATTTACTTACAGCGTGTTACTTGAATCGGTTGTAAGCCCAAGTGGAAAGATATTTAATTAGCAGTCACTCGCTGCATGCACACCGCGTACCATTATGTTTACAACAACAGCTAATATCGGGCTAAAATGTACCGCTTGTTTGTGCAGAAATGCTAATGCACTAAACAGGGAGAATATTTCCGTCTCTCCATCTGTCTGGGCACGTCGCCCTTCATCACTTATTGTTTTGCTTGAGTCAGACTGAAGGAATGATGGGAAAAAAACAACAAACAAACAAACAAACAAACGAACAAAACAAAACAAAACAAAACAAAAAATAACCAGTGCAGCCCGGATGAGGCGAGATCCAGAGTCTCTTTATAATTAATTTCATTATATATCAATAAATAATTTTTTCATCTCATGCTGGTGTGGAGCTGCTTTATCACCGATCCGTTTTGGGCAGAACACCAGAATTAAAAAATATCCATCCTAATCTCGGTGCTGCTCTGATTAATTAGGGAATGGTTCTGATTTTCTAATTAAAACGGGCTGGAGATTTCTTATAAATATTTAAAAATTGCTCACAGAGGACTTGTTCCCCGACGTTTTTTTTTTTTTTTCTTTAATCGAGCTCGCGGATAGAAAGATGATGTCGAAGCTGTTTGGTGTTTTTTTTCCCCCTCCTTCTTCTTCTTTAGGTGTTTTTTTTTCTTTTTCCACACTCTCTCTCTCTCTCACTTTCTTTCTTGCTATTGAAGTGTCATACTAGATTTATGTCTGGGGTTTTGAGTCGTGCTGTGTTTTGAGGATGCTGGCTGTGGGCGAAAGCTTGCTCTGTCTGCTGATTACTCACAACGCGTACTCGGCGCTAGTCGTAGCGAACGCGCGGCAGTGTGTCGTGTCAGACGAAGACGTATGCGGCGCGAGATTAAAGTCACAATGCTGCATTCGGAGCTTTTTAAGCTGTTAAGCCTTCGTGACGTAGACTGGAAGGGCTTCTCCAGCTGTGAGCGCTGAGCTCGAACCTGAGGAATATGGGATTTGGTTCTTGGGCTCAGACTCGTATTTAGCTAATTGAATTATAGTAACCCGTCTCAGGATTTGGATTCTGCTGCAGCTGTAAGCGATGCACTCGATCCAGACTTAATCAGGGTTCACAGCCGGGGTCTGAATGTTATCTGAAGATTAATGCAGCAGTAGTAGTAGCACCTCCTGCTGTCCAGGAGTGGAAGTACACTTTCCACAAAATCGTTTCTTTTGAAGCCATTTGGTGAAAATATTTTGTCATTTTGAAAACTTGCAGTGCAGTCAGGAGGCTATCTGTACTAATTAAGGCGGAGCTTATTTCTGGGTTGGAAAAAGTTTACAGAAGCTCTCTCTCTCATTTGTTCAATGTGGCAGGGCAGTGGTGGCTTAGTGGTTAACGTGATGTGTTATTAATCTGAACGCCAATGATTCAACCCCCACTGTTGGGCCCTTGAGCAAGGCACTTCACCCTCAATTGCTCAAGTTGTATAAAAATATATATGATTGTAAGTCACTCTGGTTAAGAGCATTTGCTGTAAATGTCAATGTATTCATTTGTTGAACAACTTAACTTTATTACTTGGGTTGTGGAGAGATTGGAGCCTATCTCAGTCGACAATGGGCAAAGGCAGGGTACACTCTGAATAGCTCATAGGACCATCTCAGGGCAACACACACAAGAAGCAATTTGGAACAGCCAATTAGCCTACAGTGCATGTCTTTGCATTGTGGAAGGAAACTGGAGTACAAAGACGGAACCCACACGAGCTCAGGGAGAACATGCACAAAAACGCATGAGCTCAGCACCAAAACCGAGGACCTGTTTACTGTGAGGTGGTTGGTGTTTACGCTACCGTGGTGTCCATGAACAACAACGTGAAACTAAAATAAGTTAAAATATCAACATAAATTATTACACCCTGAGGAAACCCACGCAAGCACGTGGAGACCATGCAAACTTCACACAGAAACACCCGAACTGGGAATCAAACCCAGGACCTTCTTGCTGTGAGGCGGATGTGCTAACCGCGACACCACCATGCCGACCTATTTATTTATTTATTTATTAAGTTTAATTCTCAATTTTACGCAAACCTTTGTATATCGTACCAGCCAATCTATGGAACATCACAAAATCAGTGACATATTTATTATTAGGAAAAAAATGAGGTCGAGCTTAGTTCAGAATCCAGAAAAGCAAACAAACAAACAAACAATATGACTTCAAACAAAATAAACTCCACACTGTTAGTATAAAAGTATATTAATCTATAAACCTGCCATTGTTTAAGTTCTCTCTGAAATGGTACCCTGAATTCTTTTAGGCTCTCGACTGGTGCATGGAGAAAGTACATAACGATCAACCTGGAAATCGCAAGTTCAAATCCAGGTTTACGCGTCAGTCATCTGCGATCGGGAGTCCATTGGAGTTAACTGGGTGAGCGCTCATGGGAGGGATGGAGGGATGGCATATGCTTGATTTCCAGTCATTCACAGCGATCACCAGCCAATGCCTGGGCATCTGTGAGCTCATGAGTACAAAAGGGGCGGTTTCCCTTCAAGTGTGTAAGGCCACTTCCGAATGTACATGAACAGCGGTTTGTAAAGAGACGGCTGGCAGCATCACATATCACGGAGGGGGTGTGTGTATGTTTATATTCCTCACTGGTTGGTGATGGTTGTATATGATATGTAGGCAACACTTGATGGGTGGGAAGTGAATGCAATTGGGAAGTGGCTAAAATTGGAAGAGAAAAAAAATAGTTCATCTTTCAGCACCACCGGTCCATTAATGTTAATTGATGTTCTGATTAAAACAAGAATTTATGCTAATAGCCTTCTATAAAATAAAACCTGAAAATAAATAAGCTATCATTAATAAAGCACTAGGATGCCTCACTGCTACTTCCCTGCACTGCTTTGTCTCTCATTTGTCCTTGATATAGTGAAAGTTATTAGAGTGCAAATCAGTCCATGTATGACGCCGTCCTCAGGGAATGCTCACGTTTTATTTTTCTCAGCGTGACTAATTCAGCACATGGCGAGTGAAAGTACGACACAGGTATCAGGTACGCACAGCATGCTGCTTAGCTTATTACATTATTAGCTCCGAGCAGCGTTTAGCAACATTATAGTGATTCGCCCGTTCTTTGTCTCGCCTCTTCCTCTTACTCAGCACTTGACAAATGTCTCGGGTGTAATTTGAGCACAATCAGATTTAATAGCAGGAAGCGTATCCGGATCTGAAGGAAGAAGTCGAGTCTGAGGCTTTAGGGGAAATGGAATGAGATAAATACATTAAACTTGAATTTATAAAGTCGAAAGAAATGATAAACATTAATAAAACAAACTGCATTTCTGTCAGAGCTGAATATTACATTCGACAAAAAAAAACAAAAAAAAAAAAAAACCCAGAAAGATTGTAAGGTATCAACATGTTGTCATAGATTCTATACAGTAAATCAACATAATAAAATAATAAATATATCATGTTACTCCCCTGTTAGCTTTAGACTCGCTTTGTAGTGAGTCGCCTATGTGGCGCACCATAGGCATGGAGCATGACTTGGATCGTTGCCCCGTGTCCATGTCTGCCTACCACTGATTGGCTGCTATGTACTGCTGACCTGCATAACAACAAGTAACTACCCAGACTTTCAATTAATAATAACATTGAAACCTAAAACATAGAGGCTCATACATCAGCAATCAGACTCGCACAATGTAAAAAACATCCTGAGGAAGGCAGACAAACTTTCAGTGAGCGAAACAACACTAAACAACACTAATGGGAACACGGAACATGAACTTGCTAACTGGATAATTCAACTAAAAATGTCGGTGATGAAAGAAAATTCAGTGTGGACCTTACTTTTTTTCACTCCAGACTGTGGTCAAGAAATGTAGAGGATATTTATTTATTTATTTCCTCCAGGGCTGATGTCGATGAACACCTATAATTATTAGAAGCTGGACACTTCATTAATATAAATATCTACTAAAAGCTCCGTATTTAGGCAATACCTTAATATCAATCAGTCATTCATTCATTTTCGTAATTAGGGTCACAGGGAAGCTGCCATCCATCTCAAACGACTCTGGGTGAGGTCATGGTACACCCTGGGTGACTAAACAGACAATTACATAGTCAACACCCGTATAACTATTAACACTCACCTACTTTTTTAAATGTTATTGTTGATACTCTATACCGCTTATCCACCATGGTTATGGGGGATACTGGGGCCAATCACAGTTTACCTAAGGCCCATCATCAAGTGTCCATCATTTTCTTTTAAGATGTATTGATGTGGAGAAACAGAGTGGTGGATTGGTTAGCACATCCACATCACAGCAATAAGGTCCTGGGTTCGAGTCCCAGGCTTGGTAAGGGAATTTTTGTCTGGAGTTTGCTTGGATTTCCTAAGGGTACCCTGGTCTTCTCCGATAGCCCGAAGACATGCACATTAAACTAGACGTGAGTGTAAATGGTTGTTTGTGAGTGTTGGCCCTGCAGTGGCCAGTGTGGAGTGATTGCCCAGTGCCCTCTGAGATAAGCATCCAGGCTTCATGTGACCCTAATTATAATTAAACGATTCAGAAAAAAAAAATGAATGAATGTTTGGTACAGGAATCAGAAATGAGTGAGAATTATCCACTCAGAATAATAATTTACAATCCTGAGAGAGTGGGCCAATCAGATTGTAGTATAAGGAGATTACAGTACATTTTTTTTTCTTTTTATTTTGTTATGAAGTAAAGCGGATTCTATAAGGACAGAATTGGGTCTATACAAAATGTATTAGATGGATTGAACATGGTGTCATATGGGGAAGGAGGACGGTCATTTCATCATTTCATATTCCGGATGCCCTCCATGAGATATTATAAAGCCTCATAAACACTGTGCTCCATGCATTAGCGAGCGCACTAGGATCGATCTTTTGAACTGATCTCCTTCTAATGCCTGCATTCTTCCTGTGCCGCTCGAGTACAGCGCGTTTTAAGGCATTCAGCGCTTGAGGTAAACGAAGTCTCTGTCGTGACTCGGGATTTGACATCACCTCACTATCACTTTAATGGCGTGCCAATCATGTGAAGAGGAGCGGGGAGCGGCACTGGGTAAATAGAGAGGTGAAAGGAGAATCATGTGAATATTTAAAGAGTTGTTTTAACTCACTTTCCTTAGTCGTCAAGGTACAAACTCTGAGCTCAAAGACACTCCTGCCTTTGTGCCTTTGTGGAGTCGCTCTGAACTTCTCCTGAACTTCTTGTGCCTCGTGTGCTCGACTTACCAACCCCACCCCACAGCCCCACCCCCACAAATAAAAATTTAAATAAATAAAAAATTCTTAAAACCACTTATAGATCAGCATCCTAAAAAAAACGCCAATAATAAAACCGACATGGGTGGCAACAATGGTGTCGTGGTTAGCACGTCCGCCTCACAGGAAGAAGGTCCTGAGGTTGATTCCCAGATCGGGCGTTTCTGTGTGGACTTGGCATGTTCTTCCCGTGCTTGTGTGGGATTCCTCCTGGTTCTCTGGTTTCCTCCCACAGTCCAAAAACATGCACAGCAGGTTAACAGGCTGTTCCAAATCTCCACTGGGTGTGAGTGCGAGTATGAACAGTTGTGTAATTGTCGGCCCTGCGATGCGATGGCCTGGTGAGCTGTCCAGGGTGTACTGCACCATCGCCCGGAGTCAGCTGAGATGGGCGCCAGCCTCCCCGAAACCCTAATTACGATTAAGTGGTTCAGAAAATGAATGGATGAATAAAACAAACATAAATCAAAGCACAAAATTGTATTAGCCGTATTAGCATAACCGACTCTGGACGCTGTAATAGCGGTTAAAGTAAATAAACCGTCCTGAACATTTAAAAGTTAGCAGATGAATCAGAAGCGTAATAAGCAAGCATGACGAGTTTAAAGCGTAAGTTTCTGTACGAGCCCTTCATCACATCTATAATTAAAGATGGAAGTTTTGTTCCCCGTCATGATGATTAAGTGCATGTTTTGCGTTCAGAGCAAAATAAAACACAGACAACACCTTCGGAACGCCTGGACTGCCCGGTGTGTAAATCCGTCTGTGATTGGAAAAAAAAAAAAAAAACTTCAGGCGAATATACTTACATACACATAGTCATACCAGGTATGAGTTCGATTCCCAATCTGGGGTTTCAAGTTTGCAGCCTTCTGTCACTTGTTGCTTCCTTTATTTTCTGTTTATCTTTATTTAAGCAGGATTATAACATAAAAAAGTAAAGGCCATTGGGCTTCTTACACCCAAGCCATAATGACTCATCGGACTGGTGCTTATCCCCGGTTTTCATAGCGTGAAGCGACTAGAAGTACACGCTAGTTGCTAGTTGCTAGACGCTAGTCCATCACAGGTTACCATCCCAGTATATTTTTACTGGTACCCATTTATACTGCTGGATGAACAGAGGCACACTTGTGGTTAAGACCTTGTCCAGGGGTCTTACCACAGTGAGGGCTTCACTGGGATTTGAACACACAACCTCCCGATCATGACCGCAACACCCAAACCACTACACCACCGACCCCACAGGATTATAACATAAATAATACTTATTATTTTAATGTAGCTGCATGGTGGTGTAGCGGTTAGCATGTCCGCCTCACAGCAAGAAGGTCGTGGGTTTGAGTCTCGTGTTCGGCGAGGGCGTTTCAATGTTGAGTTTGCATGTTTTATTTATGCTTGTGTGGGTTACTTCCAGGTACTCCGGTTTCTGAATAGTTATGATTGTTGGTTGGTTGGTTGTGATCGGCTAGAACGCCGTTCAAGACTGAGATGGGCTCCTTCCATTCCACACCCCTAACACCGCCAATCTTTCTAACCTCATCAATGTTTGTAGGTCATGTGACACACTGGTGGGCCATCGTGATGGGCACAAATGAGTATCGCTACCTGGTGTGTCCTATTACTCAAAACGTCCCACAATCAGATGACCCGAGAGTCATGGCAGCGGCTCATTAACATGCCACCGCGCAGAGAACAATGATCTCCATGTTGTAGGTGTTCTTTTAAATGCTGAATGGGAGGATGTGAACTGCTAGCGTTCTGTGCTATGGTCATGTCCTTGTCAATGTCCTTCACTCCCTGCACTCCTGAGCTCTTCTCACGTGCATCTCTACTTCTGTCTCTTTGACAGCAGATTAAAAACGTCGCTAATGAAACGTCCCGCTGAGACAGAGCTGTTAGCAGATAGCGCTGCATGTGTATCTATCACTGTGATAAAATAAGGTCTCGGTTGGCAGAAGATAACGAACTTCCATTGAAGCAAAGTCTTTGTATCAAATGTATGCTTCAGGTTTTTTTTTTTTTTTTTTTTTTTTTTTTGCTACATCGGATAATTCCGCCTGGATGTCAGAGGTGAACGAGAAACGCTACGCTCCGGTACAGTTAGCATTTTACGTTGATCTTATTTTGGATGCAAGGCGCTAACCTAGGAAATGTTTCCAGAGGGGCGAGCGAAAGAAATGAGTGACACTTCTGCCCTTTTATAAAGAGAGATTAGCTGTGTGGTGTTGTGCAGCGGTGTACGTGAAGGCGTATGAGCAAAGAGAGGAAAACAAGAAACTGCGTCTCAGTGCATCCTTCTACCTCTTCCTGGATGTGGCTTTTAGCCGAGCTGCATTGTTACAGAGATGTAATTTGTGTGTGTGTGTGTGGGTGTGTGGGTGTGTGTGTGTGTGGGTGTGTGTGTGTGTGTGTGTGTGGGTGTGTGTAGGTGGGTGGGTGGGTGTGTTGATCTCAAATTAATAACAGTCAACAGGGACAAGATAAAAAACAATTTGATATAGCTGGAGAGTTAAAATTAGCACGTGCGCTTGCACACACACACACACACACACACTCTCTTTCTCTCTCTCTCTCTCTCTCTCTCTCTCTCTCACTCCGCACACAAACACACTCTCACACACGCAAACACACACACACCACGCACACTCACACAGTCCCCTCCTCTCTCTCTATCTCTCTCTCTCTCTCCCTCTCTCTCTCTCACACACACACCCACACACACACACACACACACACAGTCTCTCTCTCTCTCTCTCTCTCTCTCACACACACACACAGTCTCTCTCTCTCTCTCTCTCTCTCTCTCTCTCACACACACAAACACACTCTCTCTCTCTCTCTCTCACACACACAAACACGAACTCTCTCTCTCTCTCTCTCTCTCTCTCTCTCTCTCTCACACACACACACACACACACACACACACCATCTCCCCTCTCTCTCTCTCTCTCTCTCTCTCTCTCTCTCTCTCTCTCTCTCACACACACACACACACACACACACACACACACACACATCTGTGCACACCTGCGTATATCTTACTCCAAAATGGAAATTGTTTTAAAGGATCAGTGTGTAGTTCTTTCTGCCCTCTGCTGCAAGTAAATGGAATTGTAGCACCCCCCCCCCCATATATACATGTCTTTGGTGTGAGGGAGAACACCGTGTACCCCGAGGAAAACCCATGTAAGCACAGAGAGAACATGCAAACCGCTTGCCAAGCCTCGGATTTAGACCCAAGACTTTCTTGCTTTGAAGTGAACGTGCAAACTGCTACACCATCAGTTTGCTGACTGGAAAAAGAAATAAAATAAAATAAAATAAAATAAAATAAAATAAATAATCAAAAATATATAGGGTAGGAGGAAATGTACTGCAGACTTCTTTCTCTTGATTCCTTTCTTTCATCATATCGATTAGTAACAAAAAGCCAGCGGTGTAGGATACAGAGTAATCAGCATTTGTGATGTTTTGTCCTGCAGATGGAACCTGTGACCCGGTCAGATAGCATGTCAATCATCATTATGGCTGGTGTGGAGAGAATGGCGGGTAAACACGGATGCCAGTAGCAGTTAACCTGATTTATCTGTTTTCTGTTCAGCTCCTAATGATACACTTGTGGTGGAGACTTGGTGGGGGGCAGTGGGGGGTGACAGGGGCTTGAAGAGGTGTTGGAGCTAGTGTGTGTGTGTGTGTGTGTGTGTGTGTGTGTCTGTATGTGTGTGTGTGTGTGTGTGTGTGTGTGTGTGTGTGTGTGTCTGTGTGTGTGGATAAATATGGCTGTAAATGGATTCTAAAAAATAAACAAGAACAATTTAATACATTAAAAATAAACAACGACAATTTAATACATTAGAAATTGTGACATCTCTACATTTTTTTTTTTTGTCTTTGTAGAATTAAATAAAGCCCAATTCTTCTCTGGTATATGTATGATGGGTTTTTTTTGACCTGTAACCCCTTCCTTACCAAAATGTAGAGCGACCTCAAATTATTTGTGACTTTGGCAGGATTCCTGAACCAGACACCATCTTTGCAAATAAAAATAAAGTGTTTTGTAATCAGCTCTTCTAACTTTTCTTCTTTTCTTACTTTTGGTAACTCGTAGCTTTCTTTGTCTTCTCGCCTCCTTTGCAGGGAAAGAAGAATATGTGGCGACCTTCAAAGGTTCCGAATACTTCTGCTACGACCTGTCGCCGAACCCGATCCAGAGTAGCAGCGATGAGATCACGCTTTCTTTTAAAACCCTGCAGAGGAATGGACTGATGCTTCATACGGGCAAATCGGCGGACTACGTCAACCTGGCGCTAAAAAACGGGGCGGTTTCGCTTGTCATTAATTTGGGGTCCGGGGCCTTTGAAGCCCTGGTGGAGCCGGTCAATGGAAAATTTAATGACAATGATTGGCATGATGTCAAAGTAACAAGGAATCTACGTCAGGTAACAGTGCAGGGGGTTCTAGATAATCAGACCTATAAAAAAGTGATTTTTTTCTTTCCAAATCATCAACCTTTATAAATTTATTAACCGTACGTATCTAATCTCAAAATTATTTGAGCAGGGACATAACTCAGGAACAGGACACATTCTACACAGGACACAAAGTTGAAAGCAAAGACACATTTACTATCATTTGATATTATGAATCATTTTATACTTTATTTGGGCTGAGGGGAGGCTAGACCCTATCTCACCCGACTCCAGGCAAGGCAGGATACATTCAGAACAGCTCACTTGACCATCATAGGGCCAACACACGAAACCATTTACACGCACACCTAGGGCCATTCAAGAATATCCCCAGTTGAGCTAATGTGCCCATCTTTGGACTGTAGGAGGAAACCAGAATATCTCACACAACTGGTCAGTACATGAGAAAATGGGTTGGACTACAGCAGCCTCTTTGGGAGATATTGGAGGCGGTCTGTTAAAATATTGGTGAAGGAAATCTGGAAAGTTGAATAAATCTGGTGCTTTTCCCATGATACAATTCTACACAACCAAACTATCCTGGGATGGAAGCCACACCTTCACCGGTTCTCGTGGTGGCTCTGTGGCTATCACGCCTTGAAGTAATTCTGGCATGATGACACCGAGGCTTTAGCCTACCAAAAGATTTCTGTTGGAACCATGTAACTGTGAAAGCACCCCCCCCCAAAAAAAAAAAAAAAAAAAAAAAAAAAAAGAGGACCATCCAGTGATGTGAAAAGTGGTTCAAACTGACCAACTAAACTTGAATTATTTCTATGATTAATTCTGATATCAGTGACTTTGAAGCAGAACATGGAATGCCAAGGGTTCTTTGGATGGCTGAGCTTAGGTTACTCTGACGGTTTCTACTTGGAACCATGTGATTTAAATACTCTATTGTAGGTTCTACAGTTGTCGTTCCTTCAGAAGGTCATATTGTAAGATCCTGAGTTGAATGTATTGTTTGGTCAAGAAATGAAAATGAAGATATTTATAAATATTTATCCATAAAAAAAAGGGGAACGTGTCAACAGACTGCCAGACTGAGTTCAGACTGAGTTCAGACAGAGTTCAGACAGAGTTCAGACTGAGTTCAGACAGAGTATGCCCTTGCTCAAATACCAAAGGAATTTAATTTAACTTTAATAACAACAACAACAATAATAATAATAATAATAATAATAATATTAATAATAATAATAATAATAATAATAATAATAATAATAATAATAATAATAACAACAACAAGAGAGAAAGCTATGAATGGAGCATTAGATTATTGCATGCATGTAGTAGACAGGGAACCGACAGATCACTCGTCTCTCATTTCCGTAGAAGTTCATCCTAAAGCAACAGTCACACTTTGCCAGAGAACTTTAACGATGTCTGATGGAGAGCAAACTTTTTAGTCCATTTTTTGTCTCAGTTCGTATAACTTTCCTGTCCGTTTCCTGTCTGGTGGATACGGTACTTGTCAAGCTAGGTCTGTTCAATCCGGCTGTCTCCGCTGGGCCTTCATTTTGTTTGGAACTGCTTCATTCCTCGTCCTGTACTTCCCAGATCACATCTTTTAATGTCTGGTGGACGTGACTTTTGGCCAGTTATAGACTGGATACGGCCGACATGGCTCGCTGGTCAGTGGATAATTACTCACAAGGATTTCATGGGAACTGGTGTGTAACGGGGGTTCAAAGTATCCAAACAGGGATCCACACTGTGAGAGCAAAGAGAAACTAGTTTCTTTCACAAAGTTTCTCTCTACCCAAAGTGCACTGACTGGGTTATCAAAGGCAGGCCAGGTCTCTCACTGTCTGTGGTAAGAGGTTCATGTAAAAGAAACATTGCTGGCTGTATAGCCATCGGCGTGTTTCTGACCTGCGATGGCCTGGCGAGCCATAAGGGGTGTACTCAGACCTCGGCCAGAGTCGGCTGAGGTGGGCACCATCCTCCCTGTGACCCTAATTAGGATTAAGCTGTTCAGAAAATGAATGCATGAGTTTCTCTTTGTTGGATGTGTGTTTACGCTCTCTGGAAGGTGTGACTTCTATAATCAGACTTCAAGAGGAAGGCATGCAATTCGTCAGCTCTCAAGGCAACTGAACTGGTTTTATGACTAGCTGATCAACCAGATAAAAAAAAAAAAAAGTATATATTAAATATTACAAAGCAGATTTTAATTTAAGAGGGCTGCCGGAGGTGCCTCAGGCCTTCTCTCTTACTTTTGATACCAGAATAACATAAAAAATCACATTAAACCGGTCTTCCTATACATGTAGCTACATAGAGACATGCTAATAATGCTAATAATGCTAATAATGCTAATTCCAGCTAACACCAGACTGATGTGGCACTTTTTAATTTTTATTGGCAAAATAGATAAATAAATTAATTTTAAAAAATGCCCTTCTTTATTTTTTCTTTTGTGATACTAACATGCTATGGGAAACTAACGTCATCCATTGAATGTGTCATTTTACTAACAGATCGTTGTTTTATCTGAGATTGTACTAACCTTGGTAGTAGTCATCATATCTTTTTTGAGTAACGGTCGTTGTTCTGTTCACAGTTTTAATTTCCTTTCTCCCCCCTTTTCCACAAAGCATTCAGGCATTGGACACGCTATGGTAAACAAACTACATTGTTCGGTAGATATCATTCTAATTGTTTCTTAGTTTGGGTTTGCCGTGTCTTCTTTTCTTTCTTTTTACTGTAGACATCATAAAACCCAAAAATAAAGGGGACTTGCGGTTGGTACTTCTCCGCTTACTTTTTCCAGCTTCATTCTTTCTTTCCCAGTTTCTCTCCATTGGTTGTTTGGTTGGTTGGTTTCTCCCTTCTTTATTTCACCTGTTGTCCTGTGCCTTTCAGAACCGTCACATCACCTAGAGCCTTATGCATCAAGCAGCGGTTCACCAGGAGGACCGTCTACTTTGTGATGCTCTCTGGCTTGGTCACTGCTGACCTCAGCATGGCATGCATTCCCAGCGCTTTCACGTTCTCCTCAATCCTGGTGCTTTCTGCTCTGCTAATGTGTCTTCACTTCTGTCCGAAATTACTCTGTGTTATCACCCACTTTACAGGCTCTACATTTATAAACCTTTATTAGCATGAAGTGGACAGCTTGAGAGTGTAGCTTGTATTCCTTTTACTTTGCAAGCATGTGCTAAATGTAATCAGCATGTAATCTACTTGATTTTCTGTGGCTAAAACCCAACAGTGGTAATATTTCATATATTGCTTGCGTCTAACCCTGTGATGAAATGTCTTTTTCTTTTTTTTTTTGGCTTTATATCCATTTTTATCCAATTGAATATACCACTAAAATTACTAATCTTACTAAAACTAGCTCCTAGTTCACAGTACATGTACTAACACCATTTTTGTGTCTGCAATATGACTTTTTAGTTAACTAACACAAACACTAACGCAAAGACGCTATATTGGGCAATCGGTTTGTATGCTAACTAGAAAAAACTAAAAAATCTAACAAGAACTACCATACTTTAAATAGCTAAATATTTCCCTCACTTACAAAAGACATGAAAATGGGATTAAAAAAGAAAAAAAAAAAAACAACAACATTGGAGAAATTTAAACATATAGGTCCTCAGCGCTGAAACTAAAGTTCCGCGGAAGTTTCAGGAGTATAGCGTGTCCTTTTCCTGTGCTTTGTTGTCTAGGTTACGATATCCGTGGATGGAATTCTTACCACCACGGGATACACACAGGAGGACTACACCATGCTGGGCTCGGACGACTTTTTCTATGTCGGAGGAAGCCCTAGCACGGCTGACCTACCTGGATCTCCCGTTAGCAACAACTTCATGGGCTGCTTGAAGGAGGTAAACATCATGTTTCTGATTTTCTGAACTTCCTGCTGAAGGAAGTTTTAAATTGTGACGAAAATAAAGAGGAACGAAACAACAGCCTGCAATTCATTTTCTGCTCCTGAGGAGAAATTTATTTATTTATTTATTTATTTTTGTGCTTGCAGAACAAAGCAATTCCTCATAGCAACAAGTAGGTTCTTCTTCACAACCTGTAACCGTGACTCAGAATTTTTTTATGTTGCACAGAAAAACAGATTTTAATCAGTTTTCTTTTGATGAAAAATTTACAGCAACATTTCATTCATTCACTTTCTAAACTGCTGAATCCTAATTAGGGCCGTGAGGACGCTGACTCGAGGCCTTGCCGGGCCATCGTGGGGCAGAAACACTCTGACGTCTATGCAGCTTCTCTTGATGAACCTCAGCAATGGTTCTTGAACATGAACTTTCAGCACGGACAGTGAGAGACACGGTCGGCCTTTGATAACCCAGTTAGGTGCACTGGGGGGACAGCAGTGACAACCGTTGACAGTGGGGTTGGGACCTCCAACCTTGGGATCAGTGATCCAGTGCCTTACCACCAGGCCACCACTGCCCCCAGCAACATTTCATTTAACTTATTCTTTTATACTTTCAATAAGTTTATGGAAGAATCGTTAATAAAGGAAAAACATTTCTGAGTTTAAATTTATTGCCCCGTTAAAGAAACTCCTCTAAAATTTGAAGCTCGGCGGTCAAGTGTCGGTCCCTCCAACTGCCCTCCGTTCTTAACACGGTGATGTTATTCCGATTTAAATTTTCATCACCTTTTTTAATGGGGATTTCAGACATCAAAAGCCATTTCACCATGTGCTAAACTTTGTAAAAAGCCCTTCGCTGCTCGTCTCGTCATTTATCTCTTAATTTCAAAAAGTTCAATTTCTACTTGCTGGTAGAGCTCGACTATTTTCTCTTTCTTTTTCGCTGCATCTTTCCAGCTGTCCTAGATTGCGAGCCTTCCCCCCACCCTCCTTCCTTCCATCCCCTCCCGACCGCCAGCCAACGAATGTGTCCTCAATGAACCTTGAAGAAAGTCCTGTGGGGCCTTTCCATAACTAGCACTTGGGTTCTTTAGCACATGGCTGCTCTGCTCTCCTTCTTGAGCTCATTAGAGAACTCGGCTCATCAAAAGCAAAGAAGCAGAAGCTTTAAACAATGACATTTTAAACACAACATAGAAATATTAGCGCCAGTGTGGAGCGGATATCTTTGTACCATTTCACTGCTGACTTTGGCGCCTCTCAGTGATGATGTCCAGAGTCGCGTCGATCCGATCGTTCATGTGTCAGTTGAAGTTCACGTTGATTTGAAAAGGTCAAAATTCATCTTGAGTCAAATCACTCAGGTTTTTTTGTTTTGGGTTTTTTTTTTCCATTCGCCGGGGTCGTCCAGCCGTAAAGAGATGAGAGGATTTCGTGACAGCGTCCGGCCATGTTTTAACTCCGCTCCAAATTAACATCACACCAGACGAGATAATTGAAGATGAAAGAGTGTGTTTATCAACGTGAATCGTTAGCACAGCGAGCAATTACTTGTGCCTGTTTACAGAGGCGGCTGCTTTAATCAAATAATGAGTGCGAGCAAACTGATGGAGAACGCCTCATTAACGCCTCGGTGTAAACTCCTTTCTACTTTTTCTTTTTCACTGTCGGAAAATAGATTCGTCTCATGTGAGTCAGTTTAAATCTGATTTTTTAAATTTTTTTTTTATTCATGATTTGAAAAAAAAATGTGTGAAAATAAAAGTAAGTTTAATTAAATAAATTATTCACTCATTCATTTTCTGAGCCACTTAATCCTAATTAGGTCGCGGAGAAGCTGGCACCCAGCTCAGCCGACTCTGGGCGCGGGCAAAGTACACCCTGGACGGCTCACCGGGACATCACAGGGCAGAAACACGCTGACAGCTATGCAGCTCCTCTTTACAAAGTCAGCAATGGTTCTTTTACTTGAACCTCTCACCATAGACAGTGAGGGACACGGCCGACCTTCGATAACCCAGTTAGTGCACTGGGGGGGACAGCAGAGACTACCCAGTGAGAGTGGGGCTTGAAGACCCAGCCTTAGGTTCAGCAATCTAGCACCTTATCACTGGGCCACTACTACCCTTGAAATAAATTATGTAATCATAAATAAAAACAAAAATAATTGTTAAAAAAAAACTGGGAAAAAGGTATCAAAGGTGTAGCATATGGAGAAAGAAAAGTGAACAAAGCATAAATAAATTAATAGAAAAATGAAGAGGTAAATAAATAAGTAAACATGCTGACAAATAATACATAAGTAAATTCATTCATTTCTTTTTTGAGCTAGTTAATTCTAATAGGTCAGGGGGAAGACCGGCTGACTCCGGGACGCAGGCCGAGCACACCCCTGGACAGCTGGTCGGTCTGTTGCAGACATCAATATGTAGATACATAAATAAATTGCCATCACCAGGCCATTGCAGGGCAAAAACACGCTGACGGCTATGTAGCTCCTATTGTGGAAAGTCAGCAATGGTTCTTTTACATGAACCTCACACCATAGACAGTGAGACATATGTCCAGCCTCTGATAACACGGTTAGTCCATTGGGGGTAAAGCACTGACAACCCGGTGATAGTGGGGCTCGAACCCACAACCTTGGGATCAGCGATCCAGCACCTTACCACTAGGTCACCACTGTCCTAGGAATAGGGGGTACATTGATATTCCTTTAGAATATTAGTGCATTAGCTGCGATGGCCTGGTGAGCTGTCCAGGGTGTACCTTGCATTCTCAAAGAGTCGGCTGAGATGGGTGCCAGCCTCCCCGTGACCCTAATTAGGCTTAAGCGGATCCAAAAATGAATGAATGAATGATTACCGGCCACAAACACACCCCACGTGCCTCACGTTCAGAAAAGCTACATGAAGCCTCCAGGCTGAAGTTCAAACCTGACGTTGTGTAAAGCTGCAGTGAGGTTTTGACACGGTTGGTCTCTGATTGATCACATGAGCCCGTGGTCACGCTCCTGAGTCGTGGCATTCTCTCGTTCTGATTCCTGGCTCTTCTGTTTCTGATGATGAAATGTTGTTGTGGTAATGGCTTTGTTGTCACTTCTCCAAGCCGGTGACAAATGAGCTCGGTGTGAGTCTCTCTTGGCCGGTTGGAAAACGCCGGGCCTGGAGCTTTCTTCCAATTTCGCTGGGATCTAAAAGGTGCCCTTTGTCTCCACTCCCCATATTGATTGCATTTTATTGGCAGTATCTGCTGTGCACTCGGGCGATGTGACTAAAGAATTGCAGGTGTACTACCTGTTTCTTTCCTCCCCCCTCTGGATAGGATCCAGTGCCAAGTGGTTCCTCTCATATCGCTATTTGTTTTCTCCCTGTAGGCGTCTTATGGTTATCATGGAAGAGTTGAGAGAAATTTGTACCTGGTCGCCCCCTCTCTCTCACACACACACACACACACACACACACACACACACACACACACACACACACACACACACAGATATACATGCAGGAGTGTGTGTGCATGTGTGTATGTGTATGTGTGTGTGTGTGCATGCAGGGGTGTGTGTGTGTGTGTGTGTGTGCATGCAGGTGTGTGTGTGTGTGTGTGTGTGTGTGTGTGTGTGTGTGTGTGTGTGTGTGCATGCAGGTGTGTGTGTGTGTGTGTGTGTGTGTGTATGTGTGCATGTGTGTGTGTATATGTGTGCATGCAGGTGTGTGTGTGTGTGTGTGTGTATGTGTGCATGTGTGTGTGTATATGTGTGCATGCAGGTGTGTGTGTGTGTGTGTGTGTGTGTGTGTGTGCATGCAGGGGTGTGTGTGTGTGTGTGTGTGTGTCTATGTGCATGCAGGTGTCTATGTGTGTATGTGTGCATGCAGGTGTCTATGTGTGTATGTGTGCATGCAGGTGTGTGTGTGTGTGTGTGTGTGTGTGTGTGTGTACAGATTGGTTTTCAAAATAAGCAGTTTGCCGTACTTTCTCTTCTTTTCTTTTTGATTTTTTCCACATTTTCTTGATAATTTTAGACGTATCCATTTCCCACCCATCAGGTCTTACCTTCCCTAACTCACTCTCACACAACCACCACCAGCCAGAGAGGGGCCAAAGACACGCCCCTTGATATGCGATGCTCACCCCCTGCCTCTTTCCGAACCTTGATGCATGTGTATTTGTGGGTGGTCTAACACGCTCAGATGGAAAGCGTTATCTGCCCCCTCTTTATGAATGAGCTCACAGATGCCCGTGATTGGCTGGTGATTGCTGTGAGTGACACAGACCAATTAGACCATTCTAATCCGCTCCCATGGGCTCCCAGCTATGGATGGCTGTGGCATTATCACAGATTTGAGCTTGTGATCTCTGGGTTAAGAGTCATACACCTTATCGATGCGCCACTCAACAGCCCGAGTTGCTCATATTTTCATGACAAACAATTACCAGAAATAATAAAATGACTATCCGGAAGACAACAAGAATCGAGATGCTGAGTGTTAAAATTTCTAAGTTAAATCGAAAGTAGACACATTTCTACGACACATGACAGCAGAACTCGTGGTTAGAAAAACATATAGAGGACAAATATAAGAATATGGAATGAAACAAAGCAAAACGAGAAGGATTCCTTACTTCTACTCCCGCCGGTGACTCGCACACTGGAAGGGCGTCGCAGTGGAAGGTGGGACAGGCTTATTGGGAGGAGGAGGCTGGCGAATCCTCAAAGATTCCTGGGTGTCTTCTTCCGCCACGTGCACGAGATTTGTATTTACGACCCAAACGTCAAAAGTCAGATCAACACTTCTTAATAACGTAATATATCTGAAGTTAAACGGTCAGTGACAGATACAATAACAATATGCAGTAAACACTCGACTCATGACAGGCGCACAACAGCAAGAAGGTCCTGGGTTCGATTCCCAGCTCGAGTGTTTCTGTGTGGAGTTTGCATGTTCTCTACGTGCTTGTGTGGGTTTCCTCCGGGTTCTCCGGTTTCCTCCCACAGTCCAAAAACATACACAGTGGGTTAATTAGCCGTTCCAAATCACCCCTGGCCCTGCGATGACCCTGCTGTGCTGTCCAGGGTGTACCTTGCCCATCCACCCAGAGTCGACTGAGATGTGCACCAGCCTCCCTGTAACCCTAATTAGCATTAAGCGGTTCAGAAAATGAATGAATATGTACAAATATGACAAAATGAAATATCTAAATAAATTTAAATAATTTGTTTACCTCATCAGCACACGAGCACAGCAGGTTCTAAATTATTTAACTGTTCTAACTCCCACCTGGATCTGTTCACAAAACCCACCTCTGATGATATAGATAAAGTGATAGATGAAGGTGTACAGCAGCCTCCTGTTTTCCCTGATGGCTCGATTCCGGCCCTTCCAACGGATTATGAAAATCCGCGAGTTATTGACGCGGTTTTCAAACCCAATGTATATTACATGCGCTAAAATCTGCTTGTTAAACACATTCTATAGCCAGTCTTACTCGTTAATACAGTAATAATGCAGTAAAATGATTAATTTAAAAACGTTTTAATTTTGTACTGTGATAATATTTATTCATAAATAAAGCGCTGAGGCTCCTTACCAGAAGCTAGAGAAGATGCAGGGCGTTTGAGTGACATCATAGCGCTTAAATAATCATTACAAACCATTAAAAAATTTACTTCAGAATTCAGGCAATCATGTTGATAGCTTGTGTGCGAAGGTGAAAAAAAAAAAAAAAAAACAGGTGGACACATCATCTGCAACCAATCAGCAGGAGGGAGAAACAAAAACTGTCAGCCATTGGCTAAATTTGAATCACGTGCCAGTAGTGCTGTAGTGGTCAAAAAATAAAGGAGTACACGATGGCAGCGAAGCGACCGAGGCATGCAGCAGCACTTCATCCACGATGGGCTGAGGTGCGCGGTGCGCAGGGAGGGTGTGGCTTTGTCTTTGAAACTATTTATCACTTCATCTCCGGTTTTCATTACACAGTCGCGGAAATTTACGTTGATCAACTATAAAGTAGACCAAATTAAGTCAGTATACGCAACTCCGCCACGAAAACAAGTGGGTACACGGGGTGTACACAGCGTGTACCCACCACTACAGCACTGCGTGCCAGTTGCTTCCAGGTTTGTCACCAATCTGCGAGTATGCGGTGGCGCGAGCGCTGAACCGCGAATAATCAAGCGCCTACTGTATATAACTCCTGAGTTTTATATCCATTCCCCTGCTAATTCGGTCCCAGTAAACATGTCCCGCTTTTGCCTTTTTTTCTTTTTTTATCTGGAATAGTAAGCAAGCCTTCGAATAAAGTGGAATTTAACCCGTTTAGTATGAATACGAATGACTTTGAACTTCACTGCATATACAGAAAAGATTTACACGAGTGATCCAACCATTGTAATAACCGCCGAAGACGTGGCTCCATTGCTGTAATTGATGTGTCAATTAAAGTGAAGCCAAATTTTCTTTGTTTTGATGTCACACCGAGACTCTGGACTGAATGTGTTGGCCGCAACGACACCGAGCTGCGCATACATACGCGGTGGTACAGCTGGCCACAAATACAGATAATAGTAATAACAGTTTATAAAAGAAAATAATCATGAATTCTATTCGATTAATAGACTGAGCTGTTTCCTGTCTGCAGATCACAGACGGGCTCCTCAGGGTTTCATTTCAGAGACAAGCTCAAACAAGTCAGCTTGTCTGGGTTCTGATGGAATAAGCCGGGACAGCATTGACCTTTTGACATTTTGTGTTAAAGGGATTTATCTTGTCAGGCTACATCATTTCAGATTAAATGTTACTTCGCCGCTTTCTTCTCATCGGGATGTTCGAGCACATGAACTGAACTTCTGGGTAAATAATCGCTGCGTGAACAACTTCCTGGTTAAATGTTAAACCCTGACCAGTCAAATGAATTTCGACACATTTTTAATCTCGTTTTGTTTTTATGTCTATAAACAGACTAGTCCGATTTACAGAAAGAAATTAAAAATTGTTCAAATGCCAAACTCATTCATTCATTTTCTGAACTGCTTAATCCTAATTAAGGTCACGGAGAGGCTGAAGCCCATCTCAACCGACTCTGGGTGAGGGTGGGGCACAAACCGGACAGCGTGCCAGGCCATTGCAGGGCCAACACTCACACCCATTCACTCCGACGGGTGATTTGGAACAGCCAATTAACCTACTGTGCATGTTTTTGGATTGTGGGAGGAAACCGGAGTACCAGGAGGAAACCCACACAAGCACAAGCAGAACATGCAAACTCCACACAGAAACATCCAGGCTGGAAATCGAACCCAGGACATTCTTGCTGTGAGGTGGATGCACAGACCACGCCAAGCTTTTTTTTAATATATATATATATATATATATATATATATATATATATATTATATTTATTTATTAATTTTTCTTTTGCTCATCCACCATATTAAACAAATATGCCGAGAGTACAGCCATGTGAGGAAACACTTGAGGTAGGAGGACTAGACTGGTAGAAAAGTGTTTAAAATGGTAATGAGCCATTTCTCTACGAACAATACTGACATAATTCTCTCCCAGATCTCCTACTGAGCCGTTCTGTCAGTCCTTCAAACAGTCTGTAAGCTTTTCTCTGGCTGGCTGGTTTGATGCCGTAATCCCGGCAGCACCACTGCACATGACTCATCAATCTTGAAAATATTGGCCCTTGAGAATTTCTGCAAGCTTTTGCAAAAACTCTGCAGGTGAATACAAATGGGTGACAGTATGAACCGAGGGGTGGGGGTTGGTGGTGTTGAACCCGCAGCCACACTGGGAATCACACCGTGAACACACACTTGCTTGTTCAGCGAAGACATCAATACTGAACTCCATCCACCCATTTGCCGAACCGTTTAATCCAACAAGGGTCATAAAAAGATGCTGAAGCCTACCTGCACCAAAAATGGGCAAAGGCAGAGTACACCCTGAACAAGTCACCAGTCTGTCGCACGGCCGACACACACAATACATACTCAGACTTATACTCATACTTGGGGGCAATTTACAACCGCCAGTTATCCTTATGTCAGTGATTCTCTTTAAAAAGAGAAACCCCTTGGCGGTGGTGGTGGTGGTGGTGGTGGTGGTGGGGGTGGGTGGGTGGGGTGGGGGCGTATGACCCTGGGGAATGTGCTTTTCTGGAATTGTGTATGAGAATTAAGTGTAATTGCACTCCAATAATTGGCAGTGGAGCTATCATTGTCGCGCTGTGGTGTAGCGGTTTTTCCGCACAAGCAAACAATATGACGTGCAGTAAACAACCCCTCAAGAAACAACACAGAAAAATTTCTAACAGGAACGAAGAGAAAGGTGGAGAGAGACGGAGATATTAAAAGATAAATAAAGTGAATAAGTTTAAATAAGGATATATATATATATATATATATATATATATATATATATATATATATATATATATATATATATATATATATATATTTTTTTTTTTTTTTTTTTTTTTTTTTAATTTCAGGCACATTGGTGAACTTTAATTTTTTTTCCATTATTGTAAGTTGAACTATATTTCTTTATTTATTCATTTTTAATGTTAATAAAGATATAATGTTTTGCAGATTTATACTACTAACAATTTTATAAACAAAATAATACTATTTATAGTTGCTCACGGGGCGGACAGGAGTGTGAACTGTTTTTTTTTTTTCTTTCTAGAGGTGGCGCCACAAAAAAAAAATTGAGAAGGACTGCCTTATGTACATGTCTTGAAATGAAATTGAAATTGGAGAAAACAGGAATACATGGTGGAAATCCACGCCAGCATAGGAACATGCAAACTCTACACAGAAACACATTTACATATAACTCGGGACTCAAACCCAAGACCTTCCTGCTGTCAGGTGGATGCGCTAACCTGTACAGCACTGAGCCGCCCTTTAATTAACTCTTAGAGTGAAATTTATTGGAGTATGGTTAGATATTTTGGGCAACTCAGTTGGTGGTAACCATGATTGGCTCACAGTAAGGGCTTTCTGGGGACTCCGGTTTCCCCTCACTGTCCAAAGACATGCACATTAGCTCACACATTCATTCATTCATTTTCTGTAACTACTTAATCCTAATTAGGGTCATGGGGAGGCTGGTGCCCATCTCAGCCAACTCCGGGCGAGGGCCAAATATACCTTGGACAGCTTGCCAGGCCATCGCAGAGTAGAAACACGCTGATGGCTTTGCAGCCTCCTCTTGACGAAAGTCCGTTAGGCTAACTTTCTGTTCCAAATTGTCCCTAGGTGTGAGTGTGGATGGTTTTGTGTGTGTGTGTTTGTGTGTGTGTGTGTGTGTGTGTGCCCTTAGTAAGCTAAAATAAGTTCCAGTCCCACCATGACCTTGCTAGGATTATGCACTTTGACAATTGGGGCTTTACGGTGGTGTAGTGGTGAGCACGTCTGCCTCACAGTTTGAATGCCCTGGGTTTGATTCCCAGCCTGGGCGTTTCTGTGTGGAGTTTGCATGTTCTCCCCTTAATTGTGTGGGTTTTCTCCTGGTACGTCGGTTTCCTCCCAAAGTCCAAAAACATGCATAAGAGGTTAATTGGCTGATATGAATGTTTGTGTGAGTGTCACGCCTGCGATGGCCTGGCAAGCTGTCCAGCTGTCCACCCCACCCTCACCCAGAGTCAGCTGAGATGGGAGCCAGCCTCCCCGCGACCCTAATTAGGATTCAGTGCTTCAGAAAATGAATGAAAAAAACTTGCACACTTGTAACGTAGAACTTTTTTAAAAACATTTTAGGTTGATTGTTTCCTGATGACTGGCAGCAGGTTATTTTCAGGTCTCAGGATATTCTTTTCCTGCAGCCATCTTTTCTGCATTTCAATGAAAATCCACAGGAGAGATCTGGGTCGTACCTGGGTTGTGCTCAGCTGTGTGCTCTTATTATATCTTGACTTGCATCACACATGTGCACACGATGTGCTTGTTAGATTGAATGGTGCCCACCCCAAATACCAACAAGTTCTCTTTAAGGTCACGCACACATGCTCTTGGCTAATGGTATTTGGCTTCTGCTCACCCCAGTGGCTGGATTTCTGAGGTCTCAGGAGCTGAAGTGTATGTTTAAGGGCACACAAGTAACATGTCGAAGACTATTTGTGCTCCAGTAAAGTGACAGCAGGTCCCTCGTCGGTAGATGTGAGAGGAAGTGAGAGAGGCTCTGCCCTGTTATAACGTCTCCTTTCAGATATGATGTGGATAAGAGTAGATGCTCTGAAGATGGAACTGGTTGGTATAAAACATAATTACTCTCATATCCTTTTATGATGCTCGGACAAGATATAGTAAAATAAGACCACAAGAGCAATCTCATGTTAATCAAGACTTGCTTGCAGGGGCAGTCGTGACTCTGTGGATAAGGTTCTGTGCTCTTGAGCAGAAAGAAGGTTGGCGTCTCAAGACTTAGTACCACCAATCTGCCAATGTTGGGCCCCCTGAGCAAGGTCCCTAACCCTCAGCTGCTCATTGGTGTAAATAATTTGGTAGTTTTAAAAATGCCAGATGTTCTCAATCAAGGTGTTTTTGATGAGTTGGTGGCTCAGTGGTTAAGTAATAAGAAAACTTTGGGTTCAAACCCTGGTGCCACTGAAGACGCCGGTGTTGGCTCCTTGAACAAAGCTTTCAACCAACTGCTGTGTAAGTGAGATGTTTAGATGTACATTACGCCATATAATGGGGCAAATAATGGGGCAGCGGTAGCCTGGTGGTAATGTCGGTTGGATCACTGATCCTAGAGTTGGGGGTTCAAGCCCCACTCTAAACAAGTTGCTACTGTTCCCCCAGTGTAGCCAACTGGGTTATCAAAGGCCAACCAAGTCTCTCACTGTCTATGGTGTGAGGCATGTAAAAGAACCATTGCTGACTTTCATTAAGAGTTGCTGCATAGCCATCAGCGTGTTTCTAATTGGGAGTCTGAGTCCCCTAAGGCAATTTGTTCATAGCAACGTTCTGGCAACTTCTGCAGTGGCACTGGAACCCAGTCGTATTGGCTTCTGCTCTTCTATTTTATCCTTCTGGTGGTGCCAAGAGGGGGGACTTGCTGCTTGGGTAACAGCCTGTCCTCCATACTTCCTACCCAGGCTCTGCACACTGAAGAGTATCACCAGCCAGAGTGTAGCTCCATAGTCCTTCAAGACTGACAGAGGCCTACTACTCCGTATAAGTAGCTACGCCAAGTTCTGTAAATGTAGGTGTTTGTAATGAATAGAAGTTTGGGAGTATAATCCCCAGTATCACCAGTCTGCCAATGTTGGGCCCTGAAGCAAAACCCGAACAACTGCTCATGTATAAATGACATTTTTGTTGTTGTTGTTGGTTGTTTGCTCAGTATAAGAATCCTGCCAAATGCCATGAGTGTATGTGCTTGTAACTAGTGTAATATATTGGGTTAGGGTGTTGGCTCAGACTATAGGTTCCGTGTTTGAAAGTCAAGACTCAGTACTACCAATGCTGGGCCCTTGAGCAAGGCTGTTAACACTATTTGCTCATGAGACTGAATCCACACTTCCACCCCAACTTTCTAACAAGCGGGGATGTGCTGCAATGAATATGTAACAAATAAATCAAGTCTTCTTCTACATTCCAAAGATATTCAAACACAGATCCTGGGAGAAGGTGATCTCTGGACTAGATATGGATGATAACTTTAACTGAATTATTTTTTTTTTTGGAAGTAGACATATTTTCCTCATTCAAACATTTCCCTTTGTTTTCAAAGGTGGTTTACAAAAACAACGACGTCCGTCTGGAGCTGTCCAAGCTAGCCCTGCAGGGTGACCACAAGATGAAGGTCCATGGCGTTGTCGCCTTCAAATGTGAAAATGTAGCCACTTTAGATCCAATCACCTTTGAAACGCCAGAAGCTTTCATCACATTGCATAAGTGGAATGCTAAGAAGACTGGCTCCATATCTTTTGACTTCCGCACTACTGAACCAAACGGGCTTCTCGTATTCAGCCACGGGAGGCCAAAACAGCAGACCAAGGAGGCCAAGAGCCCCGTTACTCTTAAAGTGGACTTCTTTGCTATTGAGATGCTGGATGGCCATTTGTACCTGCTGCTGGACATGGGTTCAGGCACCACCAAGACACGAGCAGTCAACAAAAAAGTGAATGATGGAGAGTGGTACCATGTGGACTTCCAGAGGGATGGAAGATCAGGTAAGATGCTTTCCTTTTCTTAAACAGTTTTTATTACAGAATCAAACAGCACTGATAGAGACTTGGGAGCTAAATTTTGAAGCCTATCTGTAGCAGAGTTGCTGGTATACTGTGAAATTAGCAGCTACGTAACAGCACAAGCTTCCAAAGAACACACAGGAAACCCTTGTGGATTTCTGTTGAAATGTGGCTTGAGTGGTAAGTAAAGGTAAGGTAAGTCTGTTGGGTTTTTACACCCGAGCCTAGTGGCTTAGCATCGTGGCTCATCAGGCCGGTGCTTATCCTCGGTTTCCGTAGCGTGAAGCGACCAGGAGTTCAACTCCCCCTGGATGGGACGCTAGTCCATCGCAGGTAACCTTTCCAGTATATTTTACTGGTACCCATTTATACTGCTGGGTGAACAGAGGCACACTTGTGGTTGATACCTTGCCCAGTGGTCTTAACACAGTGGGGTCTAACTGGGATTTGAACACACAACCTCCCGATCATGAGCGCAGCACCCTAACCATGTTTTTCGTAACCTGGATTTTTTGTATTCAGAGGTTTTTGTAAGTAGAGGGCCGACTGTGTGTCTCTGTGTATATATATATATATATATATATATATATATATATATATATATATATATATATATATATATATATATATAAATTATATGTATAATTCTAAGAAGCAATAGGCAGCATTTCAGAAAAGCCCTAGATGATACTGCATGAAATAGCCAACGAGGTAGTGGAAGCCACCAGAAATAGCTGTAGCACTCCGAAAGGCCCTTGCCTTTCATATAAAAGTAGTACTGGCTCCACCCATCATGGAATACCAAATATGGCAATTTGCAACATCCTACCACTCAGCGTGGGGCCGGTGGCATTCTAAATTTTTGTCCTCCGTATATGAAACAACTTCTTATAAAAAGCACCAAACATGGCATTAAAAAATTCAAACGCACCATTCAAACATTAAAACGCGCCACTCAAACATTCAAACAATTCGTGAGTTGCTCTCTCATTGGTTGTCTCCCAACATTTCGCCCCGCTGGCCTCCCATTGGCCAGGAGGGAGTTGAATCTCCATAGTACTGTACCTATCATACTTGTGTGTCACACGCATAAAGGAGAGATGTACTGTTGGCTCGTTTTTTTGTGAAAGTGCTCATTGCAGCTTATTTTTCGTTTTTTAAGTTGTTTAATTCATTAAATGTTTAATAAATTTGGTGCGGCTCATCCAGACCTCCGATCTCTCAAGCAAACAGGTGAATATTGAGTACTAAACAAGTATTCAAAGCACACTTGCCTGCTTGACAGATCGGATGTCCAGATGAGCCGCGCCCCATCTCAAAAGCTCCAGCATCTTCGACAGAGCGCACTCCGCTGAGTGTGGACGACGTCGCAACCGACACAGGAGCCCCCGAGACGGGGCGCAGCTCATCCAGACCGCCGATCCCTCAAGCAAACGAGTGAATGTTGAGTACTAAACAAGTGTTCAAAGCGCATTTGCCTGCTTGACAGATCGGAGGTTCGGACAAGTCGCATTCCGCCCCAAAAACTCCTGTGTCGGGCGCAACCCCGCTCGCACTTGGCGGAGCGCGTCACAGATGTTTAATAATGTTTAATAATGGTTTATTTAATAAATAAGTTAATAAAATCGTTTAATATGTTAATCAAATGTTTAAATAGTTTAATAAATAATTTTATTTTACTTTTAACACATATTTCATACAAAATTGGTGTACTTTTATAATTTTTAAAAGGGTTTATGGGGTAGTCTTGGGAGCCTTAGAATGAATCACGCTTTTTACATGTAAAGTGCACCTCTACTTACGAAACCCCCAGGTTACAAAAAAGACATTGGAATTGATTAATTTCATAAGTAGAGGGCTGACTGTATATGTATATATATATATATATATATATAGCCTGAGTTGTAGGACAACCATTGGCGACCCACCATGAAGGATAATGCCCTGGTTATTATCTTCATGGAGGTTTTCTTGGGAGGATTAGTGCAGTGGTTTGCCATTGCCTTCTGCACGATGCGAACCTATGGGCAATTTAGAACGGCCAATTAACCTACTGTGCATGTCTTTGGATTGTGGGAGGAAATCGGAGCACCCGGAGGAAACCCACGAAAGCACAGAGAGAACATGCAAACTCCACACAGAAACACCCAGGCCCGGAATCGAACCCAGGCCTTCTTGCCGTGAGGCGGACGTGCTAACCACTACGCCACCATGCCGCCATATATATATATATTCAAGCCCCACTATCACCTAGTTTGCAATGCCATCCCCACAGGTACACCTTAGGCTACTGGGTTATCAAAGGCCAGCCATTTAGAGGCATTTAAAAGAACCATTGCTATTGTTTGTCAAGAGTAGACCATTGGATTGCTGTGAGTGTGTTTCTGTCCTGCGATGGCTTGGTGAGTTGTCCAGGGTGTACTCTGCTCTCATCCAGAGTTGGCTGGGATGCACACTGATGCGCTAATCGATGAATGAATAAATGAATGGAATAATAGATTAGCTTAGCATTAAGCTTCCATAAGCTATGGTGGCATTGTGGTTACCACATCGGCCTCACAGCAAGAAGGTCCAGGGGCCGATTTCCATGCTGGCAAGGATGTTTATTTGCAGGGTTTGCCTGATCGCCATATCTTTGCGTGGGTTTTCTCTGGGTACTCTGGTGTCCGCCCACAGCCTGAAGACATGCACTGTAGGCTAATTTGTTATTCCACATTGCCTCTTGGTGTGTGTGGGGGGAGCAAATGGTTATATGTGTGTTGGCCCTGCAATGAACTGGTGATCTGTTCAGAGTATACCCCGCCTTTGCCAAGTGTCACCTGAGAGAGGTTCTAGCATCCTTGTGACCCTAATAGGATTTTTGGTTTCTTCGGACCCCCCACACACACACACACACACAGAGCAAATGATTAAAGTGTAACGTTGATTTAAAAAACACGCGATGATCAGAGATGATTTGGATCATTTTTTATGCTCCTGGGGAAAATACGTAGCATCTTTTAAATGTGAAGAACAGAAGAGCTGCTGCTGCTTTCAGCCATCAGCCCAACCATCCGAATCTCCGGCAGGTTTCTCGCAAACCCATTTCAGACTCAGGGGTTTTAAGTTCATTTGTCCCTCGGCACCTTTCCGTCTTTAATGACCCCGAGCAGGTCCCTCACATCTGGCTTTACAAATCTCCACGGTTTTAAAGACCTCTTTATTTTTTTCAAGTTTCCTGATGGCTAGGATAGGGCTCATCAGTCTGAGAGTGTGTCTGGAGCGCCGGTGGATCGGCTCCTCTCTCCCACTGTGCGTCCTCCACGCCCCGGTTCTCTGGCACTCAGCTCGGAGTTGATTTGCTTATCTAAGCAACAATTTGTTAGCATGTGCTTGTGGCCAAGGCCTCGCAATGTCACACTTCAAATTAGATTCACCCTCACCAACCGCTTTCTGTTTTCCACTCCATCTCGAGCGCGGGAAATCACATTAGTCGTTTCATTACCCCTACAGCCACATGGAGAGCGAGGACCTCAGTGCTGGAAAAACTGCTGCTGTGCTTTTAGAACCCTGTGTCCTCACTTCGGCTTCTGTTCTTGTGTCCGATGTTTTTAAGGCTAATGACTCCCGGTTTGTTCGGGGCGAAGGAGGACATTTTTAATGACAAGCTAAATAGCTGCGTTTGTCCAGATAAGCTTGATATCCTTCATAATGGAGCGGAAATGCGAGACCGACAACATGGCTGAATTTTTGTGGCTCATTTCCTTGTTATTATTATTATTTGTTTTTATTTTTAACAGGCATCCTGTTCATTAGCACTGGATTTTTAAAGCCACCTGCATTGGGCTATGTGCACTTTGAGCCATAAAATAATTTTTCTAAGAAAAATCAACTAGATTACAAAAATACTTAATCCTACTGGGATGGCCAGGAGGCTGGACGGCTATCTCAGCCAACTCATGGTACACCCTGAGCAGGCTCACCAACCCATAGCATGATGATGCACCTACTCACTCCTTTCCCACTCACACTCCACCTTAGGGGCAATTTGGAACAGTCAGTTAGCCTAATGTGCATGTCTTTAGTCTGTGGGAGGACACTGCAGTACTCCACACAGAAACACCCTTGCGGAGCCTAGGATTCGAACCCAGGCCCTTCTTGCTGTGAGGTGTAAGCGGTTGTGTATGTGTTGGCACTGTGGTGGTTTGGCAAGCTGTTCAGGATGTACCCTGCCTCCATGTACCCTGCCGTCAAGTCAGCTGAGATAGGCACAATCTTCCCATGACCCTGGTAGGATCAAGCGGTTTGACAAATGATTGAGTGAGTGCACTCTGGCAATGTCTGATAATGGTAATATTTATATTATCCGCTTTACCAGAGTGTCTCGGTTTGAATCGCGTTCTGCAGAGCCCGCGAGTGCCGTCCTTGAAACACAGCACAGTTAAACCCTCCTAAAGTCTCTCACTGGAACATAATCCTTCTCCAAACACTCACAGGAAGAGGATCACAATTGTCACACTCTCTCTCGTGTATAACGCCACCTCTGACGTTCCGTCAACCCGAATCTCCGAGTAATTCGAATCCGGACCCCGAGAGCTAGTAATTCCAGACCGAACACAGGCCGAAGTGTAAGCATGTCCTCTGGTTCTTAACCCTGAATCCCATCCAAAGCTCAGCGAAGTCTTATTAAAGATTAATAGTTTCTATTGCGCATTAAGCTTTAATACGTTCTATTTCAGTGGGTGTGCCTGTATCACATGATTAAAGGCGGGCACTATGCATTATGATTCACATCCCTGATCCCATCGCACTCCGAATCCGTTTTTTCCCCACTTCCTGATGTTCCCAATCCCCCTATCATGTTCCACATCTCATCCATTTTGTTTGGTTTCTTTCCCTCCATCCTGTGTTCTCTCTCTCTCTCTCTCTCTCTCTCTCTCTCTCTCTCTGCCTTGCGTTGCTATGGAAACGAGAGACGATTTCCTCCAAGGACCGAGCCTGTTACCCTGCCGACTGAGATGCAGGATAATGCAATCGGCTGTATTTATTTTTTTTCTTCCTTTCTTTCTTCCCCTCTCGACTCAAATCCGTGACCTGGGTGTGTGTTTCGCCCACGCTGGAACTCGCCAGCTCAGTAGACAACCTGTGGGATCCAGCCTGCAGGCGGATCATGGAAACACTCGACAAAGTCATCATCACCAATATCGAAACAATCGAATAAGCAACCCAGGCATCAGAGGCACACCCAGTTTGATATCCTGCACCCTTTCGAATGCAGCGAGGTTCCTGACAGCATGGACTCGCACACAACACCAGCCATTTGTCACGTTCATCCCTCGTCGTCCCGCTGAACATTATGAATAGTTCCATTTATCATGCTTTATCAAATCGGAGATGTCGAGAGCAGTTGGGGAGGATGCCACCTGCATAATTTACTCCGTCTTATCCCAAAGGGGTAAAAAAAAAAAAACTCAGAAACTACAAAGTATTAAAGGGAAAGTGTCGGGTCCACCAGTGTGTGGGTAGAAGATAGAAATCAAAAAGGGATGGTTTTCTTTTTTCACGTTTCATGCAACTGCAATATGGGAAGCTTTTTGAGCTCAATATTTATTAATTCATTCATTTATTCCCTTTATTTTACGAGAGTCGAGGAGAGGCTGAAGCCTATCTCAGCCCACACTGGGTTAAAGTGGGATACACCCTGAACAGCTCACCAATCCATCACAGAACCAGTACTCACACACACACACACACACACACACACACACACACACACTGCATTTACATTGACTGCATTTGGCAGCCACCCTTCACCAGAGTGACTTAATTCTGTCATTTTTCTACAACTGAGCAGTTGAGGGATAAGGGCCTTCCTCAAGGGCCCAAGGATGGCAACTTGGGGGTACTTGAGCTTGAACCCCTCATCCAGATCAGCAATCCAGAGCCTTAACCACTATGCCGCCACTGCACAACCATTCACACGCACACATTAACCTAGTGCTCATGTCGTGGGACTGTAGGAGGAAACCAGAGTACACAGAGGAAACCCACACAGGGACCAGGACAGCATGCACACTTCACAGAGGTAGACCCTCAGTGAACCCAGAATTCCAACAGGACTTGTGTGGGTTACCTCTGGGTGCACCAGTTTCCTTCAAAGACATACACATCAGGCTAATTGGCCCAAGCTTCGAGTGTAAGGGTGAATAGATGGAATTTAGATAGACTGGTAAGCTTTGCTGGAATATTTCTGAAATAAAAAATTATCTCTGGAAAATATAGGTGTGTGTGTGTGTGTGTGTGTGTGTGTGTGTGTGTGTGTCTGTGAGCATGTGTGTATGACTGTGTGTGAGTGTGTATCGTATGTATGTATAAGTGTGTGTATGTGTGTGTCTGTGTGTGTGGGGAATGTGTGTAAGTGTGAGTGTATGTGTGTCTGTGTGAGTGTGAGTGTGTGTGTGTGTGTGGGGGGGTATGTGTGTAAGTGTGAGTGTATGTGTGTGTCTGTGTGAGTGTGTGTGTGTGTGTGTGTGTGTGTGTGCCTGTGTGTGAGGGCAGGTGTGTGTGTGTGTGTGTGTGTGCCTGTGTGTGAGGGCGTGAGGGTGTGTGTGTGTGTGTGTGTGTGTGTGTGTGAGGCAGGTGTGTGTGTGTGTGTGTGTGTGTGTGTGTGTGTGTGTGTGTGTGTATATGTGTGTGTGTGTGTGTGAGTGTGATGTGTGAGTGTGTGTGTGTGTGTGTGTGTGTGTGTGTGTGTGTGTGTGTGTGTGTGAGTGTGAGTGTGTGAGGGCAGGTGTGTGTGTGTGTGTGTGTGTGTGTGTGTGTGTGTGTGTTTGTGTGTGTGAGAGTGTGAGTGTGTGAGGGCAGGTGTGTGTGTGTGTGTGTGTGTGTGTGTGTGTGTGTGTTTGTGTGTGTGTGTGAGTGTGAGTGTGTGAGTGTGAGTGTGTGTGTGTGTGTGTGTGTGTGTGTGTGAGTGTGTGTTTGTGTGTGTGTGTGAGTGTGAGTGTGTGAGTGTGAGTGTGTGTGTGTGTGTGTGTGTGTGTGTGTGTGAGTGTGTGTGTTTAAATCATAACGCCATCCCTCTGTCCTTAACTCCCAGTTCTTCTTTTTGTTTTCTGGAGTGTGATGTGTAAAAAGTTAAGTAATGAGTTATTTTAGGGCATAAAGCCCTAAACATTTCCTGTGAGAGTTGAGTGATGTGCCGTTGGAGGTGATGCAGAGAACCGAGCCATCGATTCACCCGCGGCTGCGGAGAATTGCTTATAGATGGCGGGAAATTTTTAGTCGATATCTGTACAAGACAAAAAAACTGTCAGAAAGAGTGACGTGTTAACAGAGAGAGGTGGTAGAGATCTAGAAGAAGAAGAAGAAGAAGAAGAAGAAGAAGAAGAAGAAGTGTTGTCACAAATGGAGGGAGGAAGAAACAAACAACCTGACAAAGCTGATATAAACCAACACGGATTCAGGAGATAAAAGCAGCGCTGCAGGCATTAGCTTCATTTCTCACCCATAAACCATCCACTTTCTTCTCTCTGCGCCTCGCATCTCGACTAGCCGCGTCCGGCGTTTCGACTCGGAGAGTATTAGTGAAATCCAGTTACGTCACGCCTGGCATGTGTGTGTGATTTGGTTACAGGTGAGGAGAAGACTCGGCGCTCCAGCACTGGCAACTCGCCACGCTCTCTCTCACTTAGCAAGAGACTGCAGAATGGCGTCTGTGTCGCACGTCTAATCGAGCATGGCTGATCTGCAACATATGACACTACTAACCCCATTATCTCATGTAAACGCACGTGTTCAATTTGAATTCCTGTACAAGAAAAAAAAAATAATAAATAAAGAGATTTTCAATCTATGTTCGGAGAAACACATCTGTTCCCCAGCGGACGGCCCTCATCCCCAGGCATTCATCAATGTGGGC
>CM045746.1:26614465-26619465 GCA_024760905.1 Plotosus lineatus | reverse complement strand
ATCATTAGTCATGATTAGCATCAAGTTACATTTATTTTGTCGGAGACAAATGGCATTCCAAGCCAACTGTACTAAAGTTCTTGGCTTGGCAAGGACATTTCTGTTTGAAGTACACATGGGCTTCCGGTGCTTGCGTGACTTTCTTCTGGGTATTCCAGGTTTCATCTGATTGTCCAAAAACATGAACATTAGGCTAATTGGCTGTTCCAAATGGCCCTTAGGCAGCACGGTACACAGTGCCTAGCACATCCTCCTCACAAGAAGAAGGTCCTGGGTTCAATTACTGGGCTCTGAGCATTTCTGGCTGGAGTTTACATGTTCTCCCTGTGCTTGCATGGGTTTCCTCTGGGCACTCCGGTGTCCTTCCACAGTCTAAAACCATGCACAGCAGGCTAACTAGCGGTTCCAAATCACCCTGTGGTGTGAGAGTGAGTGAGCATGAATAGGTTTGTGTGTGTTGGCATTATGATGGCCTGGTGAGCTGCTCAGGGTGTACCCTGCCCTCGCCCAGAGTCGGCTGAGGCAGGTTTCAACCTTACTGCGAGTCTGAGGTATTGAATCAGTTGTTTCTTTACCGCTCAGCATACAGTACAGACGTGATTTCAGCTGATCTTTAATGTTGTTTGACGCACATTCTTGCAGTTTACATTCTACATCAACAGTCTGGTAATGATCTGAAAATAGAGCCCAGGAGCTTAAAACATATTGGAGACGTAAAGCGATTTGTCAGGAGAGACAAGGCTTCCAGGGAAAAGACACGCGTATGGCTTCCTGACAGGAACCTTCTGTTCTCAGTGCGGGGGAGGGACATGCCATTCATTTTTCCGGTGATAGGAATCCATACTGCAATCTCCAAGAAGTGACATATAAAACAAAGCCTTGTTTATCTTGGAAAACTTATAAATGACAGATTAAATCAACAAAACTGGGATATTGGCCGCGAGGCTAGAAAAGCAGAATGCACTGAAAAGAAACAGCTGGAGGGTCCCGAGTGGCCCATCGACGATTTCGCAAGTTCAAATCCGAATTCATACCAGAGCCGTCCATGACCGGGAATCCATGGGAATTAATTGGCCGAGCTCTAACGGTAGGGAGGGATGGCATCACTTTCCTGTCACTCACAGCGATCGCCAGCCAATTATGGGCATCTGTGAGCTCAATTGTACGAGGGGGCAGATTGCGCTTTCCCTCCGAGTGTGTTAGACCGCATCCAAATACATGAGCGCCACAGTTCAAAAAGAGGCGGGTGGAGGCATTGCATGTCACAGAGGGGGTTTGTACATGCTTTCACCCCTCCCTGGTTGGTGGTGGTCCTATGATAGGGGAGATGATACCTGAAGAAGGCTGAGAATTGTTAAAGAAAAAAAAAAAAAGAAGAAGAATAAGAAACACCTGGAGAAATATTTTCTAACTTGGTTGCTTTACAACAAATTCTCATCAACAAGCAAATCTGTATGAAAGTGTGATTCAGGGAGCAGAAGGAGACATTTTCACATATGTACTGGTCACCCAGAGTCATTCGTCGTAACCTTGTTTATTACACATTATCTTCAGGCCATTGTTTCAATAAACATAATCAACGTAAGATGTATTTCCATCCAGTGTCAGGTTCATTTCTCGCTGACGTTTAGAATCAATGAGGGAAAACTGAACCCCTCCATAAAGTCTTCTCCAGCACATCCTGAACACTGTCAATAGGGTTCAATAAGGTCAGGACTCGGGGTGGGGGGGTGATGATTCCTCGTTCTCCCTGAACCATTCTCTTTCATTATCCGAGTTCCCCATTTTATATCCGAGCCATCAGGGAGGAAAATGTGCACTGATGTTATAACCTGCACATTCGGTACATTCAGATCATCAGTGGCTTCATTTTATTACCGCATTAATGTTGCTGAGCCTCGACCGGACCAACCGGAGCAACATCACCATGGAGATTATACACTGTGATCAAGGATAATGCTTCATCAGAATATTAGTGTGTGTGATTTTTTTTTTTTTTTTTTGGGGGGGTCGAGGAGTGTATATAGCGAATATATACAGTGTATAGAGGAAGGCAGAACACGGACCATCAAAGAATTGTATGGCCATATGTAGTAGATTGTACTCTGACTGTGTGATATGAGGCTTTTATTAGACTTTAGAGCAGCTGGTTTGTTGGTTCATGAAATCACAGAACAGATTTTTAAATCAAGTGAAAAAAAAAAAAAACAATTGTGACCTGCTAACCCTGCTGTCATGGTGCTGCTCACATGTGCGGAAAAATGTGGATCTAATTGGGGGGTTTTTATTTCAAGAGTAGTGTGTGTGTGTGTGTGTGTGTGTGTGTGTGTGTGTGTGTGTGTGTGTGTGTGTGTGTGTGTGTGTGTGTGCATGTCGGTCTGTGTGTGTGCATGTGTGTGTGTGTTTGTGTATGTGTGTGTGTGTGTGTGCGCATGTGTGTGTGTGCATGTGTGCATGTGTGTGTGTGTGTGTGCGTGTGTGTGTGTGTGTGTGTGTGTGTGTGTGTGTGTGTGTGTGTGTGTGTGTGTTGTCCCTGGGAGTGTAATTAGACAGAACTCTTTCCCGCGTGGCTGAAGTGTGCCTGAGAGGCGATATCTTTCCAACCTGGCCTGTGTGCACGGCACCAGATGTTGCTGTTTATTGTAATTGCGTCTCCTCGCAGCCGTAGCTCAGCTAGGAGAGAAACAGCGGGCTGACGCAGCCGCCGCCACTGATGTTTCATTACTTTCTCGCTCAGCTTCGTCTCCCTTGATTTGTTGGTACTGGTGGAGCAAGTGCCGAAGTTGCCAAACCGTTTTGCCTGAGCACCGTTCCGCGTCTCAGGGATGTGACTGATGTTGTTTGTTTGTTTGCTTGTTTGTTTGTTGGTTGGTTGGTTGGTTTGTTCCCTGTTAAATACAAAACATCTGAACTGTCAGATTGTTGCTGAGGCATTCTGAGTCACGTTATGCGTTGCGTTCATGTCTGTACTCAGGTATAAACAGTAATATATTTATTGAACCTCAGGTTGTGTGTCCGCCTGAGTGTTTATTAGCAGTATTACGGTAAAAGTTATCCGTAGATTTTCTTTAAATGTTCACTACAGCTGGGGCTTTTGGTTGAGGACTGAGGACTGATGACTAGATTTCGAGGATGATGTAGATCAAATTCTGAATGCAGAATTATTTTTTAAAGATTCTTTCATATTGTGAGCTCTGGTAATAAATGTGGAATCACTAACTTGGCGCTTGTTTAATAGTAAGTGGTCTTAAAAAATATATATATATATTTTTTTTCTTTCTGAGTTAGTCGAGGTCTTGGACTGAACAAAGGTAGTCTTGATGACAGCTTAAAGTGGATGTACCCTGCTTTCCCCGAGTGTTGGCTGAGATAGGCTCCAGCCTCCCTGCAACCCAAGAAAAATTAAGTTAGCAATTCATTAATTTTCTGAACTGCTTAATCTCAATTAGGATCGCGAGGAGGCTAATAAACATCTCAACTGACTCTGGGTGAGGGCGGAGTACGCCTTGGACTACATAAATTAAGCCAGGGATGTCCGATGTTATCCATAAAGCATGACACCTTTCACCCGTTTCAACCTCTAATCTAAAAAAAAATTTAAAAGACGATACAGTGGTACCTCAATTTACGAAATTAATCCATTCTGGAAGTGGTTTCGTAACTTGGATTTTTCGTAAATTGAACCGCATTTTACATGTAAAACATGTGATTTGTTCTAAGGCCCCCAAAACTACTCCCGAAACCCTTTAAATAATATAAAAGTATGCCTTTTAAGGCTTCCTTCTGCTTCAATATCGTACCAATGGTAGACCGGTTTGGCCAGATTCCTTTGCGATATCACTCAACCGCATGCCACGAGCCCACTTCTTCTTGTCACGTGCACCGGGAATCTGTGTGTGTGTGTTTGTGTGTGTGTGTGTGTGTGTATGTATGTGTGTGTGTGTGTGTGTGTGTGTGTGTGTGTGTGTGTGTGTGTGTGTGTGAGTGTGCACATGTGTTGACCATGTCTTCTGAGCAGAGTTATAATCTTACAAATGTTTATGCAAGGTTAAAAGCCTGAGCCAAAAATGAGCAATGAGCACACTCGAAAAACTCACAAAACAACAATAACTCTGTCCTTTATACGAAAAGCATTATGGGTATTATGGAGATACAGCTCCATAATAGCCAATGGGAGGGAGTGCGTCATCCCTCCTAGCCAATGGGAGGCCAGCAAGGCGGAATGTTCGGAGATAGCCAATGGGAGGCCAGCGGGGTGGAATGTTGGGAGACAGTCAATAGGAGAGCAACTCGTGCATTGTTTGAATTTTTAAGATGGTGCTTTCGTAACGTGAACTTGTTTCGTATCCAGAGACAAAAATTTTATCAAAATGTTTTTCGTAACCTGGATTTTTCATTTTTGGGGGCTTTCGTAAGGTGAGGTACCACTGTATTATACATTAGCATTTCAATGTTGAAGCCGGATGACCGCCATCTTGGTGAGACATCCTTGCGACAAGATTTCGAAATGGAGCCGTTGAAAGTCAACACAGCTCAAAAACACTGAAGATCTTAGTGATGACACTCAGAACACCTTCAGCTCACAAAACATTAGTAATAATTTCACAGATATTTGTGATTAATTGAAAAAAAAATGTGTAAAAACACTGCATAGCTTGGCAGGTGTGACCTGGTGGTATGGTGCCGGATTACTGATCTCAAGGTCGGGGGTCGGCCAAGATGGGCGCCAGCATCCCCGTGATGCTATTTAGCATTAAGTGCGTCAGAAAATGCTCGCCATGCCACCACAGGGCAGGAACACGCTGAGTGCGATGTAGCTCCTTCTTTACGTTAATAAACATTTCCTTTAATCTTTTTTTTTTTTTTCCTTTGAGTTCAGTGACTCAAGCAGGTGGAAGGCGTGGCTACTGCTTGTCTTAAGCAAAACCTGCCCCACCCGAGCACCCGAGGGTCGACCCTTCGTGGATTAGATTTGTCATCCCTGCATTAAGTGACTAAGC
>CM045746.1:26596965-26609465 GCA_024760905.1 Plotosus lineatus | reverse complement strand
CATGCACAACAACAACAACAACAACAACAACAACAAATGCTTATTTTTTTTCTTTATAGTGAAGAAAAATATGTCAGAACTAATAACAAAAATGTAATGGACAAAATATCTATCTATCTATCTATCTATCTATCTATCTATCTATCTATCCGTCTGTCTGTCTGTCTGTCTGTCTGTATATCTATTCGTCTGTCTGTCCTTCCGTCAACGGTTATTCATTCATTTATCCATTTTCTGAACCGCTTAATCCTAAGTAGGGTCACGGGAAGGCTGACACCCATCTCAGCTGACTCTGGGTGAAGGCGGGTACACCCTGAACAGCTCCCCAGGCCATCACAGGGTCAACAGTTGTGTCTGTCTATCTATGTATTTATCTGTCTGTCTGTCAATGGTTATATCAATCTATATATCTATCAATGTCTGTCTTCAGTATTATCCATCTGTCTATCTGTCTTTATTTTGTCTTTCCATCTTTTTTCAGTTCTTTCTAACAGTCTGTGTACAGTTCTATCTGTCTATCTATCTATCTATCTATCTATCTATCTATCTATCTATCTATCTATCTATCTGTCTGTCTGTCTGTCTGTCTGCCTGCCTGCCTGCCTGCCTGCCTGCCTGTCTGTCTGTCTGTCTGCCTGCCTGCCTGCCTGCCTGTCTGTCTGTCTGTCTGCCTGCCTGCCTGCCTGTCTGTCTGTCTGTCTGTCTGTCTGTGTAACTCATTGTGCTAATCTTTTCCCGTGATCCACAGATGCTACCATCCTGAGCTATGATGGCAGTAAGTTCATGAAGATCCAGCTCCCAGTTGCCATGCACACCGAGGCCGAGGACATCACCGTCAGGTTCCGATCACAAAGAGCCTACGGTGTCCTCATGGCCACCACGTCCCGCGAGTCAGCCGACACGCTACGCCTGGAGCTGGAAACGGGCCGAGTACGCCTGACTATTAACCTTGGTACCTAACTCCGCCTACACTGTCCACATATCCAACCTCTCTTTAACATCCAAAGCACTGATCCAATCATCTTCTGACCAGTCACATGGGGATCTGTCTCAAAATCTAGTGAGCTGCCCAGGAGCAGATGGGCATGTGGGTAGAATTTCACCAGAAAAGGAACCTTTTAGGGGCCAAATACGCCTCTCAGACTGTTTCCTGTCGCACAGAGCCCGTCTCTAAATCAGACCTGACTAACCAATATAGACAGTCAATTTTTTCCGCCCCTGTACTCCCCACCAATCCTCTAATGCAATGAATAATGATTATTATTATTATGCTAATTTGTAACGCAGCCGAAGCAAATAAGCATAATCTTTGATCCTGTGTGGAGGAACGCTGGAGGAATATGAATGCCAGACTCTTCCTCCACTTGCTGATCAAAGGAGGCCAGTTGTGGGAGTTCTTGCAGCAGTGCCTGCTGGGATTGCGTGATCGATCACTCACCGGACTGCTTTGTTAAATGTCAGGCGAATCTGCATTGTGAAATAATGATGTGCATGTGCAGGTTTCAACAGCTAATTATTAAACCAGAACTTTGGTGATGAACATGCGTGTAATTCGAAGTGATCTGCATGCACGGCTTGAAAACCCTCCTGACGTTAATGACTGCCCACAGCGTTCAGATCTGGTTTGTATTTTTCCACTAATTGGACAAAATGCATACTAGTCCCACGATATCACTGGCATTAGGGCGAAGAGAGCCCGCCCCGTACACACACACACACACACACCCTAGGCCACACACACACACACACACACACACACACACACACACACGTTCTCTCAATATGCATCCATTACCTTCTATATTACCGAATGATTCAGCACCGCCATATTTAAAAGAACTACTCGTACCATATTATTCCATCCAGGATTACCACTTGGCAGGTAAAGGACTGCTTGTACGACCCAGGTTTGTCCTGGGCTCCAGTGCCGGGCTCAATGAGGGCGTTTCTGTGTGGAGTTTGCATGTTCTCCCCATACTTGCAGGGGTTCCTCTGGGTACTTCGGTCTCATCCCACAGTCCAGAAACATGCACATTATGCTGATTGGCTGATCGTACAAATCTCCTCAAAGTGTGAGTGTGAGTATGAACAGTCATGCGTGTGTTGGCCTTGCAATGGCCTGGCAAGTCATCTAAAGTGGACCCTGCCCCCACCCAGAGTCAGCTGAGACGGCCGACAGTCTCCCTCGGACCCTAATTATGATTAACTGACTTAAAAAAATTGAATGAATGTCCATGCATATTCAATATGCCTGAAGAGGAAGTGTTACACTTGTCGGTGAACCTGTCAGTTCCATTCAAGGAGGAAATCGGGCTACCCAGAGGAAACCCAGGCAAGCACAAGGAGAAGATGAAAACTCCACACACAAACACCCCGCACCTGGGAATCAAAACCAGAACCTTCTTGCTGTGAGGCGAACGTACTGCCCTGAGCCGCCTCCTCTGTCAGTCCATCTATAGATATTTAAAGTAAAGACTTGATTTCGTCAGGTTGCCCCACACTCTGTCACACAGTATCTTTCAAACGATGGGAACTGACTCCTTGCAAATATTCTGGTCACTAATTATTATTCCAGTAAATTGAATTGCAATTAAGATTTTCACTTTTCGGTTGTACCTGAAATGTAAACATTGAAAAAGCCCGGATTTTTTTTAAATAAATGACCTCATACGCATTATTGAAAACAATTACAACACACAAGCAGGTTTCCCCTAATATGCAACCTTCATGACCCCCCCCAAGAAAAAAAAGACTCTATAGATGGACTCAACAGATGGTACAGATTACAAATGCAGGATGCATCTCAGTGACATCACATGCAGGACATCATCTACATACCGACTGTTTGGATCAGTGGTGATACATGACGCGGGATGGTGCCATCGTGGTTAGCACGTCTGCCTCACAGCAAGAAGGTTCTAGAACGACCTGGGTTTCCGTGTGGAGTTTACATGTTCTACCCATCCTTGTGTGGGTTTCCTCTGGGTACTCTGGTTTCCTTCAACAGTTCAAGAACATGCACAGTTGGCTCGTCTAAATTACCCTGAGGTGTGGAATGGAGAGCCATTCAGAGTGTACTCCACCCTTCCTGGTTGAGATAGACGCCAGTCTCCCTGCGACCCTAGTTAGGATTGAGCGACTTAAAATAAGAATGAATGAATTCGCTTCTGGGGTGTTACACTTCAAAAAAAAATAAAAAAATAAATAAATAAATAAAAAAGTCCCGTCCTGAGTTTAAAAAATCCTTTAAAAAATTCCAGGATCCTAATTTGAGCTGGATCATCACCAACATTTAACACAGTTCATTGTCCAAAGTGCCATTCTGGTAGAACTTTTATGGAAGCCTGCACATCCTTTTTTTTTTTTTTTTTTTGCATAATCCTGCTGAGAAACAAACAAAGGAACAAACCGAAGGTGAAACGTGTGAATCACACAACAAACTTAAGGATACCAGGAGGGGCGTTCACATACGGTAATTTTTTTACATTAGCTAATAATGCTAAATACCCCCTCAAAACCCCACCCCCACCCGTCAATGTACAATGAATTTGAAAACAGGGTTAGATTTTCATTTTTATTACAACGTTGTGGTGCAGTCACACATGATATCAGGTCATTGTGTAAACATGCTCACTGATACTGATACTGTGGGCAACTCGGTAGATTCTGAGACTTTTATTCCCATGTATGATTTTTTTTTCTTTTTCACACACAAGCACTCACTTCTTTTTCTCTCTTACGTTGCTATGTAGAAATAAGTAGAGATGATTTCAAAAGCTTCAATGGCCAAAAAGTCTGCAACTCTTCACTCACGGCTATAAAAGCACATCAGCGCTGGTCTTGCTCTAGTGTGTGTGTGTGAGAGAAAGAGAGAGAGAGAGAGAGAGAGAGAGAGAGAGAGAGAGAGAGAATGCTCTGTAAAAATTCTCCAACAAATAACCCCCAATCCATCAATCCATCCCGTAAAAGGAGAATTTTTTCCTCCTTGACGATTCCCAAGTATATTTACAACAATTCCCCTGTAGTCTGATCTACTCGAGTTCTCTCTGTTACAGCCTGGAAGGTCAGATTGATCGATCCTCAGAGCCCAATTAACACACAGCCTCTCCATCCACATATAGGAATCGTGAGATCGACAGAGGAATGATCCCCAAATGTTCATCTTTTCTTCAATTTATTCTGAGATACCCAGAGAAAAAATATGTAAATCAAGCCCTGTTTCTCTTGAGTATCTGTATAGTTTTTCCCATATTAAGTAGCATAAAAAATAATAATATTAATTATTGGGTCATTCAATGGATTCAATGCACGCATTTCTTATAAAAATATAAAATAAAAAAGTGACATTTGTGTTCCTGTTGATGTTCTATTATAGAAAATTAATCAACATGATTTTTGTTATTAGTTTTAATAAATATTGGAAATGCTTCTATTATTGGAAACATAGGGCTACTCGAACACAATGCTAATACCTAGTTAGTATGATAGCTGGGCAGTGTCTGTGATGTTAGGAAATTCAATGCTAACTTCTCAAAATGCCAGCCTATAAAATGCTAGCCCATAAAATGCTAGCTGAAAAATGCTAGCTAATAAAATTTGAGCCTATACATTTCTAGCCAATAAAATGCTAACGTACAAAATTCTAGCCAAAAAATTCTAGGTTATAAAATGCTAGCCTATAAAATTATGGCTCATAAAATTCTAGCCTATAAAATGCTAGCCTATAAAATTATGGCTCATAAAATTCTAGCCTATAAAATTCTAGCCTATAAAATTCTAGCTTATAAAATGCTAGCCTATAAAATTATGGCTCAGAAAATTCTAGCCTATAAAATTCTAGCTTATAAAATGCTAGCCTATAAAATTATGGCTCATAAAATTCTAGCATTTTATAAGCTAGGGTTAGGGCCTATAAAATTCTAGCCTATAAAATTATGGCTCATAAAATTCTAGCCTATAAAATGCTAGCCTATAAAATTCTAGCTTATAAAATGCTAGCCTATAAAATTATGGCTCATAAAATTCTAGCCTATAAAATTCTAGCTTATAAAATTATAGCTCATAAAATTCTAGCCTATAAAATTCTAGCCTATAAAATTCTAGCTTATAAAATGCTAGCCTATAAAATTATGGCTCATAAAATTCTAGCCTATAAAATGCTAGCCTATAAAATTATAGCTCATAAAATTCTAGCCTATAAAATTCTAGCCTATAAAATTATGGCTCATAAAATTCTAGCCTATAAAATTCTAGCCTATAAAATTATGGCTCATAAAATTATAGCCTATAAAATTCTTGCTTATAGAATGCTAATAAATAAATGCTTAATGCGAAATCTAAGTCATATGGCTACAAGTACTGTAAAACTCACAGCCTTGCAAGGTTTAATATTCAAGGACGTATCTCACTTTATTGTAAACGTTGTCGAATGTTGGTGAATAGACTTCGCTAATAATGCCCCACAAAACGTGTAAACTTCAATTCGCCAGTATTTCTGGTAAAACACCCTCATTATGGATGAAGTCTCAAATGTCAGGGCATTGTAGGAGTCAGACGTGACGTTATAACCTTACAACATTACACTACATTGAATTATAAATAGGTAAAATTAAAGATACAATGAAAAGCTGCTTCGGTATAAAATAAAACTGGTCTGGATTTTGAGTTAAAGGAAGTTAATCAGCTTCAGGGCTGTAGCAGTAAATTTCCAGCAACCTCCCATCATCATGCCTCCATCCTCACTTCACCGTTGATGTTTTTCCTATAAGAGCGTAACGCTAAGTGGTAATCCATCACTCTCTGCAGTAATAGAAGGAATCATTCATAGAAAGTGCGACCGATATTTGCCAAATTCCAAAACATGGACATAAAATGGATGAGTTTTACCTTGAGAGCTCCAGGCCTCACTGCTCTCTCATTGTCAAGGAATAGATTTGCCTGTGAAGAGGTCTGGAGCTTCCGGCAGCCGTGTCGTTGGAACCATTTTATTTGATTATTTTAAATGTTTTACACATAAAGTCTGTTATTTTTTATGTCTGCTGTCAATCTGATAGGTTCCTGATTCAAATATTCCCTGAAAACAGAGCATCCCTGAGAGAGAGAGAGAGAGAGAGAGAGAGAGAGAGAGAGAGAGAGAGAGAGAGAGAGAGAGAGAGCGCTGATGCTGGATTTTTGGCCGTTTGTGACCACTTTTCTGCTGAGGTTGACGACACACGGTTGATGCCACAATGAAGGGCAAAGTGGATTTATTTGATTTTGAGCAGCACAATCCTCAATAACACAGCCTTGTTTAACATGTGACCCGTTCGTCTAGTTCCACTCCATCTAGTAAGGACCTACAGGAAGTGTAGGAGGTGGATGAAACGTCCTTCTGCTGGATACTGATAAATAAAGCAATTTGTAGGAAAATGGTGAACTGGAATTTTATTTCTCAGAAAGAGGAGAGTGGATGATCATTCATAACTCCTTTCTGGATTAGTTACTTTTACAAATAAATAAATAAATAAAGTTGTCGTTAAAAAAAAAAAAAAAATATATATATATATATATATATATATATATATATATATATATATATATATATATATAATATGTATATATGTGTATATATATGTATATGTATGTATATGTATATATATATATGTATATATATATATATATGTATATATATATATATATATATATATATATATATATATATATATATATATATATATATATATATATATATAAATTTCATTGTTTACTAAGGTGTGGTTAAAAAATTAAGTCACGAATAATGTGCACATCACTACTGCAAAATTGCAAAATAAACTCCGACAAAGTGATGGGACTCTTGATAGTTACCTGCACAATAGGTGTGTCCAATCTTATTCTTATCCACGAAGGGCTGTACTGGGGGCAGGTTTTTGCATCAGCCAAGCAGTAGCCAAAACCTTCATCCTGTTTCAGTCACTGATCTAAAAAATAGACCACTATATTTTCACGATCATAAGGCGCATGTAAAAGCCTTCAATCTTCAAAAACGCTGACTGTGCGCCTTATAATCCGGTGTGCCTTATATGTGGATGCCGCCTAGGCTCCATCTCACTGACACCATCAAAACCCAAGTGAAGTAAACTAATTATTCAGAGCTTATCATCATTAAAGTGTATTAACTAAAGACCTTCAACCACTAGATATTGGTGCCAAAAGGTCGTAAGTTAGAGGTATCCGGGCTTTATATCCAAATACGCATATAAAGCACTGCTATCTCTTTCTCAGGTGTCTTGCTGAGACCTTGGATTAACTTTCTTGAATTTAAAGTTACACTGATGCAGCTCCTTAAGAGTAATGACAACCGTTCTGTCATGGACACAATACTAATGCACTGCCTCTTTAAGGGGGAATGACTGGGAGAAGGTCACGACCCAGGAAGACTTCTAATCTCCATCTCTATTGATCTGACTCCATGTGCGAGGAAATAATAGAGAATAAAATATTATAATATAATATAATAATAAAAAATACTATAGGGATCCCGGCTTTATGTCCAACTCACACAACTGTTAAACTCAGACACTGAAGATGAAGCATTTGATGGATTTGTGGAAGAGAAATTGACTGAAAAATTGAGTCAATTGTTTTATATTGTTACAGCTGAACAGTGTTGAGAGTTATTTTGAATGAGTTGAATCAAGTTTGACTTATCTGACATTTGTTTTGCTTGGTGCGCCTTATAATCTGGTGTGCTTTGTGTGTGTGTGTGTGGGGGGGGTCATTCATTGGTATTGCGCCTTATACTCCGATGCACCTTATGGTGGTGAAAATGCGGTGGAGTCCACATTAGTGTTTTAATTTCGAGGGTCGGTGGCAGTCATCTTGGTGAGACCACTTTACTATGAAAGGTCATATACTCAAATAGCAGGGAAAGATGAAAATAATCACATCCAAGATGTACCTTTTATTTTATTTATTTATTTACTTATTGCCAACTTTCAGCTATGAAGTAAAACCCTGCACCCACACTGGCCCTTCCTGGATAAGATTGGACATCCCTATGTATTATCATTATTATTGTGGATGCTTATATAGTGCAATTTCATACACGCGTATGCTCAATGCACATGAGACCCCAGCGCTCCCTGCGCTCCAGGCACCCGTCGCCACTGTATGGCACCAGTTGTGTTCTATCATTTTGATGCTGAGCGCCAAGCAGGAAGCAACAACTCCCAAATTTTAACGTCTCATGGTATGACGCAGCTCGATTCGAACTCCGACCTTCCAGAGGATAACGCAGACGCTCTACCAGCTGAGCTAAATCCCTACTGTATGGGCTTGAATCGCTCTGAAATCCGAACAATTACAGGCAGTTTAAATAATAATAATAATAACGAATGAACAAATAAAACATCAAGAATTTCACGCAAAATATTTACTTAAAAAATTATTAATTTTATGTAAGATTAATACTGTTGCTTGTTTCACAACAACGGTCGGTTAAATTTAATTGTAGTGTGTTAGAAACAGACTACGTAATGCCAGGATTGTCCAATCAGAATTGAGTTTTTAACTATAATAAATCACTATGGAGCATGTGCGACAAACGTATTTCTATTTATTTTGTAGAAAATTCAGGAGTGTTGTGATATAGCAAATTTAGCTCATCCATATTCCCACCACAAATCGGGTTTAACGGTAAAATTAAATCTCTTTTCACTAAAATATTGTTGAAAACACTGTATACAAACAAACAATATTCAAACTTGTCATGTTATGCCACATTTCATAATAAGATCCGTCTTAACCAGACATTAAGCAACACATCCATTCATCTCCGTCTTAAAATGGATTCTTAAAGAACCAGTTAAGCTTCTGAACGTCTGCGCTGATGAAGTGGCGTGTTATCATTAGCTCTTGACGGCGCACAACACCTGGATAGCACCTCCTGATTGTGTTATAATGTCAGTTCCCTCCAGGGGGCATTTGTAAATTGACTGACAAATCTGTCTAATCTGGAGTAATATGTTGAAGCACGTCCCTGATGAAGCTTCAAGTTAAATTTGCATCAGAATAAAATGTACGAAGTGTAAAGAGTGAAGTCCTGTTTGTTTGATTTTCATAATTAAAAAAGTAATGAAACAGTTGAGGATGATTCAATTAATTATAACTGATGTCTGTAAAGGGTTAAAATTAATTAATCTGAAAGAAAACTCATTTTAATACTTTGAAGGAACTAAATACAGCCTGGAATCATCACTGCTTTTACTTAAAATGCCTGGACGCTTAATTAATCATGATATGCAAATTAGTACACCAGCACCATTCATTAATCATTTAAATATGAGAGATGATAGGTGCGAATTGTGCCATCACAACTGAGGCCATACATATCGCAACTTGACCTCCCGCCCCAAATCAGTTTTATATTTTAGACATGATTGGTTCACACAGTTTTGTGAAACTACACAACTACATAACCCCACCCACAGTCCAGTTTTCATCTGAAAAATACAATGTATTGGTAGCAACTACATGTTAGCTGTGATAAACTCAAACTGAGCTCATACGTAGCCGTGCACACAAAACAATCTCATAGAGATACACGTCAGTTCAGACATTTTCGGTTTCTAACCACAAAACTGAATTTCTCATAGCCCCGCCTCCAAATCTGTTTATGTCGACATACTACAGTATATAATGTCTGCTAAATTGCCATGCACATAATTCAGCTTCATAGTATATTCTCATGGTTGGGTGACCTCACAAACTACATTGATTTCTGGAAGTGTTCCTGAGCTCATGCAGTGATCAGCGTGACAGTTTCATGCTTGTTTTTAATGAAATACAGGCAATCAGTATTGATTTTTGGCCTTGTCCCTGTGCGCACAGAGATTTATCCAAATGTCATGGAAAAATTTCAGGTTCCTAACATGTCCGTCGAGTGCATTGTGCTGCTTGAAATCTAAATCGATCCCACAAGGCTTCATTCCTGATGCTCCGTCATCCTCCGCTGTGAGAGAGCCGCACATCACGCGTACAATTCTAAACACCGATCGTGACAATGCTGCTGCTCTTCTCACCGGCTCTCAGAGGAATGAATGGTCCAGGGATGACTCCTTGTATCAGATGATTGAAGGAAAAAAAAAAATTGATATAAAATGATGATAATCACCTTTAAAGTGGTTTTACCAAACCAAGGTCATGACTCAATGCTCTCTGAAAGCACTTTTCCAATATCAGAACCAGTTTTATCATGTCCTGTGGATGTAAAGCTAATAAACTGTTCACCAAGGGAATCTGTGAGAAGTGAGTCAAGATCATTTCGGGAAGTGTATTAGTTTTTATTTTTTTAGTGATCTGTATACATGTAAGCTATTTGTCATTACAATGCTAATTAACATTTATTATTATTATTATTATTATTATTATTATTATTATTATTTAAAACATAGTGTTGTTATATATACACAGTGAACCCTCACTTTTCGTGGTTAATGGGGACCAGGACCCTCCACAAACGCCAAATTTTTGTGAAGTAGGATCAACCCCCCCCCAACTGACATATACGGACATGTATATGTGTAGATAATATCAATAAATACATATTCAACTCTATAAATGCTTAAAATAACAATTAAACTTTCAAAAGTAATGCATAAGATGTAAATAAAATATAAATACACACACATACAGTCGCGCGCGCACACACTCAGATGTGCACCTCACATAAAAATGTAAGTAGTTTTATTGAGGGGGGGGTTGTTTTTTTGTTTTTGTTTGTTTGGGCTATATGCATAATTGGTTGTTTTGTGGCATTTTCCTTAACTTTTTTCCCTATTTTTCCTTAATTTCCTTATTTTTAATTCTTCTTCTTCTTTTCCTTTCGGCTGTTCCCTTCAGGGGTCGCCACAGCAAATGATCTGCCTCCATCTCTCCCTATCCTCTGCATCTTCTACTCCTACTCCAACGACTTTCATGTCCGCCTTCACTGCATCCATAAATCTTCTCTTTGGTCTTCCTCTGGGCCTTTTGCCTGGTAGTTCCAACCTCAGCATCCTACGACCAATATACTCACTATCCCTCCTCTGTACATGTCCAAACCATCTCAATCTAGCCTCTCTGACTTTGTCTCCAAAACATCTAACATGTGCTGTCCCTCTGATGTACTCATTTCTGATCCTATCCATCCTCGTTACTCCCAAAGAGAACCTCAACATTTTCATCTCTGCTACCTCCAACTCTGACTCCTGTCTTTTCCCCAGGGCCACTGTCTCTAAACCATACACCATTGCTGGCCTCTTCACCGCCTCGTACACTTTTCCCTTCATTCTTGCCGATACTCTCCTATCACACATCACACCGGACACTTTTCTCCATCCATTCCAACCTGCCTGCACGCGCTTCTTCACCTCTTTTCCACACTCTCCATTGCTCTGGATTGTTGAGCCTAAGTACTTAAAATCCTCCACCTTCTTTATCTCTGCCCCTGTAACCTCAAAGTTCCTCTTGGGTCCTTGTCGTTCACACACATGTATTCTGTCTTACTAAGACTAACCTTCAATCCCCTCCTTTCCAGGGCATACCTCCACCTCTCTAGATTTTCCTCCACTTGGTCTCTGCTCTCACTACAGATCACAATGTCATCTGCAAACATCATAGTCCATGGAGATTCTTGTCTAACCTCATCTGTTAGCCTGTCCATCACCATAGCAAACAAGAAGGGGCTGAGAGCTGACCCTTGATGTAGTCCCACCTCCACCTTGAACTCTTCTGTCACACCGACAGCACACCTCACCACTGTCTTACATCTATCATACATGTCCTGCACCACTCTAACATACTTCTCTGTCACTCCAGACTTCCTCATACAATACCACAGTTCTTCTCTCGGCACCCTGTCATATGCTTTCTCCAGATCCACAAAGGCACAATGCAGCTCCTTCTGACCTTCTCTGTACTTCTCTATTAACATCCTCAAAGCAAACACTGCATCTGTGGTGCTCTTTCTTGGCATGAAACCAAACTGTTGTTCACAAATGCTGACCTCTGCCCTTAGTCTTGCTTCCACTATTCAAAAATGCAAAATTTTTTAATTATTTGATGAATATTTTTGAAAAACCCGTGACGCACTGAAGCCGCAGAAACTGAAGCACGAAGTAGCGAGGGATCACTGTATGTATATATATATATATATATATATATATATATATATATATATATATATACACACACACATATACACACACACACACACACACACACACACACACACACACACAACTGTAAGTTTAACAAGCACTTCCCCCTGTAACCTAAAAAGAAGCAAATGTGCTAATTCCTGCCTAGCATGCTAGCTGGGAAACCACTATAATGCTAGGAAAGTGAATTAGCCAATGAGCCAAACACCAGAGGTGTGCTCATGTAATATGAAGCAATCCCAAAAGTCTTCAGTATATCAGGGTACTCATGGTTCTGGTGTTGGAAAAAAAAAGAAAAGAGAATTACCCAGGTTTTATTTT
>CM045746.1:26581965-26591965 GCA_024760905.1 Plotosus lineatus | reverse complement strand
CCCAAAAAAAGACTTACCGCCTTATCTCTATGGTCATGCTTGTCATCCCTTTAAGGTCGTAAGAATTCCTTACATATACCATGCATCCCTTTAAGGGCTGCCATGAAGACCCCTGGAGGGTACGGGGCAATCCCTTGAAGGTATCATACACCATCCTTAAGGGCAGAAGACATCATCTTCACGGTACATTACTGTCGATTCTGTTACGGTTTGGGTTCAGTTTACAGATTGCTGCCTTGTTTTCAGAGTTTGAGGAGGAAAGCTATTAAGCAAATTTAAGTGGCTTTCATCCAACCCTTCAATCATGGACTTTTTATAGTGCCAAAAAATTCACAGGCTCACATCAGCATGCAGTGAAATCAGTCAATCAGACATGAAGACAAGGAAAGCTTGACATGCCCTGCAGTCTTCTGGGTAAATTTTAAGTACAATGAAGCGACTGTTACTTTCCCCAGATTCTAAATGTGATGGACCGCAAATTTCAGCCGAATGAAAACCTGAGGTTCCTGAGCAACACAAGAAACGCTAACGACTAAATCACTCTTCAATTATTATTCAAGAACAGCCAGTTAGAGAGCGAAAACCCCCACCATGCCCCCCCCCCCATATTCACAGAAAATGTCAAAAAATCGTTGTGTCACAATACTAAAGAATCATTTAAAAAAAAACTTGGATCCCAAATGGGGTCCAGTTCATTACCAAAATCTAATTTAGTCTTCTGTGTCCAAAGCTTCACCCTGATGAAGACTTTCTGAAAGTCCACACATACCTTTTTACAAATAACAGAAAGAACACAGTGGTGGCATGATGGCGACCAGTAAGACAGTCATTGGTTTGGGTCCTGTTTCCAGTGAGGGTGGTTCTGTGTGAAACTTTCATGTTCCCCCGGGACTGTGTTTTCCTTGGGGTGGGGGTCGGGGCTCCTCCGCTTTCGTCCTACAGTCCGAAGACATGGACATTAGGCTAAGTGGATATTCTCAATTGTTTATGTGAGAGTGAGTGTTAATGGTGTAAAAGCATGTGGTTTGTGTGTGTGTGTCTGTGTGTGTGTCTGTGTGTGTGTGTATGTGTGTATGTTTGTGTGTGCGCATGTGTGTGTTTGTGTGTGTTGCGCGTATGTTCGTGTCTGTGTGTGCGTGTATGTGCGCATGTGTGTGTTGTGTGTGTCTCTGTGTGTGTGCATGCGCATGTGTATGTGTGTGTGTGTGTGTGCATGTCTGTGTGTTTGTGCGTGCATGTGTGCGTATGTGTGTGTGTGTGCATGTGCGTGTTTGTGTGCACATGTGTGTGTGTGTGTGTGTGTGTGTGTGTGTGTGTGTGTGAGTGTGCATATGTGTGTTTTTGCATGTGTGTGTGTGTGTGTGTGTGTGTGTGTGTGTGTTTGTGATTCAGTATGTAAGTGTGCGTGTGTATTTGGTGTGTGTGTGTGTGTGTGTGTGTGAGAGAGAGAGAGAGAGAGAGAGAGAGAGAGAGAGAGAGAGAGCATGTGTGTGTGTATGTATGTTGTGTGTATGTATGTGTGCATGTGTGTGTATGTGTGTTGTGCGTTTGTGTGTCTGTATGTGTGCATGTGTGTGCGTATGTATGCAGTGTTGTGTGTATGTGTGTGTGTGTGTTTGTGTGTGCGTGTGTGTTTTGCATATGCGTGTGTGTGTGTGTGTGTGTGTGTGTGTGTGTGTGTGTGCTTGCATGAGTGTGTTTGTGTGTCTGTGTGTGTGTGTGTGCGTGTGTGTGTGTGTGTGTGCAGTTGCGTGAGTGTGTGTGTGTGTTTCTGTGTGTGGGCACGCGTGCATATGTGTGTGTGTGTGTGTGTGTGTGTGTGTGTGTGTGTGTGTGTGTGTGTGTGTGCACGCGTGCTTGTGTGTGTGATGCGTGTTTGTGATGCGTGTGTGTGTGTGTGTGTGTGTGTGTGTGTGTGTGTGTGTGTGTGTGTGTGCTAGCCCTGTGGTGGTCTTGCAGGTTGTTGAATATGTACTACATCTTTGTTTGGAGTCAGATAAAGGAAGCTCCAATCTCATACTGATCGCAGTGGTTAGCACATTTGCTTCACAGCAAGAAGGTCCTTTTGGTTTATTTGGCTCGGCGAGGATATTTCTGTGTGGAGTTTGTAATGATGCCTGCATGGGTTTCCTCGCGATACTCTGGTTTCCTCCCACACTCCAAAAACTTGCACAGTAGGCAGATTTTCTGTTTCAAAATCACCCCTATATGTGACAGTGAGTGTGAATGGTTGTATGTGTGTTGGGCCTACGAAGTTCTGGTGAGCTGTTCAGGGTGTAACCTGCCCTTGTCCAGAGAAAGACGAGAGGAGCTCCAGCTTCAGTGCAACCTTAATTTGGATTAAGAGGCATAGAAAATGAATGAATGTATAAAGAAGAATGTACGGAGCATAGAGCAGTGGTGGCCTGGTGGTAAAGGTGCTGGACCACTGATCCTAAGGTTGGGGGTTCGAGTCCCACTCTCAACGGGTTGTCACTGATCCCCCAGTGGAGCTGTGTTATCAAAGGCCAGCCATGTCTTTCACTGTCTATGGTGAGAGGTTCATGTAAAAGAACCATTGCTGCCGGTCAAGAGCAGGCAGCATAACTGTCAGTGTGTTTCCGGGGATGCCTTGGGATGGCATGGCAAGCTGTCCAGGGTGTACTCTACTCTCGCCCACAGTTGGTTGAGATGGGCACCAGCCTCCCCATGACCCTAATGAGGATTCGGATAGGTTCAGAAAATAAATGAATTAATGAATATACAGAGCACCGCCTGCTGGGCCTGGTGAAACATGACACCTTCAAAAAATAATAAAAATCATCCTTTCTCACAATGTTAAACAATTCTTTCAAAAATTCCTGGATCCTGAGTTTGATCCGGATCATCTCCAAAATTGAAAGGAGTCATTCTCGTCTGAAGCGCAGCCTCTGGTTAGAATTCGATCTTAATCTTTTTGTTTAATCCTGCCAACAAACAAACAAACACACAACCTGAAGTTAAAATATCACCTTCTTTGTGTAAGAGCTATCAGGAAAGAAAAGAAAAAAAAAATGGTGACGCAGCGTAGAAATGCACTTATTGGAAAAGCACTTTATGCTAAAATGGTGTAACAGGGAAGTTGACAGCAAAATTGTTTTTTGGATAAATAATAGATTAATAGATAGTTGGAGCAGCACAGTTAACTGGGTCACCCAGCCGCCGAATCCTGCCCTGTAGCCGCCGCTAATCATGAAAAGGTATTGTACAGGTGGCCAATGGAAACACGGCGTAATTCCACTCCTTTTATGTTCTGATGCACTATTTCTAACACTCGGTAGGTTTGTTTGTTTGTTTGTTTGTTTTTTTTGTTTTTTTTTCAAAATTGGCCTCTTCTCTACAAACATCAACGACTCCAATCACTAATTACTGCCATCTCTTTATCCAGATGTCACGTCCAGCTTTATCACTTCACTGAGGTAATAACACAACGCACAAACAGCTGAGACCAGAGGGGACATTTACGCTCTAATTAACATGCTTTGCTAATCAGCGCAAGTCAAAACTGACAGGATGGTGCAGGTGATGTTCCACTCAGACCCATGAGCTATAAATGTCACAGCGGTCCTTTCCGCGCGTAGAGAACCGGTTTAAAGACCGACGCGGAGTAAAATGCTCCTGCTACGTGAATAGAGATGCACCAGAATGGCCTCGGTCAGACTTGGTTTCTTTTTGCTGTGGGTATGCCACAGAATCCAGGACTTGGATGGCTTGATCTGAGCAGTCATTATATGAACATTATTTAGGGCGGCACAGTGACATGGTGGTTAGCACATCCGCCTCACAGGAGGAAGGACCTGGGTTTGAATCCCAGGTTGGACGAGGGATATTCTGGGTGGAGTTTGCGTGTTCTCTTGATGTGGGTTTCTTCAGGGTTGTCTGGTTTTCTCCTATAATCCAAGGACATGCACATTATGCTGAATGGCTGCAGGACTGTGAGTGTGTTGCTCTTTGATAGTAATGATGTCCACCTCACAGCAGAATGGTTCTGGTCCCGAGGAGGGCATTCCTGGGAAATGTTTGCAATTTCTTCCTGCACTTGCTTTTGTGGGTTTCCTCAGGGTACTTCAGTGTCCTCCTACAGTCCAAAGACACACACTCGAGGCAAACGAACTGTTTTAAATTGCTCCCGAGCTGTGAGAATGAGTGCAAATGTAATTACGAGTGGAATGTAGCAGTCAGCAGCTGAACTTAGCATGAACATAAATTAGCGGCAAGATTAATGATTTGGTGAGGATGGGTTAGCCTGCTGGGGGAGCATGATAGCGCAGTGGTAGGCACATCCGCCTGACAGCAAGAAGGTCACAGGTTCAATTTCCGGACTCACTGAGGGCATTTCTGTGGGGAGTTTGCATGTCCTCCCTATGCTAGCATGGGCTTCCTCCGGGTACCCTGGTTTTCTTCTTCAGTCCAAAAACATGCACAGTTAGCTAGTTGGCTGTTTAGAATCACTCATGGGTGTGAGTTTGAGTGTGAATGGTTCTGTGTGTGCGGTAGCTTGGCGAGATTCCATCGCCCAGAGTCGGATGAGATGGGCACTAGCCTCCTTGCAACCTTATTTAAGATTAAGCAGCTTGGGGGGGTGGGGGGGTGGTTGCGTATTGGTGAGGGTGCTGCGCTCATGATCGGGAGGTTGTGTGCTCAAATCCCAGTTGGACCCCCACTGTGCTAAGACCCCTGGGCAAGGTCTCAACTACAAGTGTGCCTCTGTTCACCCAGCAGTATAAATCAGTACCAGTAAAATATACTGGGAAGGTAACCTGCGATGGACTAGCGCCCCCATCCAGGAGGAGTTGTACTCCTGGTTGTTACACGATACAGAAACCAGGAATAAGCACCGGTCCAATGAGCCGCTATGGCTCTGGTGTAAAAATCGCAAGTGTAGAAAATGAATAAATGAATATCTGAATGGATAACTTGGCCATCTATATAAATATTGAGATCCGAGTTCCAGCAAATTTCATATACATTACATATAAGTGTAAGAAGAAAATTGATTAAATGTTGACAGGTAATTCGTCCGTCTTTTATTAGTGCTCTCTCTCTCTCTCTCTCTCTCTCTCTCTCTTTGATGGAGTAGCAGTCAGACTTCATAGCTATCTCTTAGCTTCAGGCCACAGCAGACTTCATCCTTAGATGAAGGCCGTGTTGTGTTTTTCTGATTAAAGCGGCCTCGTCTGCTCGCCGTCGACATTTCAATTCCTGTTTTTTTTTTGTTTTTTTTTCCAGAATCCAAAGTTAGTCATCAGGCTTTACTCTAAAATACCACTCGACCATTCGCTCGCTGTCGTTTGATGGATAAATATTGCAACTTGATGCGCTTTGAAATTCACCTCAGACGTCAAATTTGCCAAATGTTTGGGGATATGAAAGATACGAAAGTTGAATATTGATCTGTATGAACGCTGGAGCTGAAAACCAAAACATGCACAGTAGGCTGTTTTCTCTGACTTCCCTGAACCAATGAAATATTCCAGATTAACGACGCACGCTGGTCTTTGTTAATAAATGATCGGCATGTGTTTTAATAACGAAAATACTAACGGCATCTTCACAAAACTGAATAGATAGTGCTCTGAGACTCCAGATTCGTGATCAGAGACGGCAGATCACCTGCACCGTTCATGCTCCCTGGTTAATTTGACATTAGATGAGTGGCAGCTGTTTATTAATCATTCAAACGTAACCGTTAGTTACACAGTGTTAAACTCTTTTAGTGTAGATATCATTAAATTATGACTCAACACTGATTTATTCCCTTGTGATGCACACGGTGGGTTTGAAATACGTTCTGATCATATTCTGTAACCAATTAATCCGAATTAGGGTTGCGGCGAGGCTGCCGCCCATCCCAGTCAACTTTGGGTGAGGGAAGTGTACACCCTGGACGGCTCGCCAGGCCATCGCAGGGGGGAAACAAGCTGACGGCTTTTGCAGATACTCTTGTTGAAAGTCAGCAACGATTCTTTTACATGAACCTCGCACCATAGACGGTGAGAGACATGGCCGGCCTATGATAACCCTGGCTGCACTGGGTGGGACAGTGACAACCTGTGCTGAGTGGGGCATGAACCCCCCCCCCCCCCCCCAACCTTGGGATGAGTGATCCAGCACCTTTACCACTAAGCCACCACCGCCCTGAAACACGTATAACCTATTAAATATAGACATTTATAACCCGTAACTGATAAATAAATAAATATGGCCGCACACAAGTGTCGGGTTTGTTTTGTTTCGTGAATCGATGAAGGAAAAACTGAACCCCTCTATAAAATCTTCTCCAGCACATCCTGAACACTTTCGATATGGTTCAATAAGGTCATGACTCGGGTTGGGGCGGGGGGGGGACATGTGTGAAAATGGTTCCTCATGCTCCCTTGACCACTCCCTCAATATCCAAGTATCCATTTTATATTCCTGCCATCAGGAAGGAAATGTGCATTGATGCGATAACCTTTTCAGTACATTCAGATCATTAGCTGCTTCATTTTATTATAATATTAATGTTGCGGAGCCTCGACTAGAACAACGACATCATGGAGATTACATGCTGTGATCAAGATGGTCTGATGGAATGTTACTGTGCTCCTTGTTTTTTAATGTTGATATGCTTAAAGTTGGAAAAATGAGCAAACGTAAAAATCTTTTTTTTCTCCCCCTAGTAATTTTAGTCGTATCAAATTCCCGCCCACCAAGTGTCGCCTCCCTATTACATACAACCATCACCAACCTTCCATGACATGCAATGCTTCCACCTGCATCTTTATGAACTGCTGAGCATGTGCATTCAGCTTTTATTGTAGAATCAGTTCACACATCCCCATGGATTGGCTGGTGGTTGCTGTGAGTGGATGCCATCTGTCGCTCCCAACAGAGCTCAGTCAGTTAGCTCCCATGAACTCCTGGCTGAGGATAGCTGCCGCATCAAACTGGTTTCCAACTTGCAATCTGCAGGTTGATAGTCATGCACTTTGTCGATGGCGCCATTCAGGAGTGTAACATTAAACAAACATAAAAATCTGAGTGACTGAGATGCTGTACATTGTGATGCTAAACAACTTGGTTTGTTCATCCCCAGAATGGCAGGTCTTGTGAGACACAATTTCCCTCGGGAACAATAAAGTAATCTGATTCTAATTATGATGTACCTGGTATGAATTGGTAAGTAACCATCAAAGGTGTCCATGGAAGGACTACCAGTAAACTGGTCGCCGGGGTCCACTGATGCATGTGGGAAGGCTAGCAAAGGCTAGTACGTCTGGTCTGTTAATGTCTTTTGCAGCTTGCCATGTATGTAGCAGTCCAGATACAGACCCTTTCTGTGGTGTTAATGATATGGCTGATCAGTGGGAGTATATCTGTATCGTTTCCTATCTGTTTATCTTTGCATCTCTGGGTTTGTCTCACTTTGTTTCCAAGCTGTAACCAATTTTGTTTGAAAGTAGGGGATATCTACCTCCAAAATTTTGTGACCTTGACCTTTGACCTTTCAAATTCAAAGCATTTCTAGGACTTAGGAAGGGAAATCTGGTTGGGATTTTGTTCAAACCATCAAACAAATGACAGGAGAGGTAGAGTTACTAACGTTATACAGTGGTACTTCACCTTACGAAATGAATCCGTTCCAAGCCTTTTTCTTAACCTGGATTTTTCGTAAGTTGAACCGCATTTTACATGTAAAACGTGTGATTCGTTCCAAGGCCCCCAATACTACCCCCTAAACCCTTTAAAATTATAAAAGTATACATTTTAAGACCTCCTTCTGCTTCAATATCGTACCGATGGTAGACGGGTTTGGCCATATTCCTTTGCAATATCACGCAACCGCATGCCACGAGCCCGCTTCCTCTTTTCACTCATACCGGAAATCAAACACACGTGTGTGTGTGTGTGTGTGTGTGTGTGTGTGTGTGTGCGCCCACGTGTGTTGACCATGTCTTCTTAGCGGAGTTATAATCTTACAAATGTTTATGAAAGGTTAAAAGCAATGAGCACATTTAAAAATCTCATGAAACAACAGTAACTCTGTCCTTTACACAAAAAGCATTATGGGAGATACAGCTCCATAATAGCCAATGAGAGGGAGCTGTGTCATCCCTCCTAGCCAATGGGAGGCCAGCGGGTGGGATGTTGGAAGATAATTATGGGAAAGCAGCTTGAGTATTGTTTGAATGTTTAAATGGTGCGTTTCGTAAGGAGAACTTGTTTCGTATACAGAGACAAAAAAAAAAATTGGAAAATGTTTTTAAGTAACCTGGATTTTTCATTTGCTGGGACTATTGTAAGGTGAGGTACCAGTGTATTTGCTATAAACTGTAACATAAACACCCAGAATTGCTGAAATAGAGCAGAACAGAAATCTGTAATGGTCATGTATGTCATCTTTTCATATACTTTCCTGGGTCCAGAACCATCTGTGACAAATCCAAATCACGGATCCCAGTTTTTTCCCATCTGGCTGCATGACTTCTCCCTTCAGAAACATTTTTCCTGCCTCTCTTTGACCTCCTCTCCTCCGCCACTACATATTGCTTACATGGCAAAACGAGCTCTTGAGAGATTGAAAGCGTTCCATCACCAAGCTCTGCTTGGGATTTACATATACATTACATCTGTAGCATGGAAGGTGCAGGAAAAGATGGAGGGGGGAAAAAGGTAAAGGAGGTAAATAGCCATTAAGATGTTGAATTGAGGAGGTCCATCGAGGCCCTGAAGCCTCTGACGGGATTTCAGGCGTCACCTTGATGCATGTTTTGTGTACTTGGGGAACTGCTGGGACTCTGGGAGGCCTAAAGGTGCGTATTTGTTGAAGATTTAGCCGACCTCGGTTCTCCCTTGGAGGTTTGCACTTCCTTTCTACAGAGAGATAGTGGAGGATTAGTGGAGTCTGGGTCGCGCTAATGGCCATCGATACTGAGATTCATTTGGATGGTGTGCTGTTCGGGTTATTAAACACATTCTTCACCGCAACATCGGTGTGCTTTTCTCCTTAATGACATCATTTGAAACATGCCTATAAAAATTAGGGTCGCATTCAGGCTGGCGCCCATCTTATCCAACTCTGGGCGATGCCACAGTACACTCTGGACGGCTCACCAGGCCATCGCGGGGTGGAAAAACACGCTGACAACTATGCAGCTCCTCTTTTACGAAAGTCAGCATCTTCATCTTCTTCTGCTGAATCCGGGGTCACGTCGTGGGGGCAGCAGCCTAAACAATGAGGTCCAACGTCCTTCACCCAAGCCAATTCTTCCAGCTCTTCTGGGGGGGGACACTGAGGCGTTCCCAGACAAGCCGAGAGACATAGTACCTCCAGCATGTTCTAGGTCAACCCTGGGGTCCCACACCAGGGAGGCGTTCATAGGCATTCTAACCAGATGCCCGAGCCACCTCTACTGGCCCCTCTCAATGTGGCGGAGCAGCGGTTCTCCTCCAAGCTCTCCCTGGATGGCTGAGCTTCTCATCTTATCTCTGAGGGTGAGCCCCGCCCCAGCGATGGAAGCTCATTTTAGCCGCTTGTATCCACAATCTTGTTCTTTTGGTAACAACCCACAGCTTCTGACTGCAGGTGAGCGTTGGAACGTAGATCGACTGCCTTGCGGCTCTTGCCCTCTTCACAACGACGGACCGGTACAGGCTCCGCTTTACAGCAGAGGCTGTAGCGATCTGCCTGTCGATCTCCCGCTCCATCTTCCCCCTCACTCGTCAACAACACCCAGAGATACTTGAACTCCTCCACTTGGGGCAGGACCTCATTGCCGACCTAGAGAAAGTCAGCAATGGTTCTTTTTCCTGCATTTCCCACCACAGACAGTGAGAGATATAACCAGGCTTTGATAACCTAGTCAGTGCACCAGGGGGACAGCAGTGACCACCCGGTGATACTGGGGCTTGAACCCCTGACTGTGGGATCAGTAATCCAGCACCTTCCCACTGGGACACTACTGTTCCTAAGTGTGAGTGTGAATGGTTGTGTATGTTG
>CM045746.1:26571965-26576965 GCA_024760905.1 Plotosus lineatus | reverse complement strand
TCATCTCATATTTTCTTCTCTTCGTCTCTTTCTCTCTCCTTGTCATTGCATTCTCTTTATCTCTTCTTCTCTTCACCTCATCTTCTCATCATCTCTTCCTGTCTATCACTTCATCACTTCATCTCTTTTTCTTTTCATCTCTGCTTTTCATCATCTTTTCTTCTCTAATTCGCTTTGTCTCTTCATCTCTTTGTGTCATGTGTTCATCTCATCATCTCCAATGCTTCTGTTCATCTCATCTTCTCTTCATCTCATCATCTGATCGTCTCTTCTTCTCTGTCTCTTCATCTCTTTGTCTCTACGTGTCTTCATCTCACCGTCTTTTCATCTCGTGTTCTTACCTCCTCCTCTTTTCTTCTCTTAATCTCTTTGTCTCTTTGGCTCATCTCTTCATATCTTCTCATCATCTTTTCAACTCTTTTTTTCATCTCTATTTCTCCTCTTCATCTCTATTTCTTCTCTTCATCTTTTTATCTCACCGTCTCTTTGTCTCTTTATGTCTTTTTCTCTTTCTCTTTTGTGTCTTCCTCTCACCATTTCTTCATCTGTTCCTCTCCTCTTCATCTGATTGTCTTCTCATCTGAGTTTCTCTTCTTCTCATCAATTCTTCTCTTTATCTAGTGTTCTTTTTATCTTCTCCTCTTTATCTCTTCATCTCTTGTTCTGTTTGTCTGAACATCACTTACTCCCAATCTCATCTCTTCATCTCTGCATCTCTTCATCTCATTTATTTTACTTCTTTTCACCTCATCAGCTCGTCCTCTCTTCATCACTTCATCTCTTCTTCTCTTTTGTTCTTCTCATCGTCTTTTCTTCTCTTCATCTCGTTTCCGCTTTGTCGCTTGTTCTATTCCTCTGAACATCTTTTCATTTCATCATCTCATCTCTTCATCTCTTTATCACATCATCTCTTTATATCTTCTTCTTTCATCTAATCTTTTCGTCACTTCTCTTTGTCTCTCCTTCTCTTCATCTCTTTGTCTCATATCTCTGTCTTTCATCGGATCATCCCTTATCTCTTCATCTCATCATCTCTTTGTTTCTTTCTCTTCATCTCTTCGTCTCATCATCTCTTCAATTCTTCTTATCTTCATGTCTTGTTCTCTTCATCTTTTCAACTCTTCTTCTCTTCTCTTAATTGCATCATTTTTTTCTTGTTTTCATCTCTTCATCTCTTCAACTCTTCTTCTCCACATCTTTTTATCTCTTCATCTCTTCATCTCATGTTTCATCGCTTGTTCTCTTCATCTCTTCATCTCTTGTTGTCTTCATCTTTTGTTCTCTTTGTTTCTTTATCCCTTGTTCTCTTTATGTCTTCCTCTCTTCTTCCCTTCTCTTTATCTCCTCATCTCTCCTTCTCTTGATCTCTTTGTCTCATCTTCTCTTTGTCTTAATTTCTTCATCTCTTTTCATCTCATCTGTTTTTCTCTTTATTTCTTCCTCTCATTATTTATACTCCTTATTTCTTAACATCTTCATCACTTTATCTTTTCTTATATTCTACTCATTTCTCCATATCTTCCTCTCATACTCTTCTTCTCTCTATCTCGTCAGCTTCTCATCTTACCACTTCATTTTCTATTACAATCGTGACTTCATCTCATCACCTCTTCATCTTTTCATCTCTTCTTCTCTTTATCTCTTCACCCATTTATCTCTTCATCTAATTTTCTTCTCTCCACCTTCTTCTCCATCAAGCACAGTTTCTCTTTCAACAAGTAGTGTTTTGTGAGTGTTGGTTTGTTTGTATGTTTGTTTGTTTGTTTTGTTTTGTTTGTTAATTATTTCAGGTAATATGATATGCACTTGCTTGCTTGGATGTGTAACAGGAGTGAAATACAGATCACGTCAGTCTCTTTAGATTTTGGATTAAATTGTGGATTGAGGGTTTTTTGAAAGGATTCTTTTCAGATTTTTTTGGAACTGTGGTATTACAGCAGGTCCAGCAGAGGGCGATGTTCACGCTTTACGTTTATATTTTATCTTCATATGTTTGAATTGATGGAGGTCTGTGGTCTTTGAGTCGTTCGAGGTTTTGTTGTTGTGAAAAGTGAGTAAAATAATAATGCATTTAAAAACAACCCCTGAAGCCGAAACGAAGCCGTAATATGATTGCCTCTTAATCATGTATTTATTTATTTATTTATTTTAGATACCATCTTTTGATCCATTATCATTTCATCATTTTATCATTGGTTCAATGCTGTGGTTGATTTTGATTTTTTTTTTCTTTTCTGAGTGATGGAGCTGTAATCTGTACTTGATCTTGAAGCTCTTCAGGAAGCCGTCTTCCCATCATCAACCATTAAAATCATTCATTCAGGTTTCTTCTTTCTTCCGCCCAGTCCGAGTTGGTCCATGGAGAGCGAAATTAGTAAGAGGTTTCCCGTGATCTCATCTCAGTGACATCACCAGAGACAAGCCGAGCTGCTCGTAGACATCTAACCCATGTAGTGATACTACAGTCCTCTCAGCACTTCCTGCAAAAAACTGACGCCTTTTGAGTAGCTGGTAGGAGGAAACCAGAGTCCTCAGAAGAAACCACAGGAAAAACATGCCTCTCCAACAGCCAAAAGGCTCGAACCCAAGACCTTCTGGCTGTGATGCAAGTGTGTCAACCATGACATCACCGTTCTACCAATATGTCCATGTTCAGACTGTGGCAGGAATCCTGAGTATCCAGGGCGCAGGATGAACAACGTTCACAATAGAACTGTTTGGGTTTTTTTTTTTAATTTTATCTTTGTTGTAATTCCATCAGTGTCGGAACCGCTGCGCGTCTCTCGGACCCGTATCACCACGTCTCACATGTTTCGCATGTCTCTGTGTTGAAGGTGAGATTCCAGGTGACCACACCCAGCTGGAGTTCCACAACATCGAGACGGGGATCATCACAGAGAAGCGCTACCTCTCCACCGTACCCTCCAACTTTATCGGCCATCTCCAGAGCCTGGTGTTCAATGGCATGGCCTACATCGACCTGTGCAAGAACGGCGACATCGACTACTGCGAGCTGAACGCTATGATCGGCTTCAAGAACATCATCGCTGACCCCGTGACCTTCAAGTCGCGCTTCAGCTACGTGTCGCTCAGTACACTGCAAGCCTATTACTCCATGCACCTGTTCTTCCAGTTTAAAACCACGTCCTCCGATGGTCTCATCCTGTACAACAGCGGCGACGGAAGTGACTTCATCGTTGTGGAACTCGTTAAGGGGTGAGTTTCATCTTGCCTTCTTCCTTTCTTCAGCTCTTCCTTTCCCTCTATGGAAAATGCAGAAAATATCTTTCGGGTTTTCTCCCGCCCCCCCCTCGTGTCTCTCTTTCTTTCTCTCCACCCCCCCTTGCTCTCGCTCCCCCTCTCTCTATGACTGACATTTCTTTTTTACATTCATTCTTTTTTCTGTCCTTCCTTCCCATAGTCTTTCTCTCTCCGTCTCTCTGGCTCCTTTTCTCCCTCACTTTATTTTTTCCTGTTCTTAATTCTCACATTCTTCCCTTCCTCCTTATTTTTTAATTATTTCTCTTTCTTTCATTATATATTCTTTTTTTCTCTCACATTCTGTCTCCCTCTTTTTCTTTATTTCTTTTCCTTCTTTTATTCTTTCATACTTCCTTCATTGTTTTTCTTCCTTCTCCCTTTCTATCTGCCTTTTTTCTTTGTCTGACTTTATCCTCTGCTTTCTGTTTCCTTTTTTCTTTGGCTCCTTGTTGTCCATTTTCCTCTTTGCACTTTTCATCTCCACCAGGTGGCGCCAAGTGTCGTCTTTTCTTACATTTCTTGTCTTTTGTCTTTTTATTGTCCTCTTTTTCTTTTGCTTTTATTCTTCATTTTATTTTTTTATTTTTTTAATTATTATTTCGTGCCTCAAATGGAATCCCCCATTTTGTCATTTGTCCCCTTCAAGAAAGACAGAGTTTTTATTTTGAGGAAAAGCGTCAAACAGAAAGTGAGGACGTATTTCAGGACTTTTGTCCAAATCCACCTTTTAGATTTACTTTACATAGTAATAATAATAATAATAATAATAATAGTTATTATTATTATTATTATTATTATTATTATTAAATTACAAATTATTTTTTCTCTCTCTCTTTCCTTCATCAGTTACCTGCACTATGTAGCAGATCTGGGAAATGGTGCTCACCTCATTAAAGGAAACTCCAACAAACCTCTTAATGATAATCACTGGCACAACGTCATGATCTCCAGAGACATCAACAACCTGCACACAGTCAAGATCGACACCAAAATCACCACGCAGACCACCGTCGGCGCCAAGAATCTCGACCTGAAGGGTACGACATGCGGCTGGGGTTGTCCTGAACCTAGGAGCCCTGTATCTGAATGAAATAAATGAATGTTATCATGACTTTTATACTTCAAATAACTGTACAAAATAAGGTATATTAAAGTAATTAATTAAAATAAGATTTATTACTAATTAATGTTTGATAATGTGTAGATAATTATGGAAATATAATTAGTATTCAAATAAAAATGAAGGCCAAATGTTGGATTTCTTCCATTTCATATCACTGAAGTTTGCTAATATTACCACCAGAGGGCGCGCTATGCTTGTGTTCAACATTAAAAGTTATTTTTGTTTACATTAAAAAATCTTCATCGTAATCTTGACTTATTTGTGGCGTAAAGTCGCATCAGACCTGTTTGATGTTTACTGGTTCTTTTCTTTCTACAGGAGATTTGTACATTGGGGGCGTGGCTAAAGAAATGTACAAAGAGCTTCCTAAACTGGTTCACGCCCAAGAAGGTTTTCAGGGCTGTCTGGCCTCGATGGACCTGAATGGCCGTCTGCCGGACCTCATTTCCGACGCCCTGACCTGCGTGGGGCAAATCGAGAGGGGCTGCGAAGGTCAGAGCTACACTCACTCACCATTTGGGGGCGCTTTTCTTTTCTTTTTAAAAATATAGCGGCATGGTGGTGTAGTGGTGAGCAACTCCGCCTCACAGTAAGAAGGTCTTGGGTTCGATTTCCA
>CM045746.1:26526965-26569465 GCA_024760905.1 Plotosus lineatus | reverse complement strand
TGGTGGTGGTGGTGAGGAGGAGGGGGTGTGAGGGGGTGTTGTGAGGGTATATGTGTATGTGTGTGTGTGTGTGTGTGTGTGGGGGCGCTGTACCTTCCCTTCCTCCATTTTCATGGCTGAAGTGCCCTAGAGCAAAGCAGCTAACTCCCAACTGCTCTCCAGATGCCCCAATGTTTGGCAGCCCACTGCTCCGTGTGTGTGTGTGTGTGTGTGTGTGTGTGTGTGTGTGTGTGTGTGGATGGGTTAAATTAAAGGCAATCATTTCGCTTGCGGGATTAATGCAGTAAATAAAAATTAAAAATGATCATCCTTGCCATCCTCCTCCTCCTCCTCCTCCTCCTCTTCATCCTCACCATTCTCATCCTTACCATCATCACCCTCATCTTCCTTATTATTATCATCATCGTCCTCATGATGGCGCCAGAACGAGAAACTCCGCCTCCATGGTCACGCCCAGGGTCTCCACAGTGGGGTCTACGGAGGCCGCGTGTTAAAATGTGCCTGATGTTGCGTTCTTCTCCTGAACTTTGGCTCTCGCGCGAGCTGCAGTGTAATTAATAATGATATTATGTCCACACTCTGTTTTTGCCAGTCGCTCCATAAAATCTAACAGATGGCCTTTAGTGAACCACAACACTGCGCACCCAGAGGAGTCGCTCGCGCTGTAATTACACACACGGGCAGTAAACGCACACTTCAACACGGAGAGGCAGAGACTCTTCGAATGAGAGGCAGAGAGAGAGAAAGAGGGGGAGCGAGAGAGAGAGAGAGAGAGAGAGAGAGAGAGAGAGAGACATTGAGAGAGAGAGAGGGAGCGAGAGAGAGAGAGAGGAAGAGAGAGGGAGAGAGAGAGGGAGGGGAGACATTGAGAGAGAGAGAGAGAGAGGGGAGGGGAGACATTGAGAGAGAGAGAGAGAGACATTGAGAGAGAGAGAGACATTGAGAGAGAGGGAGAGAGAGAGAGAGAGAGAGAGAGAGAGAGAGAGAGAGAGAGGGAGAGAGAGAGAGAGAGAGAGAGAGAGAGATTGAGCGAGAGAGAGAGAGAGAGGGGGAGAGACATTGAGAGAGAGAGAGAGAGAGAAAGAGCAATATTGAGAGAGAGAGCGAGAGAGAGAGAGAGAGAGAGAGAGAGAGAGAGAGAGAGAGAGAGAGAGAGAGAGAGAGAGAGAGAGAGAGAGAGAGAGAGAGCGGGAGGGAGAAACAGAGGGAGAGAGAGAGAAACATTGAGAGAGAGAGATAGAAAGTGAGAGAGAGAGGAGCAGAAAGAGAGAGAGAAACATTGAGAGAGAGAGAAATAGAAAGTGAGAGAGAGAGGAGCAGAAAGAGAGAGAGAGAGAGACTTTGAAAGAGAGAGGAGAGAGAGAGAGAGCGTGCGCGAGAGAGAGAGAGAGACTTTGAAAGAGAGGGTAGAGAGAGGGAGAGAGAGAGAAAGAGAGCTAGTTGGATAGAGAGAGAGAGAGAGAGAGAGAGAGAGAGACACAGAGAGAGGGAGAGAGAGAGTAAGAGAAAGAGAGACTGAGAGAGAGAGAGAGAGCGAGAGAAAGAGAGAGCGAAAGAAAGAGAGACAGAGAGAGCGAGAGAGAGAGTGAAAGAAAGAGAGACATAGAGAGCGAGAGAGAGAGAGAGAGAGAGAGCGAGAGAGAGAGAAGGCACCTTTTTAATTTAATTAATTTATTTTTTTATTCTGTTGATATTCTGGTTCCCCGTCTCTCCAGAAACCTTTACACTGCTGATACTGGAGACTCCTTCCCTGAACGCTGCAGGGTTCTAACCGTTTATGAAGTGCAGGCAGTTCCCGATGTGTTCGGGTTTCGTAAATAATAACGTGAATGAGGGTTTTTTGTTTTTGTTTTTGTTTTTTCCGTGTGGCGTGTTCAGGTGCTCGTTGAGGAGTCTGAATTCATCTGTGGTGTGAATCTCCTCCCATGAAATCTCTCACGCCGAATCCGACGCTGGTTGAGAATTTGTTTTTTTTCTCTGGATGTCGCTTCACGTCACACCTTCACGTTTCCGCTCAAGCGAATTTCGTGGGCGCGTCCTGTTGTTGAAGATTTTTTAAACTCCATATGGTGAATCCTAATCAGATGATTAAACCCTCGATCGAGCGAATGATTAGCTCCAACGATCAGAGTCTTCATTTATCCATAAACTCTATTTATTCAACGCGAGCCTGTAATATCACACAATGCGCTCTTTCGGTTTCACGGCGCCCATGCTAATTGGCTGGATGGGGGTCCAGGCCTGGTTTAATATTTTATTGAATAGGGGTTTTATTTCTCCATATGCTTCACTGTACATTGCATGTTTATGCATATGCAGAAGTTTTATGAGCGAAACCCCCACCCACCCCACCCCCCACCGCCCTCCCAATCTCCACACTTCATTTACCATATGTGGAGTAAACGGTGCCCTTGAAACACTAATGCCGGCAAAGTTGCCTTTTTAAACTCATTTGTAAAACAGGAACGGCTGAAAATGCAAATCACGCTGCCGGTGTTGAGGACATGTTCACAGGAAGTAGGATAGATGATGTCGTGGGCTTGTTACTAAGTGTTCGCGGTGTGGTGTATATACTACATTATATATATATATATATATATATATATATATATATATATATATATATATATATATATATATATATATATTTATTTATTTATTTATTTATTTTATTATTATTTTTTTAATCTCAAGGCTAAAAGGCTAACAAGCTACAGGTGCAGTATGTCGTAAAGTTCCATCTGCTTGTGTCTGCACTGATTTTATTGTTGCACTTACGCAAACTGTAATCATAAAGGTTTCAATATGTATATATAAATATTAGTAAAATGCCCCCCAGTGCACTAACTGGGTTATGAAAGGCCGGCCGTGTCTCTCACCGTCTGTGGTGGAGGTTCATATAACAGAACCATTTCTAACTTTTGCAAAGAGGAGCGTCATCACCATCAGCATGTTTCTGTCCTACGATAGCCCGGTAAGCTGTCCAGGGTGTACTCTGCTCGCGTCCAGAGTCGGCTGAGATGGGCACCAGCCTCCTTGTCACCCTAATTAGGATTAAGTGGTTCGGAAGATGAATGAATGAATGATAATACTGTATTAATAAAATAATCCTGGGTGAGGTTCAGGTTTTGGAGGTGCAGGGGTTAGCATGTTCGCCGCACATGAGAAAGTCACGGGTTCGAATCTCGGGCTCGGTGGGGGTTAGCATGTTCGCCGCACATGAGAAAGTCACGGGTTCGAATCTCGGGCTCGGTGGGGGTTAGCATGTTCGCCGCACATGAGAAAGTCACGGGTTCGAATCTCGGGCTCGGTGGGGGTTAGCATGTTCTGCTCGCGTTCGCATGTTTCCTCCAAGTACTCTGGTTTCCTCCGGCAGTCCAAAAACATGCACAGTAGGCCGATCATCTGTTCTAAATCACCCCAAGGTGTGAGTCCGAGTGAGAAGAGTTGTAGATGTGTTGGTCCTGCCGTGGTCTGATGAGCTGTTCAGGGTGTACCCCGCTTTTGTCCAAAGTTTATTATATTAATAATATTTATTGATTTGATTACTGTTTTATTTGTTTTTATCCAAATTATTCATTTATTAGTTTTTGTTAGTCTAATTCTCTTGTGTTTGTTTTTTCCCTTTTACACTATTAGATTATTTGTTTTTGTCAATAAAACAAAAAAGTTTCCACAAAAAAATAAAAACATGCAAAAGTGAAAACATTTTATCAGAATAACATTAAAGGCTCTGAACAGAAACAAAAATTAAATAGATGACTTTTGATTTTGTTATTTTCACCTCAAACCTGTAGTAAGAGGCTCTTACAGACAGACAGACAGACGGAGAGATGGATAGATGGATGGAAAGATGATGAGATGGATGGATAGATAGATGGATAGATACATAGATAGATGGATAGATACATAGATAGATGGATAGATAGATAGATAGATAGATAGATAGATAGATAGATAGATAGATAGATAGATGAATGGATAGATGGATAGGTCGATAGGATGGATAAACGGATTGGTAGATAACCGTCTCTCAGCTCGGTATACTGATGCATTTATTAATTTCGCTGACTTGTCTGTGTGTCACTCAGAATTCACCGTTTTTTTTTTTTGTTTGTTTTTTTTTCTGAGAACCTTCAAAAAGATCTGTGGAGATGAGAAAATTCCCAAATTACTCACTTAGTTAACTTTTTCCACCTGAGCCTAGTGACTCATCAGGGCGGGGCATATCCCGGCTTCTGAGGCGTGAAGTGACCCAGAGCGCAATGCATCCTAGAGGGGACGCTAGTCAATTGCAAGTTCCCTTCCCAGTATAGTTTTACCGATACCCATCGATACATGCTGGGTGGACTGAGACACACTTATGATTGAGACCTTGTCCAGGGGTTTCACATAGGGGCTCTAACAGGGATTTGAACCAATGACTTGGTCATGAGTCCATCAGCCTAACCGCTACACCACAGGCCCCACAACATCCCATATAATGTACTGTATTCACAAGACTGGAAAACTTCACTAGTATTTTATAACTGTGAGAGGTCATGACCTGCAGTCTTGTGACGGATAGAACGTTCGCCTTACAGCAAGATGGTCCTGGGTTCGAGTCATGGGATCAAAGAGAACGGTGCGGTCAAAGAGAGTGCGGTGTTTGCATGTTCACTTGGTGCTTGCATGGGTTTCCTCCGACAGTCCAAAGACGTGAACAGTTGGCTAACTGGCTGTGAAACTAAGTGTGCGTGTGCGCATGTGTATGGCGGGTTGTTATTGCAACGGTGTGCCCAACTATTGTAGGTGTACCCCACCTTTGCCCAGAGTGGTCCTAAAATGACTCCAGCCTTCATGCAACCCACGTGGAATTAGCAAATGAGTGTGTGACTAGTGACAGGATATGATCCTATTGATCCAGGAGGTGACAACTGTCAAACTGGATTAATGTCTTCAAACAGAAATACATTTTCTTCTCAAATATCTTTAACTGAGATGTTTATAATGATATCAAGGATCTAGCCTGAATGTCATGGCGTCTCTTTTCCGTAAATGCTTGGAACCAAAATATTATTTTTTTAATTTATGTACACTCTCTCTCTCTCTCTCTCTCTCTCTCTCTCTCTCTCTCTCTCTCTCTCTCTCTCTCTCTCTCTTTCCAAGGCAGCTATATGGTCGAGTATTCCGAACCATTGCTGCTGCATTGTAATTGCCCAGTTCAGCCCAAAGGTGGCACTCTAGTATCAGGAGAATCTTGAGCCTTCTCAGAAACCTCGGGAGATGTGGCTCGGGTTATAATTACGCAGATGGTAGAGCAAGTCAACGGGTTGAGCCGAGGTTCTTTTTAATTGCTGGGAAGCCAGGTGTAGTCCAATCAACCCAATCATCACATGACTTAAAGTTCCTCCAAAATTTGCTTTTTATTTTTCTTTTTTGGGGGGTGTTGGTGATGACTACATCAAAAAGCCATACTGCCTTTTAGCCAACTTAAGATGATTGGCTTGTTTTTAAAGGGAATAAGACGCTCAGTCCGGAGAGAAATAGAAAAGAATGGAAGATGGAAGAGATCAGTCTTGTTGGATGTAAATTCTGGTTCTTGACAGCAGAACTGCATCTTGACAACAGGAAAGGAAATAGAAGAAGAAGAAGAAGAAGAAGAAGAAAAAGAAGAGATGAAATTGGTGGTGGAGGAGGAAAAAGACGCAGAAGAAGATGAAGAAGAGGTGGAATTGGTGGTGGTGGTGGTGGTGGTGGAGGAGGAAAACAAAGAGGTAGAAAGGCGATACTCTGGTTGCCTCCGGTGGTCTGGAGGGATTTGTGCTATTGTTTGAAAGAACAGATCATGCTAATCTGAGCCTGGAGCCTGAATATTGTGGAGATGTGCTCACAGAGTTTGTCTCATTTTTTTTTCCCTCATTCAAAACTCTTTGGTCAAATTTGGAAGTTGCCGGATGAGTGGGTTGTGCAGAATCCTGTCGGAGGAGGCAGAGGCTCGCTTGAAATGAAGTCATCCCGGCTGTGAGAGGAAACGAAGGAGCCAAAGTTGCTGCAGAATCAAAGGGCAGAGATTGTGCGACTCCTTTCAGTCCGTCCACTTTTTGATTTTCCAACAATTTGCTCTGATCAAAGAAAACAAAGACTTGAAGCAAAGAGACCACTAAAGGAAAGCTGCTCAAGAGTAAACCTAACAACCCCCCCCCCCATCTCGCCCCCCCTCGCCCCCCTCTCGCCCCCCCTCGCCCCCTCTCCCCCTCGCCCCCAATAGAGTGCAAAACCATTAAATGAAGAAAGGACTGTCTCAGGACAGAGAGAACACATCCTACCACGCAATTCTATTCTTTCCTTAATTCTTTTTGTCTGCAATGCACTGAGCATCCTCTCCATCTGCATATCCTCATCTTCCGATCTCTCTCTCTCTCTCTCCCTCTCTCTCTCTCTCTCTCTCTCTCTCTCTCACACACACACACACACACACACACACACAAACACTCACTCACTCCTTTGCTGTATGCTGAAGCCTCGGCTCGCCTCCCTCCCTCTCTCTCTCTCTCTCTCTCTCTCTCTCTCTCTCTCTCTCTCTCTCTCTCTCACACACACACACACTATCCCTTTCCCTGCTCTCTCCCTCCCTCCCTCCATCTCTCCCTCCCTCTCCTCCTTCTGTTCTCTCTCTCTCTCTCTCTCTCTCTTTCACATAAACCTCCGGAGCTGCATTGCCGATGCCTCGTGGCCACGGACCGCCTCGGCTCCAGGTGTTCTAACGCTCTCTCGTGTTTTTTTTTGGATCGCTCACATTCTTGGATCTCTTGTAGCCGGGGAACGATATGTTTCTCGCCCTTTGGACCATTTGCGACCGGCAGAGCGTCTCTCAGGATATCGTCCTATAGATCCCAGGGAGAAACTTTTGCACCCAGCATTGAGGCTGTCAAAGAAAAAATAATAATAAAAAAATAGCTGGCTTGTTCCTGCAGCTTGTATCCTGGAACCTTTAGGAGTTGCTGGCCATCAAGTAGGAAGAGGTTCCTTGAGGCTTCCTTGTTCACAAGTATTATTACAGTCACCTCTGTGAGTGTGTGTGTATGCGTGTGTGTGTACGTGTGTGCGTGTGTGCGTGCGTGTGTGTGTGTGTGTGTATGTGTGGTGAGGTGGGAAATTGAGCAAGCTGTAGGGAATAGACTTGGATTGCTCGTTTCAGCTGCACGAGTGCCCTAATTTTGTAGGTTTTTTCCCCTTTCTTGCCTTTTGTCATTTTCCATCATGCTTGAAAATCCTCTGGTTCTTGTGACAAAACTGTGGATTTTCTCTGACTGAGGAACTAACAAGAAAAGGCTTCTCTTATCGAGCTTTGGGTTTATTCACTTCGCTGGTTGCTGGTTGCCTCCTCTGTGGATTACCTTGCAGTTCTCTTTTTTTTTTTTTTTTTTTTTTTTTTTTTTTTTTTGACGGAGTGCATTCTTGCGCATACAGGCATACAAGTGTGAGGAGCATGGGCCACAGGGACCGCTGAATCCAGAATCCATCCGGTTACACTCTCCCTCCTGTTCTTTCCTCTCGGGGGGATGATGCCTGGGGGCTGGGGCCCGGAGGCCCTCGTCTGGCCCTCGGCTGGCCGTGTGGCCCTTTGCCTTGTGACCCTGACTCTTGGGGTGACATGTGGTTCTCATCATGCAAGATCAGGCAAACATCACCACATAGTCCCGGCTGCCATTCACAGATTACCGGCTTCGCTCCGTGCAGGTCATGGTGGGTACCTGGTTCTCATCTCCTTTGTTTGTTTGCATTATATATATATATATATATATATATATAATTTTTTTTTTTTTTTTTTGTCTCAACCATTTTACCTCTGTGGCAAACATCAGATTAGCTTGATCCCTGTTTGTCTGTCTCAGCACGGTATCACTATCACTGCACTCCCTGTGCAGATTAACTGGGATTAGAGGGACACACTTGCCTCACGCTGGGCGCTTAGCCTGTTTCCTGGCTAGACCATGTGTTGTCGCAATTGTTGAGACATCAGCATGGCGTTTGGGTCTAATATCCCAATGGGACATCCAGGAGAAGAAAGAAAGGATAGCTTTGAAATAAACGTGCCGTATGTGAATCGCTTTCATGAATGAGTAAGATGTCGTCCATATAAACAAGTGTGCTTGATTTTGATTTTTTTTTTTTTTTTTTAAATCAGTAGAGACGAGCACTGTTTGGGAGATGTGACGTAAAAGTGACGTTAGTCCCAGCTTCCTTTTAGAGGTAAAAATTCTTTGTAATTCTCCTCCTTACACTGAGCAAGGATGGTGGTTATGATTCCGATTTTGAACGAGACGCTCCGAGGACAAGTAAGGTAGTGGATTTAGATATGATTTCATTTGCCGGGATCTGATTGGGCGTCCTGTGGTTTAGAGTCCTGCCAAGGGGGCTGGAGAACCAATTAGGCTGTCGGTGTCGGTCTGCGAGACATCGACCGATACAGATCCACACACGCCCTCTCGGCCTCATCTGTGTCCGGACTAGCAGGAACAGGAACATCCTTTCTGAGGCCTGTTCGAGAAAGGTTTCCTCCATGCCTGCCCTGTCTGGAGCCGTGTCGGGAATGGTTAGAGCCTCCGGCGTGCTCGGTCTGACATCATTATGTTGCATAATCCGATCTCGGACGCCACTTCGTGATGGATAATTAAATTGCGAGGCCCATTATTGGAGAACATCAAGTAGAAATGTCTTCAAAACTTGGTGTCTTCAATATTTTTTTTCCTGATTCCATTTATATATTTAATACTCTTAAAAATTGTATTTAATAATTTCTTTCTCGGGGAAAGTGTGCCTGAGTTTCTGGAGATGTTTATGTTTTCGGATCGCGCGATTTGTGATTAATTAAATGCGATAACGCGGCTCGTTTCTAAATGGTTCGTTACTTATATTCTGGATTTTATTTTCAGTTCTGAATTTATTTTTGATTTTAAAATTCAAATCAATTGCCCTGTTCCAATCTTCCAATTCCTTCCTCTGCTGCTCTTCTTTTCTCCTTCTTTCTCTCCTCCTCTATTCATTTCTCTTCTCTTCTTTTCTTCTCACTCCCCTTCTGTTCATTTCTCTTCTCATCTCTTTTCTTGCTCTTCTCTCCATCTCTGTTCTCCTTTATTTCTTCTCCTCTTTCTCTCCTTTTTTCTTCCCTTCTTTTTTGCTCTTTTTTCCTGTTTCGTTATTTCTCGTTATCTGTCTTCTTTATCTCTTTTCGCTTCTCGTATCATCTTTTTGTTTTCATTTTCTTCACTATTTTTGTATTTCTCTCTCTTTTGTTTCATTTTGTCCTCTTTTTATTCCTCCCTTCCAATCCTCTTCTGTTCTCTAGAAAAGCCCCCAAATCATTTTTAAGAATTTTCTCTTCCCTTTCCCCCAAATTTTTTGTCTTCTGATATTTGTCTTCTCTTTTCTGTCATGTTCCTTTTCTTTTTTTCCTTTTATCCTTTCTTTGTATTTCCATTCTTCTTTTCTATTTCCTTTCTTCTCTTTTAAATACATTCTTGTAATGACATTACGTTTACTTATTTTTTATCTCTTTCTGCTCCCTCCTTCCTTTACTTCTCTTTCCAATAGTTTTTATTTTTCTTGTTTTTTGTTCCCTCCGCTTTATTTTTCTTCATTTAAATTTTGTCTTCATTAGTTTTATTTCTTCACTTATTTTTTCCCTTTGTTTCCATTTTTTCTGTCTGTAATTTCAAGAGCTCCTTATTCCCCCCTTTAGATTTTCGCCTTCTCTCTCCTTTCTTTTTTGACTTTTCCTCGTTTCTATTTCCCTTCGTTTCTTTATTGTTATTTTTTTGTTTTCTTCTATCTTTTTTCTCTTCTTATTGCACTTGTATTCTTTTCATTTCTATTTATTTTCCTTTCCTAATACTGTAAAGAGAGTCCTTGAGTATGAAATGATCTCCATGCCTGTGCTGTGGGTGCCGCGCGTCGTGTGTTTTATATCTGTTTATGGCTGTGTCTCTGTATATTCTGTGTAATGTCCTCAGGAGAACCTCAGTTGGTTCAGTATTGTCTCTGGTCCTTAAACAGGGTCTTATTTTAAGCTGCAGCTCTCGTACACTGCGCTCATTAGCACTGCCAGCCCTGTACTTCCTGTCCATTCGTAAGTGCGGCACAGCCGCGATTCCCAGGTACGCGAGTCTTAAATACCACACACTTCATATAGAAGAGTCTCATGTCAAGTCTTTTTTATTTAGCTCGAGATGGTTTCCAGATGTGTGTGTGTGTGTGTGTGTGAGAGTGACTGACTGTGTGTGTGTGTGTGTGTGTGTGTGTGTGTGTGTGTGTGTGTGTGTGTGTGTGTGTGTGTGAGAGAGTGACTGACTGTGTGTGTGCGAGTGAGTGTGTGTGTGTGTGTGTGTGTGTGTGTGTGTGTGTGTGTGTGAGTGAGTGAGTGTAAGTGAGACTGACTGAGTGTGTGCAACTGTATGAGAGTGTGTGTGACTGACAGAGTGTGTGTGTGTGTGTGTGACTGTGTGTGAGTGAGTGAGTGTAAGTGAGAGTGACTGTGTGTGACTGACTGCGAGTGTGTGTGTGTGTGTGTGTGTGTGTGTGTGTGTGTGTGTGTGTGAGAGAGAGTGACTGACTGTGTGTGTGCGCGACTGAGTGTGTGCCTCTGTGTGTGTGTGTGTGTGAGTGAGTGAGTGAGTAAGTGTAAGTGAGACTGACTGTATGAGAGTGTGTGCGACTGACTGAGTGTGTGTGTGACTGTGTGTGAGTGAGTGAGTGTAAGTGAGAGTGACTGTTGGTGACTGACTGCGAGTGTGTGTGTGTGTGTGTGTGTGTGTGTGTGTGTGTGTGTGTGTGTGTGTGTGTGTGTGAATGACTGTGAGTGAGTGAGTGAGTGAGTGAATGACTGTGTGTGCGACTGACTGTGAGTGACTGTATGAGTGTGTGTGTGTGTGTGTGTGTGTGTGTGTGTGTGTGTGTGTGTGCTGACTGACTGTGTGTGTGTGTGTGTGTGTGTGTGTGCGACTGACTGTGAGTGACTGTGTGTGTGTGCGACTGACTGTGTGCGACTGACTGTGAGTGACTGTATATGTGTGTGTGTGTGTGTGTGTGTGTGTGTGTGTGTGAGTGTGTGTGTGTGTGTGTGTGTGTGCGACTGACTGTGAGTGACTGTGTGTGTGTGTGTGTGACTGAATGTGTGTGTGTGTGTGTGTGTGTGTGTGTGTGTGTGTGTGTGTGTGTGTGCGACTGACTGTGTGCGACTGTATGTGTGTGTGTGTGTGTGTGTGTGTGTGTTGCTTATATAACCATGACGACTTTTATTTTTGCAACCACTACCACAGTGTTCTGGAGTTCAGCACCAGCTCCATGGCTTAACACGCCATTACCGCCACTAATTGACCATCTTTCATCCGAGCCTCGGACCCAAAATATGGATCTTTGAGATAAAATATACTTAAAATAAGAAGCTGGAGATCACATTCACAGCTGATGGCCACATTCTCTCCTGGAGTTCTTCCCGTTAAAATGTCCACTATCAGAAATTCAACATGGTCTCAGCTGCGGTTTTCCATAAACGTCCATTGAAAGCGACGGTTTCTCAAACAGAACCTGATGCAGCTTGTGCTTGTCGAGGGCTTTTAGTGAGCCGGTGGAAGCAAACCGGTGATGAAGAGACATTTCTGAAATTTATATGAAATGAAATAAGTGCAACAGGAAGAGGAATACGACGGAACATGTGATGTATTTATTTCGGGATTATGGCGCGGGAGTATCGGTTTGAAAACCCCGCACCGTTTTATCAACATTTCAATTCTAAACAAACAGAAGAAAGTGAAGAATAAACGAATGTGGGTTTAATAGCAGAACATCAATTCAAGTAAAAAAAAATATTAAAAGGGGCAAAGGACAGGAATCTGATGTGTGGACTCATTACCAATCGAGTGAATTAAAAGGGGAGAGAGAATTTTAATTAAATTCAATTCAAACTGAAGTGAGTGAGGGAGAGCAAAAAAGAGATAGAGAGATAAAGAGCGGCTGATAGAGGAAAAATGAGAGAAAGTAAAAGGCAGTGAGAGAGGGACAGACAAAACACTTACGAGAGTAAAAGAAAAGACGAGAGGGGGAGGGAGAGAGAGGGGAGGAAGTGAGATGGGGTGGGAGAGAGAGAGAGAGAGAGAGAGAGAGAGCGGGGAGAGAGAGAGCAGGAGAGAGAGAGAGGGAGGAAGGAGATGGGGTGGAGAGAGAGAGAGAGAGAGAGGGAGGGAGGGAGGGAGGGAGGGAGATGGAGAGAGAAGAGGAGAGGGGAGGAGGGAGAGAGGAGGGAGGGAGCGAGAGAGAGGGAGGGAGAGAAACAGGGGAGAGAGGGGAGAGGGAGAGAGAGCACGGGAGGGAGGGGGAGAGAGAGAGAGAGAGAGGGAGAGAGGGAGGGGGAGTGAGAGGGAGGGAGAGAGGGGAGAGAGAGGGGGAGAGGGAGAGAGAGCACGGAGGGAGAGAGAGCACGGGAGGGAGGGAGGGTGGGAGAGAGAGAGAGAGAGAGAGGGAGAGAGAGCGGGGGAGAGAGAGGGAGGAAGGGAGATGGGGTGGAGAGAGAGAGGGAGGGAGGGAGGGAGATGGGGAGAGAGAAGGGGAGGAGGGAGGGAGGGAGGGAGGGAGGGGGGAGAGAGAGAGCGAGAGAGAGGGAGGGAGAGAAACAGGGGAGAGAGAGGGGAGAGGGAGAGAGAGCACGGAGGGAGGGAGGGGAGAGACAGAGAGGGAGAGAGGGAGGGGAGGGAGAGGGAGGGAGAGAGAGAGAGGGGGAGAGGGGAGAGAGAGCACGGGAGGGAGAGAGAGCACAGAGAGAGAGAGAGAGAGAGAGAGAGAGACAGGGAGAGAGGGGGGGGGGGGGAGGAGGGAGGGAGTGGGGCAGCACGGGATGGAGGGAGGGAGGGAGAGAACCAGAGTTTCTTTCTGATGCTCCCCCTTCCTTTTTTTTGGACTTGCACGGAGCGCAGCAACAAATCAAAATAAATAACCTATCAACTCGTTTTCTGAGCCGCTTAATCCTAATTAGGATCATGGGGAGGGTGGCGCCCATCTCAGCCGACTCTGGGTGAGAGAAGAGTACACCCTGGACAGCTCTCCAGGCTGTCGCGGGGCAGAAACAAGCTGACGTCAATGCAGCTCCTCTTGATGAAAGTGAGCGATGGTTCTTTTACATGAACCTCCACCACGGACAGTGAGAGACACGGCCAGCCTTTGATGACCCAGTTAGCGGCACTGCTGGGACCCGTAGTAATAGCGGCAGTGACAACCAATAGTGGGGATTGAACCCTCGACCCTGGGATTGATAACCCAGCACCTCACCATCAGACCATCGCTGCCCCATAATAAATAATGAAAAATTTTAAAAATGGAATGAATGACTGTTGGAGGAGTGATATTTTTTTTTTTATTTCACTTTAAAGACAGAAATTATTATTATTATTATTATTATTATTATTATTATTATTTTAATTTATTTATTATTATTATTATTATTATTATTATTATTATTATTATTATTATTATTTTATATATTTTTTTTAAATTTATTTATTTTTATTATTATTATTATTATTATTATTATTATTATTATTTATGATTATTTCCTTTGTGATGAAGAAGAAACATCGCGGCGGTTCTCTTTGATGATGGCGGTCAGGTTTTCTCTCTCGCGCACACATTCCGTTATTCCGGAGCCTCACGTGTTCCTTTAATTCTGGAAGGTGAGGAATTGATTGATGTCGCGACGGAGGGATGATCCGTGTACCAGAGAATCAGTGCCGTCAGCTTTAATAAGAATCATTACACTGGGGCTTCCTTCTCTCTCTCTCTCTCTCTCCTTCCTCTCTCCCTCACTCTCTTTCCCTCTCTCCCCTCCTTCTCTCTGTTGTCCCTCCTCCTCTCTCCTATTTCTCTCTCTCCGATCTTTCTCCTTCACTCTCTTCCTCCCTCTCTCCTCCCTCTTTCTGTCCTCTCTCCTCCCTCTGTCCAGTCTCTCTCCTTCCACTCTCCTTCACTCTCTTCCTCTCTCCTTCCCCTCTTCCTTCCTCTCTCTGTCTCCTTCACTCTCTTCTTCTTGCCATCCCTCCCTGTCTTCCTTCCTCTCTTCCTCTCTCCTTCACTTTCTTCCTCCCTCTTCCCTTGCTCTCTTTTCCTCCTCTCTTCCTCCCTCTCTTCTTCCCTTGCTTCCTCCTTCTCTCCTTCACTCAACATTTGAGAGGCTTTTATAGTAGTCTCGAGTGGATGAATGGGTGAATGGATGAATGGCTTGGAGTAGAAGAAGGTGTAGTAGTTTATTCTTCTCTTCTCATTATGTCTCGAGATTGGCTCATAGAAGAGGCGTTTTTAAGGCAGTATTGATTTTTAGCTTGCGTTCTTCCTTGACTTCCTGAGGATCAGGAAACTTGTACACGGGTCGATATTAAGACTCTGGATTGGGATGTAAGGACACAGTGGACAGATTTGGACACCGCAGTGAAGCACCGAGCTTAATGTTACCTGAAGACACACAGGGAAAAAAAATCAAACGATGATATTCACATATTCACAGATTTACTGTCTCAGTAATTTCATTCAGAACTGGATGTTTCAGGCGAACAATCCACAAACTGATCAGAGTGAATCTGTGGAGGTGAACATTTTTGAGGATGTGGAGGTGTAGGGGTTTGTAAATTTAGAGGTTTCGAATGGTAGAGATGAAGAGGTTTGCTTTGTGGTGGAGGTGGAATTTTTTATAGATGGAGAGACTTGAAGGTGAAAACATGTGGAGGTGGACATGGTTAGGGTTTGGACATTTGGAGCTGTGAAAGAGTAGGTGTGGATGTGTGGAGATGTAGATACAGGTGTGGAGGTGGAAATGTGTCGAGGTGTGGAGGTGAAGATGTTTTGGAGGTGCAAATGTGGAAGTGAAGGTGTATGGAGGTGGTGGTGTGTGAAGATGGAGATGTTTGGAGGTGGGGATGTTTGGAACTGTAGAGGTGTAGATGTTGTGGAGGTGTGTGGAGCTGTAGATTTTTGGAGATGAGTATGTTTGGAAGTGGAGGTGGAACCATTTGGAGCTGTAGAGGTGTAAATGTGAGGAGGTGGAGCTGTTTGGAGATTAAATTGCATGGAGGTGGACATGTTTGGAATGTTTGGAGCTGTAGCGGTATCGCTATTAGGAGGTGGGTTTGTTTGGAAGTGGACGCATGTGGAGGTGTACATGTTTGGAGGACAGTATGTTTGGAAGTGGAGGGGTAGATGTTTGGAAGTAGAGGCATGTGGAGGGGTATATGTTTAGAAGTGGAGGCGTGTGGAGATGTAGATGCCTGGAGGTCACTATGTTTGGATGTGGGCGTGTGTGAAGGTGTAGATGATTGGCAGTGTGCATGTTTGGAAGTGGAGGCGTGTGGAGGTGTAGATGATGAGCAGTGTGCATGTTTGGAAGTGGAGGCGTGTGGAGGTGTAGATTATTGGCAGTGCGTATGTTTGGAAGTGGAGGTGTGTGAAGGTGTAGATGATTGGCAGTGTGCATGTTTGGAAGTGGAGGCGTGTGGAGGTGTAGATTATTGGCAGTGCGTATGTTTGGAAGTGGAGGCGTGTGGAGGTGTAAATGATTGGCAGTGTGTATGTTTGGAAGTGGAGGTGTGTGAAGATGTAGATGATTGGCAGTATGCATGTTTGGAAGTGGAGGCGTGTGGAGGTGTAGATGATTGGCAGTGTGTATGTTTGGAAGTGGAGGTGTGTGGAGGTGTAGATGATTGGCAGTATGCATGTTTGGAAGTGGAGGTGTGTGAAGGTGTAGATGCCTGGAGGTCACTATGTTTGGATGTGGGCGTGTGTGGAGGTGTAGATGATTGGCAGTGTGTATGTTTGGAAGTGGAGGTGTGTGGAGGTGTAGATGATTGGCAGTATGCATGTTTGGATGTGGGCGTGTGTGGAGGTGTAGATGATTGGCAGTGTGTATGTTTGGAAGTGGAGGTGTGTGGAGGTGTAGATGATTGGCAGTGTGCATGTTTGTAAGTGGAGGTGTGTGAAGGTGTAGATGATTGGCAGTGTGCATGTTTGGAAGTGGAGGTGTGTGGAGGTGTAGATGATTGGCAGTGCGTATGTTTGGAAGTGGAGGTGTGTGGAGGTGTAGATGATTGGCAGTGCGTATGTTTGGAAGTGGAGGTGTGTGAAGGTGTAGATGATTGGCAGTGCGTATGTTTGGAAGTGGAGGCGTGTGGAGGTGTAGATGATTGGCAGTGTGTATGTTTGGAAGTGGAGGTGTGTGGAGGTGTAGATGATTGGCAGTGTGTATGTATGGAAGTGGAGGTGTGTGAAGGTGTAGATGATTGGCAGTATGCATGTTTGGATGTGGGCGTGTGTGGAGGTGTAGATGATTGGCAGTGTGTATGTTTGGAAGTGGAGGTGTGTGGAGGTGTAGATGATTGGCAGTGTGTATGTTTGGAAGTGGAGGTGTGTGGAGGTGTAGATGATTGGCAGTGTGCATGTTTGGAAGTGGAGGCGTGTGGAGGTGTAAATGATTGGCAGTGCGTATGTTTGGAAGTGGAGGTGTGTGAAGGTGTAGATGATTGGCAGTGCGTATGTTTGGAAGTGGAGGCGTGTGGAGGTGTAGATGATTGGCAGTGTGTATGTTTGGAAGTGGAGGTGTGTGGAGGTGTAGATGATTGGCAGTGTGTATGTTTGGAAGTGGAGGTGTGTGAAGGTGTAGATGATTGGCAGTGTGCATGTTTGGAAGTGGAGGCGTGTGGAGGTGTAAATGATTGGCAGTGCGTATGTTTGGAAGTGGAGGTGTGTGGAGGTGTAGATGATTGGCAGTGTGTATGTTTGGAAGTGGAGGTGTGTGAAGGTGTAGATGATTGGCAGTATGCATGTTTGGATGTGGGTGTGTGTGGAGGTGTAGATGATTGGCAGTGTGTATGTTTGGAAGTGGAGGTGTGTGGAGGTGTAGATGATTGGCAGTGTGTATGTTTGGAAGTGGAGGCGTGTGGAGGTGTAGATGATTGGCAGTGTGTATGTTTGGAAGTGGAGGTGTGTGGAGGTGTAGATGATTGGCAGTGTGTATGTTTGGAAGTGGAGGTGTGTGAAGGTGTAGATGATTGGCAGTATGCATGTTTGGATGTGGGCGTGTGTGGAGGTGTAGATGATTGGCAGTGTGTATGTTTGGAAGTGGAGGTGTGTGGAGGTGTAGATGATTGGCAGTGTGCATGTTTGTAAGTGGAGGTGTGTGAAGGTGTAGATGATTGGCAGTGTGCATGTTTGGAAGTGGAGGTGTGTGGAGGTGTAGATGATTGGCAGTGCGTATGTTTGGAAGTGGAGGTGTGTGGAGGTGTAGATGATTGGCAGTGCGTATGTTTGGAAGTGGAGGTGTGTGAAGGTGTAGATGATTGGCAGTGCGTATGTTTGGAAGTGGAGGCGTGTGGAGGTGTAGATGATTGGCAGTGTGTATGTTTGGAAGTGGAGGTGTGTGGAGGTGTAGATGATTGGCAGTGTGTATGTATGGAAGTGGAGGTGTGTGAAGGTGTAGATGATTGGCAGTATGCATGTTTGGATGTGGGCGTGTGTGGAGGTGTAGATGATTGGCAGTGTGTATGTTTGGAAGTGGAGGTGTGTGGAGGTGTAGATGATTGGCAGTGTGTATGTTTGGAAGTGGAGGTGTGTTGAGGTGTAGATGATTGGCAGTGTGCATGTTTGGAAGTGGAGGTGTGTGAAGGTGTAGATGATTGGCAGTGCGTATGTTTGGAAGTGGAGGCGTGTGGAGGTGTAGAAGTTTGCAGGTGGCAGTGTGGAGGTAAAGGCTCTGATTTTTAGTACCTTTTGCATGTAAGACAGTCGATGACCTTCAGAAGCTTCACAGTACTCTCAGCTTCTCACTTTAATGTGAGTCTCAAATCCGTCTGTTATATAACAGAGCGCAGAGCAATTTACCTGATTATAATCAACTCAAACAGCTTCTACCTGCTGCTGATAAAGAAAGAGATTAAACACCTGGATCAGAGAGAGAGAGAGAGAGCGAGAGAGAGAGAGAGAGAGTAAACAAAAAGAGAAAAAGAATGGAAAGAGAAAAAAGAGATGGTGAACATTTTAAAAAGATTAAAGAAGAAAGGAGAGTGAGATGGAGGGGAAATTATATGAGAATGAAGTAACTGGAGAAATGAGGCAGGGTAGAAAGAAAGAATGAGGAGAAGAGAGATGAAGAAGGAGGGATGAAAAGAGAGAGGAATGCTGATTTGTACGGGATTATGATATCTGCAGTCAACATGGTGGTCTGTAAGTCCTGACTGAATCAGTTTAGGTCAGTGAAAGAGCGAGGGAGCGATAGAGCGCTGGAGCGAGAGAATGATGGAGTGAGGGAGGTCTGAGTGTTGCTTTCACTCGCCTTTCTATCTGCTATCTAGGACAGGATGGGAGGGGAGTTCAACCCCCAAAAGGCAGAGACTGATTCATGATAACAGCCCCCCCCTCTCTCTCTCCCTCTCTCTGTCTTTTCCTCTCTCTCTCTCTCTCTCTCTCTCTCTCTCTACGGCGCTCTCTTTCACTGCCACCCCCCCCCCCGTCTCTGTTATCACTCATCCATTGTCTCTTTGTGTTTCTGCTACATGAATGTAACGCCAGTTGATGCTGAAGCCACTGAATACTAAAACGACTGACTCATTTGAAATGGTCAGCTTTATTTCCACAGATATACTTTATCAAGAATAACACACACACACACACACACACACACTAACTCAATCACACATACATACACACTCACCTCACGCACTCACTCAGTCTCACACACACACACACACATACACACTCAAACATACACACACACACACACACACACACACTCACTCAAACATACACACACACACACTCACTAACTCAATCACACATACACACTCACTCACTCAGTCAGTCACACACACACACACACACACACACACACGAAGTAATTTTGTATAGCGATGTGTACAGTTTACATCATGCTCGCCAAAAAAGCTGAGTTTTATTTTGCATGCTTTTAGGAAACGTTGCTGCACAGCTGTTACGTTAAATAAAAATGATCCTTAATATGAAGAAAACCGGCAGTGGAATTTTCCCTGTTCCAGTCCCAACCCATAAACGCATCACTTCCCAGAAAATTCCGCATTGTTTGGATAATGGAATCTGTGCGATTTTGCTCAATCATTTGCCCTACAGCCGTACATTCCGTTCTGGAATAATTTTCGTTGTGTGATCTGCAGAGCTGGAACCATAACGGGAGCCATAAATTAGTCATCTGTTATTGTTCTTTCTGTCATTGGGTTGATTTGAAGTGTAATGAGTGAGGAAGCGAGTGAGGTGAACCGGCCTCCTGGGGGTTATAAACGGTTATAAGACCTCTGCACTGCGCTGTTTAGTTCTTTCCATGTTCTTCTCTCCAATAACCGACAGCAGGACAGACACTCTGATGGCAGGTTGTATCTCAAACTGCTGCTGTCTTTTTAGCACATATATTATAATGTAATCTAGCACACACATGCATCAACACACACACACACACACACACACACACACACACACACACACACGAGACCTGATGATGCCACTAAACATTACAATAGCAACAAAAACTTATATATATAAATTTATTTCCATTTTTAATTTATACGTCTGTGTAAAATGACAATCCAGGACAGATTTTGCCATGGCAACAAACAAAAACATTCAAAACACCAGTAAACAAAAGGGACTCTTATAGAGTGCAAGGGACCTCCACCAGGCACAAATAGATTATTGTAACTAGGCATAAAAAAAATGAAATGTCTCCCCCAAGTGATGTAAAATTTAAAAATAGATTTTTTTAATATATATATATATATATATATATATATATATATATATATATATATATATATATATATATATATATATATATATATATATATATATAAGTCGCTTGGCTTCCTCTGTGTAAAATTTTGGGAGGCAGCAGGGTGGTGTAGTGTTTAGCACATCCACCTCACAGCAAGAAAGTCGTGGGTTTGATTCCCAGCTCAGGTGTTTCTGTGTGGAGTTGGCATGTTCTCCCCGTGCTTGCATGGGTTTCCTCCGGGTACTCGGGTTTTCTCCCACAGTCCAAAAACATGCACTGTAGGTTAGTTGGCTGTTCCAAATCACCCCTTGGTCTGAATGTGAATTATCATGTGAGTGTTGCCCTGCGATGGCCTGGCGAGCTGTCCAGACTATACCCCACACTCACCCAAAGTTGGCTGAGATGGGCACCAGCCTCCCCACGACCCTAATTAGGATTAAGCAGTTCAACATGAGCTTATGTTGGGATCCCTCCAATTTATTAAAGTTTATTACTTGTACCAAACATAATAATAATAATAATAATAATAATAATAATAATAATAAATCATCCAAAAAGGTCTTTTGGACACGACTTAACAAACAAATCAACACAGTTGAAAAGTATAACCTCCATCACATCAGATTATAAATAGAATAGTGTTTACATCTCAAACACCATAAACGATTAAATAACTTAATATTTAAATGAATAATACATAAAATAATAAATTAAAACTTGACACAAGTAACCCTGAGTTTACATTGGAGCATAATGTCCACGATGTTCATGATTAAACAGAATCGTTGCGAGTGTGTGGTTCGTGGGATTGAATCCTGGTGATATTTAGAGAACTCTTTTTTTTTTTTTTTTTTTTTTTTTTTTTTTTTTTTTACATGATGTACTACAATTTGCCACCAATTGTGATAAAGGGTGGGAAGTACAGTAGAACTTAACAGACCTTGGTGCACCGTTATACGGGATCTTGATGAACTTGGTAGCATGAGTCCTTCAAGTTTTAGCTCTCGGATGCATCTTGCCTCCATTTTATACCCCAAATCGTGCTCCAATTGAATTCATACATTTTGAAGCTCTGTGCTTTTTTTGCATAACTGCTAATAAATAACCACTAAATACAACATAATTAAACAAAATTTTATTAATAAATGTCTGCAAAACTACACACAAAAAACAAGAAATTGAAAGTGAAAATGTGCTCAGAGAGTGCAGACCCCCACCAAGGTTATAGTGACAAATGATGTAAAATTACGGCACACCCTTGTGAAACGTCTCAAAAAAATTTTGACCTCGGTATTTTTTCCTCCCGGCGCATTCTGAGTCATTTCCACCGCCTTGCCCTGTTGCGCATTATTACATTTTTTTTTTCCAAATCCATCATAGATCTAAATCCAGATCTGTTCCCAGATGATGGCAAAATTTTAATCAGTTCTTTGTTGGCTTGAGACCTACATCGGGTTAAATTTTATGAAAATGTGTTCATTAGTTGCCGAGTTATAATGCGAAAGGACAGAGACACATAATCAATCTCATAACCTCCTCCCTTGGTGGAGGTCTTGAAATATGAAAGTTGATGTATAAATATATATGATAATCAAATAAGTAATCAAGCAAGCAAACAAACAAATAAATAAACCAGTGCACAAATTAACAACCAATAATTAAATCAACAAACAAACAAGCTACCAGGTGTATAAAGATAAATAAATAAATAAATAAATAAAGGAGCTTCTTAGGCATATTCACTGCAGTTCCTTTTATTTATTTTATTTTTTATTTTTTGAGGGGAGGGTGTGTGTGTGTGTGTGTGTGTGTGTGTGTGTGTGTGTGTGTGTGTGTGTGCTCAACACTTTATTGTTATAATCAGAAAGTAATTGACTGTGAAAAGGTCAACATGAAAGAAAATGAAGCAATAAAATTTCGAAACAGAATTTAAGGTCGTATGATTTTGCTATTACCATACAATTGACTTTAGTCTTTGGTAAGGACACTTTATCTTAGCGTGCTAATGCTAATAGAGCTGGAGGGATGCAGGAGGCACTTACTATACTCATAACTCATATGTTAGATATATAATGTCTTGTTCAATTTATACATTGTATGGTACATGTGTGCGTGTGCGTGTGCGTGTGTGTGTGTGTGTGTGTGTGTGTGTGGGTGCGTGTGCGTGTGCATGCGTGCATGTGCGTGCATGCACTTGTACGTCAATCATTCAATCATTTTACAAACTGCTTAATCCTAATATGGTCATGTAGTGGCTGGAGCCAGCCCATCTCAGCCGACACTGAGTGAAGGCAGAGTGCTCTGTAATCAACTAGCCAATGCACCAGGGGGCATTCTCATCTCTCTCTCTCTCTCTCTCTCTCGCTCTCTCTCTCTCTCTCTCTCTCTCTCTCTCTCTCTCTCTCTCTCTCTCGCTGGCTGTCTCTCTCTCCCTCTCTCCCTCTCACACATAATAAATTAGCCTAAGGTGCTTTGGGCTGAGGGACGAGAGAGAGGACTATCCTAAGAAAACTCACACAAGCATTGGGAGAACATTGCAAACCCCACAAAGAAACACTCGTCCATCCTGGGACCTTCTAGTTGTGAGGCGGAGACTCTAACTAAACGTGCTAGATATATAATGTCTTGTTGAATTTATATGTGTGTGTGTGTGTGTGTGTGTGTGTGTGTGTGTGTGTGTGTGTGTGTGAGGGAGGGAGGGAGGGAGGGAGAAGAGGAAGAGGATATTTGTTACCACTGTTTTCGTACCCTCTGAGACCTCTGTAAGGCCGTGCGCACAACTCGGTGACTAAGTCTGGCGTAAATGCTTCTTTATTTCCTTTCCTTCAGCTAATCTCTGATAACGCATCCTGAACCGAGGGAATCGTGACACTCTGATGCTTTGTCCTCCTAATGAGGGGATTCAGACAGGGAAAAAATATAATAACCATATAAACCAGTTATATAAACAATACACACACACACATATATATATATATATATATATATATATATATATATATATATATATATATATATATATATATATATATATATATACACACACACACACACACACACATACGTAAAATCGGCGATGTCATTACTTTATTTTTCTTTTGCTGATTTACAGTCGCGCACCTGCAACAGTGTGACGGCGCCGACGGGAAATGCACAGCTCTAATCCTCGTTAATAGGATTGGGAGGGATTTCACCTCCTCTGCCCCGTTTCGCTCATCTCGCCCAGCTTCCACACTGCTGCCAAACACTGATAAAACACTCCCACGTTCCAGAAAACACCATCTCACCGTGTCACGCATGGGTTATCCGGCATGTCGCTTGTAGGTGTATTTTTTTACAAGTTGCCCATGGCGTTGGAAAATAACGTCCACACACACACACACACACACACACACAAAAGGAGGCCGTTTACACATGGGTGTTTATTTACATATTTATACATGCTTACAAAATATTACATCATGCAAAACACATTGATGAAGTCACGTGACTTTCTCCTGGAACACACCTGATTTGACTGTACATCATTACGCCCGGAGTACAGAACGTGTGCCACATAATTCAGGAGTAACAGACCCACGGTTCCCTTCAGATGCTCTCATTTATTCACGCATTTAAAGAACCGTTGCATGAGCGAAGCCAGGGCACACCCTGAACAGCTCACCAGATCATCACAGAGCCAATACACACACACACACACACACACACACATACACACCCACACACATACGTCTATAGGACTATATATGTCTATATGCAAACTCCACACAAAAATGACCTCGCCAAGCCTGGGGACACGTCTTTCAGTCACGGAATGTCACTCAGGCCAAGGGACGCTGCACTCAAACCTCATGCCATACGGTTTCCAGACAAAATGGTTACATAGGACTCGTTCGCTGCCGCCCACAAAGTGGGTTTCGTCCATCGATCTGTCACACTTTAGTTTCCAGATGTTTACTGGGAGATCCGCCCGGAATATCTCAGGGCTCTGGATGTTGTAGGACTGTCTTGGCTGACACGTCTCTGCAACATCGCATGGTCATCGGGGGCTGTACCTCTGGATTGGCAAACTGGGGTGGTGGTCCCAATTTTTAAGAAGGGGGACCGGAGGGTGTGTTCCAATTATCGGGGAATTACACTCCTCAGCCTACCTGGGAAAGTCTATGCAGGGGTACTAGAGAGGAGGATCCGACCGATAGTCGAACCTCGGATTCAGGAGGAACAATGTGGTTTTCGTCCTGGCCGCAGCACTCTTGACCAACTCTATACGCTCCACAGGATTCTGGAGGGGCCATGGGAGTTTGCCCAATCTGTCCACATGTGCTTTGTGGATTTGGAGAAGGCTTTCGACCGTGTCCCTCGAAAGATCTTGTGGTGCGTGCTCCCAGAATACGGGCGTTCGGATCCGTTGCTACGAGCTATTCGGTCGCTGTATCACCGGAGCCAGAGTTTGGTCCGTATTGGTAACAGCAGGTCGGATTCGTTTCCAGTGGGAGTTGGAGTCCGCCAAGGCTGTCCTTTGTCACCGATTCTGTTCATAATTTTTATGGACAGAATTTCTAAGCGCAGTCGAGGCGATGAGGGGTTCTGGTTTGGTGGCCATCGGATATCGTCTCTGCTTTTTGCGGATGATGTTGTCCTTTTGGCTTCATCAAGTCGGGCCCTCCAGCTCTCATTGGAGCGATTCACAGCTGAGTGCGAAGCAGCCGGGATGAAGATCAGTACCTCCAAGTCCGAGGCCATGGTTCTCAGTCGGACAATGGTGTAATGCACCCTCCGGGTCGGGAATGAGGTCCTGCCCCAAGTGGAGGAGTTTAAGTATCTTGGGGTCTTGTTTACGAGTGAGGGAAGGATGGAGCGAGAGATCGACAGACGGATCGCTGCAGCCTCTGCTGTTAAGCGGTGCCTGTACCGGTCCATTGTGGTGAAGAAGGAGCTGAGCCGCAAGGCGAAGCTCTCAATTTACCAGTCGATCTACGTTCCAACCCTCACCTATGGTCACGAGCTTTGGGTAATGACCGAAAGAACAAGATCACGGATACAAGCGGCTGAAATGAGCTTCCTTCGACGGGTGGCGGGGTTCTCCCTTAGAGATAGGGTGAGAAGCTCCGCCATCCGGGGAGAGCTCGGAGTAGATCCGCTGCTCCTCCACATTGAGAGGGGCCAGTTGAGGTGGCTCGGGCATCTGGTCAGAATGCCCCCCGGACGCCTCCCTGGTGTGGTGTTTCGGGCATGTCCAACCGGGAAGAGACCCCGGGGTCGACCTAGAACACGCTGGAGGGACTATGTCTCTCGGCTTGTCTGGGACCGCCTCGGTGTCCCCCCGGGAGAGTTGGAGGAAGTAGCTCGGGAGAGGGATGTCTGGACCTCTTTGCTAAGGTTGCTGCCCCCGCGACCCGACCCTGGACTAAGCGGAAGAAGATGATGATGATGATGATGATGATGTTTACTGGGAGGCAGTGGTGGCCTAGTGGTATATGGTGCTGGATCGTTGATCCAAAGGTTGGGGGTTGGAGTCCCACTCTCCACAAGGTTGTCACTGCTGTCCCCCCAGTGCATTAACTGTGCTATCAAAGGCCGGCCGTGTCTCTCACTATCTATGGTGTGAGGTTCATGTAAAAGAACCATTGCTCGCTTTCAACAAGAGTAGCTGCAAAGCCGTCAGCGTGTTTCTGCCCTGTGATAGTCTGGCGAGCTGTCCAGGTGTACTCTACCCTCGCCCGGTGTTGGGCTGGGATGGGCGCCAGCCTCCTTGTGACCCTAATTAGGATTACCGGGCGCACGCTGAAGCTGGGGCCTTCAATACCGCTGTGCTTGTTGTACATTGGCATATTGTGAAATTATCCTTTGGCCGTGACGCCAAACTGAACTTCATGATGTCACGTATCCAGCTGCGCTTTTTTTTTTTTCTTTTTTCTTTCCTTTAGTTGAGTTCATGATCTTTTAGGAATAAGCATCAGATGATGACGGTGCACAAATAAAGCAGCCACTTCCATTTCTGTCATTTACAGTCAAAGCTCTAATCACCCGTCAAGTACGCCTCCCCATCACATGACCAAGCAGGGAGTGGAAAAGGCAGGTGCTAGCTTTCTCCATAATGTCATGATAGCCATCCACATTTTTTGGAACTCCCATGAATCATTCTCAAGGGAAGGGCAACCAACTTGGGAGGAAAGTGCTATCCGCCCCCTGTATGCACAACAGACCGTTCAATGCCAGTGACTTGGCCAGTGATTGCTCGGAGTTACAGGGAGGGAAGGGTATGCTGTCCATTCCTCCCAGAGAGCTCAGCCAATTAGCTTCCAAGAGCTCTCCTTCATGGATGGTTGGATACCAACCTGGATTCGAGTCTGTGCTCTCCAGGACCGACCGGGAAGACAAAGAATCAACTAAATGACTGGTTGAATAGCCGCGGAGTCAAAACCGCTAAACGGCCACATCGTCAAAGAGCTGAAAAGACTGTGACTAGTACAGACGCGCTGAGGGTCTCCAGGTACCAGAACCAGCCCAGGTTAATTAGTGCTTTCTATACGGTGATGTATCCGCCATAAATGTTTCTATAAAACCCAGGACAATGACCCAGGAGAAGCAGACTGAATTTATCACGTGTACAGCTGAGTCAAATTAATTCCCAGCTCATTAATTAACGTGGTCCAGATACGGTTCCCCCGAAGCCGAGGAGGTTAAAGTTGCAGATTTTTCATGTTTTAGTTTGAACCCCGAACACTCTGATCATTCACTCAGCAGCTTCTGTGCCGCCACTGCCCATGGTCACCGATGAGCCACCGTACATTCAAACCTGTGATTTACAGCCAAGATTTACGCCTGGATGCAGCGCTAGAAAACTAATCAACACCTTCTGACAGCGCAACAAGTCAACAGCGCTGTGATAATCGGGCTTCCTGCGTGCTGTGTGACGCGAGGGCCTGTGGGAACCCGAGTCTTTCTGAAGCTCAGCGGAAAACCGTAGAGAACATTCAGAAAATGTGTTTTCTGTCCTTTTTCCGTCTCACCACGACACGACTCAAACTAGCTATATGACTAAAACCCGGCGGTCTCTTTGCTTTCCTCCTCTGTGCAATTCATCATCGTTCATCTCAGCGCTTCGAGGCTCATTTTGGTATATAGATAAATGAGTCGCGCTTCTAAGAGAACCAGAGACGAAACAGGATTAAAGACAAAAACCGACAAGCGGAGACGTAATGTGTCCTTTGCGACTTTTTTTTTTTTTTTTTTTTTTTGCAAAGGAATATCAATCATATTTATTAAGCGGATGAACACGAGGCTAAATTCCTCATTAATCCAGACCACGCTCAAGCAGATTTCAATGTACTGTAGTAGCTTTAAATCCCGCGAGAGTCTCCGTGGAGACTTTTTTTCCCCTCTTTTTCTTTGACGGGAGGCTCTTCTTATTTCAGCCCAACGTTGAGCTCGTGCTATTGTTTTCCCTGCGTTTTCTCCCGAGCGCCTCGACTTGCCTCGCCTCGCCTCGACTCGACTCGACATTTTCCGCCTGGCTTCCTCTGTGTAATTATCTGCTCTCATTCTCTCTCTCTCTCTCTCTCTCTCTCTCTCTCTCTCTCTCTCTCTCTCCCGTCGTGCTTTTTTTCAGTAATTGGAACTGCTGTTGAACACCACATCTGTTGGCTTTGAGGGTTGGGGGAAAAATTGTGTGGGGGAAAAAGAAAAAAAAAAACCTTAAATGATGCGAGCTTCGCGGTTTTGATAGCCACTAAAGTGAATGTTTATCAGGCGAATTACTGACTGAGAACACTTTGTTGTTACCTCTTTTTTTTCCTCTAATCAGTGGTGGGATGTGTTTCATTGAAGGCGTACAAAGAAGTAATTACGCTTAAAGACTAGTATCATAATGGTAGCATAGCGGTGTAGTGGTTAGCACATCCGCCACACGGCGGAAAGGTCCTGGGTTTGGGTCTCGGGCTCGACGAGGGCGTTTCTATGTGCCGTAGAATTTGTATGTTTTCCCTAAGCTTGCGTGGACTTCCTCTTTGTATTCCTGTCTCCTCCCACAATAAAAGACATGCATATTCAGCTATTTCACTCTTCCTAATGCCCTGAAGTTGTGAATGGGTGTATGTTTTGGGCCTGCGATGGGCTGGTAAGCTGTTCAGGATGTATCTTGCCTTTGCCCGAGTCACCTGTGAGCCTAGTAGGATTAAACAGTTTGTCAAATGAATGAATCATCGTGGCCGTGGTAGCCTGGTGGTAAGATGCTGGATTGCCGATCCTAAGGTTGCAGGTCACTGCTGTTTCCCCAGTGCACTAACTGGGTTATCAAAGGCCGGCCATGTCTCTCACTGTCCATGGTGAGAGGTTCATGTACTGTAAAAGAACCATTTCTGACTTTCGTCAAGAGGAGCTTCATAGCCGTCAGCGTGTTTCTGGCCTGCGATGGTCTGGCGAGCTGTCCAGGGTGTACCGTGCTCTCACCTGGAGTCGGCTGAGATGGTCGCCAGCCTCCCCGCAACCATAATTAGGCTTCCGTAAATGCATGATGGATGAATGACTCATGTTATGATATATTCCAGCATTTATACCACAGAGGTGGCAGGACTTTGGGATGAGTAAGAATTAATAAAGCGGGAAATGATTGTATGTGACGGTCTTATACAACCTGCGTAATGACTCTTCAGACCAGTGGCTCACTTCTGGACAACTTAATTAAGCCAAATTAGTCCATCAGCACTCGTGGACCTCACTTACAGCAAAGGCTAGTTTGTAGCATATTCCTCTGAAAGCTCTTAGGGGGACATGGTGACGGCTATGATAAGCTCTGTCAATTTGAGGCTGTGAGTTCTGTGGATTTTTACACAAATTCAGAGGGAAATAAGTCAGTGTTACTACTGAGCAGCACAGAAGAAATGATGGCGTCACCCTCCGGGATTCAAAGCACAAGCGTCGGCGTGTCGTGTATCATCTGACACCGCACTATATTCTCTTCAGACTTGGGTAAATACATTTGTCACCCCTCTTTTTGATCCGTAACGCGTTCGAGATCAAGCACACGGCGGCTTAATACGTGACACGGAGTTGTATTAGCCTGTGAAGGTAGCAAGAACTGGTAGGGTAGCCAGGTTGAGTGACAAATTAGCTTTCCGCTCCGATGACCATCAGCAGTCAGGAATAAAGGAAGCTTCTTGGTGCTTGTCAGGGAACATCCTGAACTCAGAGGCAGGCTTTGCATGGTTCCATAAACAAAAGTGTATGTTACTTGTATGTCAAAGGACAAATCCTATAAGTGAGGGGTTCCTTGTCAGTGGTGAGCACGTTCGCCTCACAGCAAGAAGGTCCTGGGTTCGATTCCCGGGCTCAAGGTGCTTCTGTCATGAGTTTGCATGGTTTCTCGCTGCTTGAGGGCGTTTCCTCTGCGTACTCTGGGTTCCTCCCACAGTCCAAAAACATACACAGTAAGAAAATGAATGAATGAATGAATGGATTATTGATTGAATGATTGATTGATTGAATAAATGAAAGAATGAATGAACGAAATGAATGAATGAAAGAAAAAATGAATAAATTGATAAATGAAATATATGTATATATGAATAAATTTATGACTGAAAAAAATAATGAATGAATAAATAAAAAAAACAAATGAATGGACGAATGAATAAATGAATGAATGATAAGATGAATAACTGAATGGATAAATGAAATAAAGAGTGAATGGATGGGTGAATGAATGAATGAAACAATGAACTAATGAATGAATGAATGAAAGAGAATGAAAAAATACATTAAATGAATGAATAAATGAAAGAACAAAGGAGTGAATGAATGAATGGTAAGATAAATACCTAAATGAATGAATAAATTAAATAATGAATGAATGAATAATCAGATGAACAAATGAATGAATGAATGAATGAATGAAAGAAAGAAAGAAAAATAATGAATACATGAAAAATGAATGAATGAATGAATACAATTTGAATGAATAAATAAAATGATAAATGAATGAATGAAAGAGAGAACAAATTAATGAATGAATGAATTAATAAAAATGAATGAATGATAAGATGGATAACTGAATGAATGAATAAATGAAATAATGAATGAATGAATGAATGAATGAATGAAATAACAAGTGAATGAATGAATGAAAAGATGAATAGGTGAATTAATGAATAAATGAATGAATGAATGAATGAATGGTTCCATGTCCAACGAACACATACACGTCTCGGTTTACCACTCGGAACTCAATTCCGTACCTTTTTTGATTGGCTGATCAGAAGGATCCATGCCTGTGTGCCTACCCTGAGTCCGTGGGGTGGGGGGTGGGGGGGTGTTACCTGTTTAAAATCATTTATGATGTCATCTGGTGATTGTAATCTGCCCCCACTGTAGGTATGAAGTGAGTGTAAAAGCTTTGTCTGTCCTTCGGTCCTGATGCTGAGATAAATTGGTGACCTCCGCAGAACAGACCTTCACCTTTACCTGATATTACCAGCATTCAGAGTTAATGTAACCAGAGCAGCCTAGAAAAATCAAGTCCACAGAACTAATCGTTGCCTTTTTTTGAATATATCATCTAATAAGCATTTGTTTTTCCTTTCCTAAGTATGTCTTATGTAACGCATTGGCCTGTTCCCAAGAGTTGCTTATTTAACATCTGTTTTACAGCTCGAGATTTTGACCCAGTGTGGTGCCATCGTTTTAAAATTACCATTCTGTGCAGCGATCATTAAGACAAACACACTGACAGGAAGAAGAAACTGTTGCAAGAAAAGTTCCGATAATGGAAAGTTCTGATATCATAAGGTAATGCAGACTTGGCTGTAAGGGAAGGGATTAGAACCTCGCTGGTTCGGGATTCAAAACATGACCCGTTGATGGATATTAGCATGATTTCAGTCGCTATCATTAGCGTAGCATCGGTGTTTGGATAGAGGTGTAAAGGGACCGAGTAGGCCGTGGGCCTGCGTGGCTGTTTAATTGTTAGACTAAAGGTGTGTGTAAATGTTTGATATGCAAACAGACCGAGTGTGGGGCAGAATTTCCAATCACATCTCGGAGACATCATGCTAGCAATCAGCTTTTCTCATTTCCATGTGATTGCTGTCTGATGGAAAGCATGACTTTAAGCATATGAGGCCATATTGATTCTTACACAATAATATAACACGTTACTAGCCAAAGCTTTGATGGGGTGGATGATTATCTGTGGACGAGGAACACCGCGGCTCCATTTTTCAGCCGTCTTGCCATGCCACGAGACCGAAAGGATCTCTCGCTTAGCCAAACGGCCCCGTTCCAACCCTTATCCATAATTTGCAATCTGTTTGGCCCGAGGATTTGTTTGTTTGTCCAACTATGAAATGGCCTGCGATGAGCAACCTGAACGTGAGATACTTCCAGCCATTCAGTCCTCCTTATGGATCTGTTGTCATTATGTGACTTTAGCTGTAAGATATGTGGGGCTGAAAATGAATGAGCAGGAAGTTGAGCAGTAAAGGTCTAGATTGAAAGGGGCTGTACAGATGCCAATATTTCCAGACGTATGAGGCAAACACAAGGACGGCGGGAAGCCAAAGGCTACTGATTTAGCACCAGCAGAAGGACTCCGAGCAGATGAAGTCTACCAAACAACCACCCGGTTCTGCTCAGGATGGCCAAACATTCATCATTTTGAATGATCGGCTGGACGCAGACGGAGAAATCGGCGTGTCACGTGTAGATGATACATTCTTACTGAGAAAACTAGAGGACAAATAACTTTAAAGGGTTTCTACTTGGAGCCGTTGAATCCTACACAAACCTAAACGGTTCTGCTCGAGACCCAAAGCTAATGAACTCTTAATGTAGCTGGAGGTATAGAACTGTCGGGGTTATAGACTGGGGTGACACCGTGGTGTACAGTCGTTGAAACATGTCCGCTTCGCAGCAAACAGGTCCTGGATTCTAATGTCCTCGCACCGTCCGAACACATGTACAAACAACAAAAGTGTGAGGTGTGTGAGTGTGAAAGGATGCATGTGCTGGTCCTGTGGTGGTCTGGCGAGCTGTTCAGGGTGTTAAGTGACGATGACTTAATGTCGAAACACGTCCGTGCTTATGGGACATGGGCATTAAAGTAAGTTTTAGGGGAAAAAAAAAATAATGTGACTGCGGTTTTCTTGTATCATTTGATACGTTTTATTCTCACACCCGAAGACGTTTTAGATTTGGAGTCGTTATAGAATATTCCACATGACAAAGGTGACGTGAACACCCTTGAGAAGTCTTTGGTGTGGTCCACTGGGGGAACATTAAAAGATAAAATCCACGTTTTGGAAAATGGTTCTGGCTTTTATTGGTTTGTGTACACCGGAATCATATGACCTTCTCAGCTGAATTGACAAATAAATAAATAAATAAATAAATAAATAAATCTTCTTCCATTTAATCTGGGGTCAGGCCACAGGGGCAGCAGCCTAAGCAATGAGAACCAGACGTCCCTCTGCCTAGCCACTTCCACCAGCTCTTCTGAGACATAATCCCTCCAGCGTATTCTAGGTGGATGCCAGAGTCTCTTCCCGGTCGGACATGCTCGAAACACCGCACCAGGGAGGCGTTCGGGAGACGTTCTAACCAGATGCTCAAGCCACCTCAGCTGACTCCTCTCAATACGGAGGAGCAGCAGTTCAAACCCCGACCACCCACCCCCCGTGAAATAAGCTCATTTCAGCCGCTTGCATCCATAAATAAATAAGTACATAAACAAATAAATAAATAATGCCGAAATTGCCTTTTAGACATTAGGACAGGGCAGCATTATGGCTAGTGATTGGCATATGAGCCTTACAGTGAGAAGGCTCTGGGTTTGAGTTCCACGTGTAACAAGGGCGTGTCTATGTGGAGTTTGTATGTTCTCTTTGCACCTGCCTAGGTTACATGCATATTAGGCAAATTTCCAAATTGCCCCAGGAGTGAGCATGAAGGGTAAACAGTGTTGTGTATTCGTTGTTCTGCGTCGAACTATTGAGGCGTTCAGGGTGTAGCCGGCTTCATCCAGTGTTGGCTGATTAAGGCTCCGGCCTTCCTATGACCTTAGTAAAATCAAGCAACTTGATGAAAGAATGAATAGATTCGAAGACTTAAATATCCAAAGAACCTCCAAGGGGTGTGTGGAATGTTCTATAAGGAGCTTCTGTCATTTTCGTTTTGGTTTTGCCTATTTTTTTTTTTTTTTTTTTTTTTTTTTATATAATGAAATCTGACAAATCAGCTTAGTTAAAGTAAAACATCAAAGCCAAAAATTACATTTGTAAGAAGTGTTTAGATAATGTTGTATTCGTTCATTTCAAATTAGAATAGACCTGTCAGGTAATTATTCACCGAGAATGTGAAATCTCCGCCCCCTGTGGTGCACAGCTTGCTAATAATAGCCAGCCACAAGCCAGCAGTAAAGCAGCCCTTGATTAGACGTGTATATTTTTCACGAGTGAACTCACGGAAAGATCTTCTTCCCTCTTTCAAAGGCGAGTGAAAATCTGACTGCAGACAAGATCCCGAGTTACTTGAACCCACACAATGAAAACGTAAACAACTCGGTATGGGTGTAAAAAAAAAAATTCCGCATAGACTTGAGTGAATCTGACAATCCTTCCTCTGGCTATAGCGTCCTCCTTACACAAAGGAACTCCTTTTCTTTACCGTACAATACGATCGGACACCTTCGCAACGTGGAATGCACAGTACACAGTTCTGCAACACGTTACGAGTTAGAAGAGCGCATTAGGTCGACAGAAAACAAAGTGCCGTGACAATCAAAGTCCATGTAGGGCAATATCAAGGCACTAATAGGACACGACTGTATGCTGAGCATACAGTATACCTGTGTCCTGTGATGCTCTTAATAAGGGACGGCAGTGGGTGGGGGACATGCAGGGATTGTTTTGAGCTCGGACAGGCAGGTCGGATTTGCAGGACTCGTCCAGTGGTGAGGGATAACAAGCTGTTCACATCACATGCTAACAGAGTCTGACATCAGCTTCAACCACCGACCAACTTCTCGAGACCATCAGAGACAACAGGAGAAGTTGTCGGAGCTCCAAGGCGAAGGCATCACGCGGTTCTGATTGATTATCGTGACATTGATCTCTACTCAAGGTTATGGCAGGTCCAGACACTTCTTTTTGTTCAAGGTAAAACAAATCATTAATAAGTTTCTTCCTGTGGGCTTAAAGATTTTTACACGTTATACTGTTTGATATCAAATCTCCTGCATTGAAGAATCTGCAGAGTCTGTTTTTGGTCAGAAGGAGAAGGTGTGGATTACGTTTTCTGTAATGGTGGTTCTGACAGCTGTGCACGAGTTTCTGGTTCCTACTCGTCCGACAAGCGGGTTTCTGAAATAAGTTTCAGGTTTTTCACCCATTATTTATTTACCATCTCCTTCAACAGATACGCCACCATTGCCTACATCCATCCATCCATCCATCCATCCTTCCATCTCTATACCCGTCCATCTATTTCTTCATCTATGCATATTTCTATCCATCTAGCCATCTATCCATTCATCCTTTTTTATCAAGCCTTCCATTCATTCCATTCATTCCTTCATCCTTTCATTCATCATTTGCATCCTTTTACCGCTCCCTCCATCCGTACCTACATCCGTTCCACTGTCTGTCAGGGTCATGGAGGAAACTGGAGGTAAGCCCTGCTGTCTACAGCCAAGAGCGCAGGACACACCCTGAACAGATCTCTTTACTACCACAGAGACAAGCATCCGTGCACACGTACGTTTACAATTACAGCGATCCCTCGCTACTTCGCGCTTCAGTTCCTGCGGCTTCAGAGCATCGCGAGTTTTTCAAAAATATTCATTGAAAAAAATTTAAAAAGAAGGAAATTAAGGGAAAATAGGGAAAATGTGAAGGACAATGCCACAAAACAAGGTCAATTATGCAAAAAAATTAATTAATTAAATAAAATAAATAAATAAATAAACACAACCCCCCCCCCCCAACAAAACTATTTATATTTTTATCTGAGCTGCGCATCTGTGTGTGTGTGCGTGCACATCTGTATGTGTTTTTATATTTTATTTACATCTTATGTATTATTTTTGAATGTTTAATTGTTATTATAATTATTTATAGCGTTGAATATGTATTTATTGATATTATATACACATATACATGTACGTATACGTCAGTCCGGGGGGGGGGGTCGATCCTACTTCGCGGAAAAATTCAGCGTTTGCGGAAGGTCTCGGCCCCCATTAACTGCGAAAAGTGAGGGTTCACTGTATGATGCGATTTATAGTAGTCAGCTGACCTGACCGTGGATGTTTTCGAACTGTCAGAGAAACCCACCCAAGTCTTGGGACACATGAGGTTCAATGTCCTTCTTTTCATCCCGTGTGATATACAAACCCTGTTTATTACCGACACAATTCCAGCTCCATATTTGAAGAAACTGCTGGAAACCATTTAGTGCAGGTTCCCTGATGTGTGGCTGTAATTTTCTCAGGAGGGTTTTAAGGAAGCTTCTGCGTATTTCTGTGGGTTAGTGATCAATCTTCGGGTTTTATCTTGATGTGTGTGGCCTCGACTAATTGCGCACTTTGGATGAATTTTAGCTACAGTGAGGAACCCTGGGAAATCTCGGAGATCTCTGGAAGCATCCGTAATAATGCAGATGATGGGGGCATGAATTAATTTTTATATTGTTGTTATTTACACATTATAATAGGTCTTGATTGCATTGATTGAAATTTCATTTCATCTGTGAACCCATGTCAGGATCTTTCAGATAAGACATACATCTCGAACATTCAGCCAATCAGTCTCTATATGTGAGGAAATGAGTCGATGCCTCTATAGAGACCATTCCAAAAGTGTCCGCCTACAGCCTTTAATTATTCCACCTGCACTTTCGGGAAGTCAGGAATTATTGTATTTTTTTATTTCTATTGCTAATCAACGGTTCTAATTGGATTCCTCCTCTATTTCTGTGCAGTAGTGGTAATATAAGGCTCATTACAACAACGCCCTACACCAGAGGTCAAAGGAAAGACAGTCTGAAGGATTGGCGCTCACTGTGCAGCTTGAAAGCACCTTACCATGCGTCCTTTTTTCTTTCTTTCCTCCTTTCTTTCTTTGTCTCAGTTTCTTCCTCCCTATCTCTCGGCTCAGACGCCGAAACATATTTAAGATGCTAATCGCTTGGCTTGCGGAGGCCTCACGCTTCATTAAGTGCCGGCAGGAATCGGCTGGGGCGCTGAAATTTAACCCCATTACAGTGCCATTAGCTGCTTTCAGCGCTTCCTCGTCCTTCACAGCACACCTTCACCGACCTCCTTTAACAAGAGTGCCAGCGTTAAAAAGCTGATATTTTACAAAAGATGCTCAGCAGCTGTATAAAATACAAAGTCATTCTTCAGCTGTCCATCAAATCTTAACAGGAGTGTATTAGGAGATATGGAGGGGGAAATAAAAGCAATTTCCTAAATTTTGGAAAGGGGTAAACATAAAAAAAGCGAGACTGGTAGGAATAAAATAATAATAATAATAATAATAATAATAATAATAATAATAATAATAATAATGCAGCCATGGGGAGGGGCACAAGTCAGTGTCCACCCTCACGCTGGTCCCAAGCCCGGATAAATGCAGAGGGTTGTGTCAGGAAGGGCATCCGGCATAAAACCAATGTCAAATAATATATGCGAGTCAAAACAAAGAATTTCATCCCGGATCGGTCGAGGCACGGGTTAACAACGACCACCATTAGTGCTTTTAATCAACAGGGTGCTGGTGGAAATTGGACTACTGTTGGTCGAAGAAATCGAAGAAGGAGAGGTGTGAGGCGTGTCCATAGGCTGAGAGAACAGGAAAAGCAGGAGTCCAGGACTGAAAGTAGGGACTATGGTTTGGACATGTACAGAGGAGGGATAGTGAGTATATTGGTAGTAGGATGCTGAGGTTGGAACTACCAGGCAGAAGGCCCAGAGGAAGGCCAAAGAGACGATTCATGGATGTGGTGAAGCAGGACATGAAGGCAGTTGGTGTAAGAGAAGAAGATGCAGAGAATAGGGTGAGATGGAGGCAGATGATTCGCTGTGGCGACCCCTGAAGGGAACAGCCGAAAGGAAAATAATAATAATAATAATAATAATAAACTACAGCAACTAAAACAGCCACCAACCCGAGACTGTAATTTTTCTGACTCCCCGCTATATCTGATGATGACAACAGATCTATATCAGCATGAGCATCTCGGTTAAGGGAGAGAATGAAGCTATGTGCTGAGGGATAATTATCCTCTACCCCTGGAGCCTGTAAACACACAGGACCGGATTTCACACCCACAATCTCTTCTTTATTTCAGACACTGCCTGCAACCATTGAGCAATGAAATATGAATCCTGGAAGCTGCTCGGCTTTGTGGATGGTGGGTTTGGAGGGAATTGAGTACGGCAGTAGAACCAAAAATAAGAAGGAGATGAGTGGCTTGAATTTCTCGGGAAGATTTTAAAGAACACTGTGTTTCTTGTGTAATAACTGGTGAAGGAACCTGTATGAGTTTTTGGTGATGCTGTCTGGTTTGAATAATGCGCCTGACTACATTCCCCCCACTGGTTTTGCTCGCTTCTGCCAAAATGTCACCTCGTACATGTAATATAGTCTTTGAAAATAAGGTTCTGTCCATGTGGTGCTTTACAGTTGTACTATGTGACTCTTTGGTATATGCTCTGATTTTTTTTTTTTTTTTTTAGCCCTTAGATGCTCTAATCGCCAACTATGGGATATCTTTAATACTGTTAATTGGGAACAAGCTCCAAAATCCCTGCTGTTTTTGAATAATTGGTATTTGGACTTGTACATGACTCAGGCAGAAAAGCAAACAGCATACAGTAAGTTGTTTCAAATAAATGTAGAAACAAAAACAATAATAATAATTAAAAAAAAAAACAGAGGTTCGTGGTTGTCTTTATAGCTTTTTCTCATTAAGCTTTTTTTTTTTTTGGTATTTTTTAACCTAAAAAGGTCCAAGGATCGAGCCTTGTGGTTGGTGAGGACATTTAATTTATTATTTTTATTCATCTTCATCATTTTCATCTTCCTCCACTTAATCCGGGATCTGAGTTGCAGGGGCAGCAGCCTAAGAAATGAGGTCCAGAGTCCCTCTCCCCGGCCACTTCCTCCATCTCTTCTGGGGGGACACCAAGGCGTTCCCAGACCAGCCGAGAGACATTTTTATTGTAGACATATTATTATTATTATATTATACTTTTCTTGTTCACACATTGGTACGTTAGAGAGGTTTTCATTATGAATCCTTTATAGCTGCTCCCTCATAAGTGCTCATGGTGATGATGAGCTTGTAGTTAGGGGCTACTTTGTACAGCCTGTCATCCATTGCCTTGTCAAAGAGGACCAGATCACCAGGCTTGTTCCTCAAGTTCCCTTTGGACTTCAAATATATTAACCAGATCTTTTTGTGCTGGACTTGGATATATCCTTCTGTGAGTCATCCTTACATGACATGTTCTTTCTGTGCTTGCACACGTACACATCCACCATCATCCTCATCCTCATCATCATTATGATCATCCTTTTCCATAATGAGTCTTGCTGCATGTGTGCTTTGGAAAGCAGTGGTCCAATAAATGCACCAATTCTTTTCTTTTCATCCCGTTAGTCCTCACTTTGTCCAAGTTATTCTGAGAGTTGTCCTATCAAAAAGGACTTGTCTTCGCCAAGCATCGTCCTTCATGTAGTATACATGGCCCGTGTACTTAAGATAAATGTGCATATGGCAGAACTTTGTTGGCGGTGACTTGAGATTTGTCCTTAAAAGACTGAACACTTGGATATGGACTCACAAAAAGTGATTTTTAAGTATCTATGATCTCCATTCTCCCTTGGAACCAATAGTTTCCACTGTAATTACAATTATAATAAAGTTTTACATAATTTATGCTTCCCCATTGCAGCTAACTGTGTTATCGACGGCCGGCCGTGTCTCTCACTGTCTATGGTGGCAGGTTCATGTAAAAGAACCATTGCTGACTTTCATAAAGAGGAGCTGCACAGCCGTCAGCATGTTTCTGCCTCGCGATGGCGTGGTGAGCAGTCCAGGGTGTACTCTGCCCTCGCCTAGAGTTGGCTGAGATGGGAACAGCCTCCGTGTGACCCTAATTTGGATCAGGCGGTTCAGAAAATGAATGAATGAATGATAATTTATGCTTTTTTATTGTTTGTTCTAAGTAGAGTAGATGCCATCGGGTATGTTCAACAGTGGAGCTTTGTCAGTGGAAAACAGTTATACTTGGCACCGCAGACCTCAAATCTTCATGAATGGATAAATGGGTGGATGGATATTCTGTCATTTTAAAATACCTACTTATTTAACTTCAAAAACTGTAGATTTGTAAATAATTTAAATAACAAACCTAATAACCCAAACGTATTATTTTATTTTTTACATTTTCTCACGAACCACTAGATAAGAGATAATACTTTATTATCCCGGAGGAAATTTTGGTTACGCCGTATTATTACGACGTGCGTCGCCAACGAGCAGCGCCACCTAGGTTGTTCAAGGAGTCAAGTTACAAACAGAAAAGAAGGCTCAAATCAACAACACACAAACTGCTACAAAATAAATACATAAAGATTCTATATTTAAAAGGACCTCACACAGACCCAGTAAACAATTGAGAGATTTCCTTTCGGGTTTTTTCCCTTTCCCAGAGGTCGCCACAGCGAATAATTTACACGTTTAATTTGGCGTAGGTTTTTATATCGGATGCCCTTCCTGACACAACCCTTTAGCAAGGGACAGAAACATGCTGACGGCTTTGCAGCTACTCTTTACGAAAGTCAGCAATGGTTCTTTTACATGAACCTCTCACCATAGATAGTGAGAGACATGGCCTTTGATAACCCAGTGTGTTTTCAAGGGGGGGGGGGGGTGAACTCCCAACCCCCAACCTCAGGATCAGCGAGCCAGTGCCCTATACCACTAGACCACCACTGCCCCAGACCCAGTAAACAATATAATAATAATAATAATAAAATGATGATGATGATGATGATAATAATACAATAAATAAATCAGTATTTATCCTCAATTAATAAAATTGCACTAAATTTTATTATTATTATTATTATTATTATTATTATTATTATTATTATTATTATTATTCACCATAGACCAGCTCCTACTTTCTCATGACCAGGCACTGCGCTTTCTCCACATCCCATTATCAAATATGCAACAGTATCACTTTTATCCATCACTAACTGCTAGAAATAAAACTTTTTATTAACTATGAATGGTGGGATCCATGAATCTGAAAATCTCATAGTGTTGCAGTATATAAAGAGAGATTTTAAAATGCCAACAGTGTTAAAAATGGGGAGAGACGCTCAAATTCTGCAACTTTTTATATCTTGAATCTTGGAGCCAGAAAAGTGGAAAAGAGGCCATATGATCCGAGGTTGGTAATGATTAACAAAAAAAAAAAGTACGGTCTGATAATGCGGTGTATTAGGTCTACGTGTTCCTTTTACGCACTAGTGACAACATGGTTGGTTAATTCAGTGATGACATGACGGTGAAGGATCTGGGCTTCCAATCAAAGGGGTTGGGGTTTACCACCAAGTTTTCACTGGTGGACCAACAAGGAAACTACATAAGTTTCTTTACTCAAAGGGTTTCCACTAGACATTCTGGTTTTCTCCCCCAATCCCAAGACATGCACATGAAGCTGACTGACTATTTAATATTGTCGTAAATGTGAGTGGAATGGGATGCAGGCTTGAACTTTGTCAGGTAATAACATACATTGCTAGGTAATCGTGGACCGATGCATCACTCGTACAGAACAGGAAGTGAATATTCCGTCTGAAAAGGTTTTCTTCTTTGGTATGATATAGGTGGCAGGGCAGTGGTGGCCTGGTGGTAAAGGTGCTGGATCACTGATCCCAAGGTTGGGGATTGGTTCAAGCTCTACTCCCAACGGGTTGTCACTGTCCCCTCAGTGCAGCCAACTGGGTTATCAAAGGCCAGCCGTGTCTCTCACTGCCTATGGTGGAGGTTCATGTAAAAGAACCAGTGCTGCTGACTTTGGCAAAGTGGAGCTGCATAGCCACCAGCATGTTTCTGCCCTGCGATGGCTTGGCGAGTCATCCAGGGTGTACTCTGCTTTCACCCGGAATCAGCTGAGATGGGCACCAGCCTCCCCATGACCCTAATTAGGATTGAGCGGTTCAGAAAATGAATGAATGGATGAATGAATGAATGAATGAATGAATGATCTAGATCAGGCGGCTGGAGCACCCAACCCTGCAGGTGTACTGTTTCCGTCTTCCAGAAAGATGGGCAGTCACATGGACATTTCTTTGTAATTATTATGTCAAATTGTGTAAATTAATATATTGTTTGGATTGAATGGTGACGCCAGTACAGCTTTTGTCGGTTCCTGCTGCCTGCTGCCTGCCTGCCTGCCGCAGTGAGTCAGACTTGAGCTGAAATTTAGCTTGAGGGCGAGACATGGCATGAAAGAGCTTAATTAGAATAAGCAGTGATTTTGGATGAACTTGATGCGGTATATGTGTGTGTGTGTGTGTGTGTGTGTGTGTGTGTGTGTGTGTGTGTGTTCACTTTAAGCCACGGCCTTATAATGTTGTGTCAGAAGCTATTCTGCGGATCCCTGCATGAGCAGATGTACAATTGCGCCATAAAACTTAACAGAAATGACCAAATATCCGTGTATCACTTTCTCCGTGGTATGAATGTGCATCGTAACTCGAATTTCATTTCTCTCGCTCGTTTCCTGGAGCAGGTGGGTGTATGATCGAGCGCAAACCAGGACGAGGAGACACAGAAGCGTTTGTCTCAGTGCTGTAAACGATTCAACTGGGCTGCAGAGGACTGGGAAGCAAATATATAAATAAATGCAAAGCAGGTTATTGATATTGTTCTTCCCTCATGAGGTAGTTTACAGGAAAATGTGCGGATTACAGTCACAGTGATGTATGGCCCTTTGTTTTTGCTGGAACGACCGATGAATATTTAAACAATCTCCAGCATGGTGCCCATTACGAGGCATCTTTTTTTTTTTTTTTTTTTTTTTTTTTTCTTTTGGAGGAAAATGACTAAAGCAGTGTAGGAACAGTTTAGTAAATTGAGTAATGAAGTTAATCTGAGTGGCTGATTTTCCTCTGAACTGATCTGAGGATCTGTTGCGATGGCAGGACACGAGTTGAAAGACAGCCCACTTTACATTGTTTGTTTGCCGTTACTTGGGTTATACTCCAGGATTCGTTCTTATTCTGTGGAAACATTCATGTCTTACTTCTTATAGCAGTGCTTCTCAAATACTGGGGTGCGGTGTGATGCCGGGGGAACATGCTTTTCTGGAATTGTGCACAAGAATTAAGTGCAATTGCACCTCCACTCCATTAGTTGGCAGTGGCGCTCTCGTTGTCGCGCTATGGTGTTGCGGTTTTTTTTGCACGAGCAAACGATATGAAGTGCAGTAAACAAACCCTCAAAAAACAACACGGAAAAATTTCGAACAAGAACGAAGAGAAAGTTGGAGAGAGATGGAGATATTAACACATAAATCAGTTGAATGAGTTTAAATAAGGATTTTTTTTTTTTTATTTCAGGCACATTGGTGCACTTTAAATCTTTTCTATTACAGATTAAAAAACAACATTAATGA
>CM045746.1:26491965-26519465 GCA_024760905.1 Plotosus lineatus | reverse complement strand
CTAACACAGACGCCCTCCAACGTCACACTGAGAAGCTAAACCTGGACCAATTTCATCCATTTTAGAAACTGATTAATCCTACGAGGGACTGGAATCATATTTGGCAGGCTGGAGCCGATCTCGGCCGACTTTGGCAGTCAACAAGGCTGAGTACGGACACCATGAAGAGCTCATCAGATCATTGCTGGTCCAACACGCACAGCCACTCACACTCACACTCACACCCAGGGACAATTTAATACAGATGATTAGCTTAGTGTGCACGTCGCTGTACTGTGGGAGGAAACTGGAGTACCCTGAGAAAACCCAGTATGAGGACAAACCCAGGATCTCTTACTGTGAGGAGACCGTCACCACGGCAAAAACATAACAATTAATAATGCAGCCACTTAGAAATTTTAATCGATATAAAATCAAGTTAAATTATTTACCTTTGATATTTTTCGATAAATTACAAAGATAATATCGACTATTGTTCTCGATAGTTACATTTCAACCAAGTTTGCTAGCATCAACCGCTAACCAAACCCAAACCCAGGATAATCAAATCAGAAACCAGAGTACTTGAAGAGTGCAAACCTCCACCAAGAATGAGCTGCTCAGCAAAATTAGGCTACACAGCACCCCCTACTGGGCCTTCAGTAATGCCACACCTATGCACCAAATCAATCAATAAAGAAATAAGCAAGTAATAATAATGCTAATTGTCACAATATTTAAGAATACTTTAAATAATTCCAGGATGTAGAAGATGGATCTTCGGCACGGTTGAGCACTGCCTAGCACATTCGCCTCACAATAAGGTCTCGAGTTCGATTCCCAGACACACGTATTTTTGTGTGGCGCTTCCATTTTCTCCACAGTCCAAGAAACATGCACAGTAGGCTAATTGGCTGTTCCTTGGTGTGTGCGTGTGTGTGCGTGCGTGTGCGTGCGTGTGCGTGCGTGTGTGTGTGTGTGTGTGTGTGCGCGTGTGTGTGCGTTGCCCATCAGTGGCCTGGTGTTCACATGGAATTGGCTAAGATAGACACCCCCCCACCCCCCACCCCACCCCCTCCCGACCGTAATTGGGCTGAATCAGTTTAGAAAAGAAGGAATGAAGGGAAAGCAGGGTTTTCTAATCATTTCTTCATCACGTCAACCTGAATATGAATGTTGGGTACTGAAGGTACTGCAGCACCTGCTGACGCCCCAACCCCCCCAACCCCCCCCAAAAAAAAAAAAAAAGTTCAAAATGTGTCATGTTTGAAGTTTATTTATTTATTTATTTATTTTATATTATTGCGTAAAACTAAGCTTTAACATTCCTTTCCCGAAAAGTGAAAGATCACCGTTCCATCTTTCTTCTCTCTGAAGTATCAGGTGCTGCTCAGTCGGTTTATTTCCATCTGACTCGTCCTCCGTCGCTACAACCAGGAAAACTGACGTCGCTTTTGGGATTTGGTCAGCAGGTGCTGCTTCGTAAATATAGTCCAAAAAATATTCTTGTCCTTTCAACAAAATTTGAGAGATTTTTTTAAGATATATTTTCATCCACCATCATTAAAAGATTTTAAGTTTGGACTTTGCTGGAATCGCCATCTGTCGTCACGGGGGAATAAAAGCTTCGAAAATCGTAGAGAAACCAAGTGTGGTTTTATTTCTCCAAAAATAGTAACCATCAAGTGATGGCTGAGAAGCAGATTAGTGTAAAATATTCATAAATACTTATAGTGCCTTCTTCTGGCAATTTAAAACATTTATTTATTTATTTTAAATTATTATTATTATTATTATTATTATTATTATTATTATTAGTAGTAGTAGTAGTAGTAATAATAATAATAATAATAATAATAATAATAATAATAATAATAATAATATCAAAACCATACAATAATAATAATAATAATAATAATAATAATAACTAAAAACGACAATGATGATGATGATGATGATGATGATGAAGACAGCTCAGTGGCTGGGTGTTTAGCACGCCCGCCTCACAGCAAGAAGGTCCTGGGTTTGAGTCCCAGCTCAGGTGTTTCTGTGTGGAGTTTGAATGTTCTCGCCGTGCTTGCATGGGTTTCCTCCGAGTGCGCTGGTTTCCTCCCACAGTCCAAAAACATGCACAGTCGGCTACTTGGCTCTTCTAAATCACCCCAAGGTGTGAGTGTGAATGTTTGTTTGAGTTTTGGCCCTGTGATGGCCTGATGAGCTGTCCAGGGTGTACCCCGCCTTTGTCCAGAGTCGGCTGAGATGAGCGCCAGTCTCGCCGCTAACCTAATTAGTATGAAGCGGCTTAGAAAAGGAATTGATGATGATAATAATAATAATAAAAAACAATAATAATAATAATAATAACAATAACAATAATAACAATAAGAAGAAGAAGAAGAAGAAGAAGAATTTGAAATGGTGATATGGTGGCACAGTTGTCAGCACGGTTGAGTCACTGTCAGAAGGTCCTGGGTTCGATTCCCAGGCTTGGGGTGTTTCTGTGTGGAGTGTGTGTTCTCCCCGTGCTTGCATGGTTTACTCCAGGCTCTGCGGTTTCCTCCGACAGTCCCCATACATGCACAGTAGGCTGATTGGCGGTTTCAAATCGCCCCAGGTGTGAGAGTGAGTCTCAGTAGTTGCATGTGTGTTGCCCCACAATGGCTTGACGAGCTGTTCAGGGTGTATCCCGCCCTCGTCCAGAGTCGGCTGAGATGGGTGACGGTGTCCCCGCGACACTAATTAGGCTTAAAAATAAAAGAATGAAAAAACAATGATGAAACTTTCATGATATTTTATACTTATAAGTCAATGATAACTTTCAGTGTAAATATTGCTGTTTGATCACCAAGAATAAATCAGGACAATAATCTACTCCAGAGCTCAGTGTGTGAGGTTCACACCGTCAGGTAAACATTAGTTTATTCCTCAATTCCTGTTTGTTCGTTTTCAGGATATATTTGCCGCCTTGCTAAAAATCGAACCGTGTTTACCTGTCCACATGTGTGTGTGTGTGTGTGTGTGTGTGTGTGTGTGTGTGTGTGTGTGTGTGTGTGTGTGCGCGCGCGTGCGTGCATGCCAGCCTATGTGTTCTCATCACCCCACCTCTCTCAGGACGAGCGATCGTCGAGGGAAGAGTCCGCGGCACGCTATCCCCCGTACGCCTATTACACCAACTGCCCAGAGATGTAAACTCACACTGTGCAAATTTCATGCAACAAACAAACAGCAGGCTTCCAGACGTGACACTCGCACGCTATCCCTCTTCTTGGCGTTCCCATGCGTAGGCTGCGATCAGCGCGTTTTGCCGAGAAACGCCTCAGAGGAAGCGTATGAGAGGCGGAGAGGTAGACGTTCCTCCTCCTCCTCCTTGTGGTTGCTAAGTGCTGTTAAAATCGCACCAAGGACACAGAGTTCATGTCTCTGATAATTAGAATGGAAGATGCGTGTACGTAACTCCTGAATGATTGTTTATAAAATCTAAAAATATAACGAGCTGGCGTCCGTTCCTCTGCATCTGATAATTAAGATGGATCACCACCGACCAGATAGTATTTATTTATTCTATTAAAATTCTAGGAACACAAGAAAGTCTAGACATGAAGCACCACCTAGATTTGGAAATGACCAGGTATAGTCAGGGCGGCACGGTGATGTAGTGTTCAGCACGTCCGCCTTACAGCGAGCAGGTCGTGGGCTCGGAGGGCGAGAGCTTTTCTGTGTGGAGTCTCACATTCTCCCATCTTAACATTCTGCTCATGTGGGTTTCCTCCACATACTCTGGTTTCCTTCCACAGTCCAAAAACGTACACAGTAGGCTAATTGGTGGTCCTTAGGGGTGTGTGTGTGTGTGTGTGTGTGTGTGTGTGTGTGTGTGTGTGTGTGTGTGTGTGTGTGTGTGTTAGCCTGCAATGGCCTGGTGAGCTGAACAGAGTGTACCCTGCCCTCTGCTGGAGTCGACTGTGATGGGCACCAGCCTCTGTGTGACCCCAATTAGGATTAAGCGGATTAGAAAATGAATGACTGGCTAGTTTTAGTCAATAAACATCTAATTAATCTCACTCATTGTCAACTATTGTGTACACAGGATGTATTAACTTATTATATACAAACAAAAACAAAGATGATCAAAAATATTATTTTTGAAAATTATTGATGTTTCTATAATCCTAATTTTTCTGGAATTAAGAAAATTTTGCATTTAAATCAATAAATTATATACCATTTAGGGGAAAAAGCAAATTACATCAACAACTGTAGTTTTTTCCCCAAAAAAAGAGCACTGAGAGAGCGCAAACCCCATCAAGCCAGGAAAAAAAACAAAAACAAAAAAAAACCTATGAACAATACACAGAACCTTCAGCACCATCAGACTGTGGTTATACCACGCTACCAGAAAAACCCATTCATTCATTCATTCATTTTTTTGAACAGTTTAATCCTAATTGGGGTTGTGGAGAGGCTGGTGCCCATTTCAGCCGACTCAGGGTGAGGGCAGAGTACACCCTAGACAGCTCACGAGGCCATCGCAGGGCAGAAACACGCTGATGGCTGTGCAGCTACTCTTACTACCAAAAGAAAATCTACAGCGATCCTTCGCTACTTCGCGGATCAATTTGGCTTCAGTGCATCGCAGGGTTTTTCAAAAATATTAATCGAAAAAAAAATAAGGAAATTAAGGAAAAATAGGGGCATAGTTAAGAAAAACGCCGCAAGCCAATTATGGAAAAAAAAAACCTAAACAAACAAAAACAAAAAAATACAACCCACAACCCCCCAACAAAACTACTTACATGTTTTATGTAAGTATGTCGCGCATGTCTGTATGTGTGTGTATTTATATTTTATTTACATCTTATGCATTATTTTTGAATGTTTAATTGTTATTATAAGCATTTATAGCATTGAATATGTATTTATTGATATTATATACGCATATACATGTATGTATACGTCAGTCAGTGGGGGTTGATCCTACTTCGTGGAAATTCAGCATTCGCGGAGGGTCTCGGTTGATCTAATGATCTTTTTGTACCAATTGATCTAATGTACCCGACTTGGAACTGTGAAAGGAAACTGCAGCACCCTGGAGAAACCCATCCAAACACAGGAAGCACCTGCAAGTCTCCGAATCATCACGACACCCGACTCACATTTTATAGCTTTCTGTTTCGAAAGCAGCGTACAGCCGACCACTACGAGTCCGACACAAACCCAAGCATTTACACTTCCCTTCACACCTAGGGGCAATCTGGAACAGCCGGTGAGCATAACGTGCATGTGTTTGGGTTGTAGGAGGAACCCTGAATATCTGGAGGAAACCCACAAAAGCACTGCGAGAACATATTAACTCCATAAAGAAAAGCTCTTGCCAAACCCGCGACCTTCTTGCTGTGAGGCGGATGTGCTACGCACTACACCACTAGCATCAAGCCTGTTCCATTTCACATAAAAAAAAACAACAAAAATACACCAACAGACGAGTTTCCTTATTTAATCCAGGCGGGTCCTGACCAGGCGGTAAGAATATATCTGTATCTTCTTTCAAAACGTGATTGGTTTATTTTGAGGAATGCGTTTGTATGGTGTTCTATTCCTGAAGTGTCTATAGGAACCTACACAAACTAAAGAAAACTGCTCTCTGTATCCACCTACTCACTCTGAACGAGAACGAGCATGAAAGACCTGAACGACGGGAAAAGCATGAGGGGTATATGAAGACTGTAGTTGTCAGCGCTGCACTCTTCTTTATGAAAGAGTCTACACACACACACACACACACACACACACACACACACACACACACACACACACACACACACACACACACACACACACAGCGCTCGACTCTGATCTATCTCGTCTTTAATGAGGACTGTGAAGTGAAACACCTCCACCAATCCGCCCATCTATTTTTCCACAGATCTACCATCGCTTGCCCTTAAAAGACTCACGTATATGTCTTTGAGACGAAGTCCTCAGGGACTCCGTGTCTCTCCTGCTTTATTGTGCTTTGCTTTATTTTGTGTGTTTGTGTGTGTGTGTGTGTGTGTGTGTGTGTGTGTGTGTGTGTGTGTGTGTGTGTGTGTGTACGGGGGGTGGTGGAGGTGCTGAGGGGTAGTGAGCTGTGATTTGAGGCTCAGATGTAAAGCGGGACCTGTGAATGTGAAGCCTGGAGATGACGAACACTCGCGGGGGTGAGAAAATACACTCGCCGAATTCGGCATTATTAATCTCAAGATATAAAAGAAATAAAGAAAGAAAAGAAAATATGACAGTATATGCGGAACAAGTCTTTCTTCAATTTCTTCGTTCTTGTGTTCTTTTTATGGCATCTGAAGCTTTCTGCAGTTTCGAGATGATAAAACAAACAGCAAAGATCGACACTGAAGTGATTAAACCAGAGTGTTAATACCCCTTTTGAACAGTTATTTATGTTTATTTATTTATTTATTTGATCCCCCCCCCTTTTTTTTCTATAATTTAGTCATATCCAAAAAGTGTGCACACGCCCCCTCCGTGACATGCAATGCTAGCCACCTGCCTGTTTTGAAACTGCGGTGCCATGTGTATTTGGGGGCAGGTCTAACACACTCGGAGGATAAGCGTTATCCGCCTCTTGTCTGGACAGACTCAGAGACGCACGTGATTGTCTGCCGATCACTGTGAGTGGCAGGGAAGTGAGCATATGCTGTCCCTCCTTCTAGTGAGAGCTCAACCAATCAGCTTCCATGTGCTCCCAGCCACGGACAGCTGTGTGTATTATTAAACCGGATTCAAATTTACAATCTCCGGGTTACTACTCACACACCTTGTCGATGCGCCACTCAGGAGCCCCAACAGTTACTTCTTGGAAACTTTTTTTTTTAATTCTTCCTGAAGAGTTCTCATCTTCATGTTGGATTCGACTCTGTCAGCGATGGGGTGTGGCAAGGAACCAGAAAAAGAAGAAGCCCTTGTTTGTCACATGCACTTTGCACCAAAGCAAAATTTTTCTTTGCCTATCCCAGCTCGTTGGGGAGTTGGGGGTCAGATCTGATGACTAGGACCCTGTGGAGCAAAAGAATTTAAGGCCTTACTCAAGGACCAAACACTGCTTCATGGTATTAGGACCCGAACCACCAACTTTCTGCTCAATTACCAAAGTCTTAACCACTGAGCCACAACTGCCCTGTGCCAGAGTAAATAGTATCACCAGGAAGTTGAATATTTCCTTCTAATGATGTTTGAATTGATTAAAGAAAGGTATAGACTCCGTCCACAATGTCGTTATTCGGTCTGTGTAGAGCGGAGGAGCCCAAGCATGCTCCTGGTGATCTGCCTTCCCAAAGATTTTTGCTTCAACCCTTATCATGCAGAGTTGACCATCCAATCATCTAATCAAGACTCATGACTTGGAAATTAAGACCCAAAGTGATGGTTGTATTTGTCAGATGGGCCTCATTAGGGTTGGAGTTAAAATCTTCAGGAAGGTAGATCACCAGGTACCCGGTGTAGAACGTCCACTCTGTCCCCTGGTGTAGAACATCCTACTAAATAAGGTGCTACTATAGAAACAACTACAAGTGTCGTATACAGATCTGGACTTGTGATGGGTGGTAGCACCTTTCTCCATGACACCATCACAGCTTGTCTAGGTCATGTGACATACAGATAGGACATTTTGAGTGTGGACCCCGGTAATATGTCTAAGTGGTCTTTGAAATCTTCTGACCGATGAAAAAAGCCAGAACTGAAAAGCTCTGTCTTTGAAACTTGAGTACAGAGAAGAAACAGTCAAGAGTCAAGAGGTACCACTCGACTGATCCATAGTACGGCATAACGACAAGGTAACAGCATGACGATGCCGTGATACTCAGAGAACTAGGAAGGAGCAAATGGGTGGGTCCAGCTAAAGTCGTGCTACATTAGCTTCAGTGACCTCATTTAGCGGTTCAGTCTGTGAGACGGGAAGGGGAGGGACACTGAATGGGGGATGCATACTAAATGCAATTACATGCAAATCACAGGCCACATAGCACATTATAGACAATTTCAACGACATCAATTATTATATTGTCATAAACTGGGTCTAATGCTCTAATATGCTGTTATGTCACAGTGTATTCGTTATGCTTAATTCCAACCTGATAATATTCATAAGCTTTTGAGAAGTTTCCATATGCTTGCTTCTTTAATGCGAGGTAAATCGAGTGTGACCGGCCTGGAAACATATGGCTGCGCTGAGAAAATTAGATAAATATAAGTTAAAGTGATATCATGTCCCATTTGATTGGAATGTAGACGAGCTGATTATGTTTGACTTCATTGCTTGCCTGCAATTTCATTTTGATTGGTGGAGAACCAAACCAAGGAAGCCTTGAAACGACGTTCCTGCCATGATGGCTGCCATTTTAATTTGGCTGTTGCCTCTGACCCTGTAGTGGCAGCGAATGTACTCCGCCATCAAGCTTCATCTCATCTGTGAGTGCAAGCGTGTCGGCGCTATCAGCGCTCATCTTTCACATCTTATCATCTAATCCGTTCATATGAGAACCCAGACACTGGCGGCCCACATGGAAGCCCATGAGGAGGAAATGAGGGAGGGAAGAGAAGGAGAGAGAGCAAGAGAGAGAGAGAGAGAGAGAGAGAGAGAGAGCGAGAGAAAGAGAGAGAGAGAGAGAGAGCACTGAGGGTGAATGAGCGAGCCAATGAGAGGGACAAAAAAAGGAGATGATGAGACAGAAAGATAAAGAGGAGCCGATGAGTTATCTGGCAGGACTGCGAATGAAGCCTTGTAAGATGGGCTGAAGAAGAACAAAGTGATGGAGTAGAAGAATAAGGTAGCATGATGGCTGGAGAGATATTGAGTAAAGGGCCAGAGGAGGCAGCAGTTAGAGAAGGATGGAGCACAGGATTTTTTTATTGGTGCCGGTAATTATAGTCAATAACACGTCATTCTGAGCAGTAATTCAATGAGAGTCTTTGCGTGGCACTGCAGTGAGTAATATCACACTCTCAGCTGGGGAGGGGACGTCGCGTATATGGCGGAGTTATTGCATTACACGTGTTCGATGTTGTCTGAAGAGATAGAAAAATGAAAGACTATTCGGCGGATCCTGGCAGAGGGATCGAGTCGGCGTTTGGTTCTAACAGTAACTGAATGAGGAAAGCATCCTGTGGGTTGCTGAAGTGTTTCAGAGTTAATACAGTGACTCCTTTAAATGTAAAGGTTTTGGTTTCTGCTGCACGGAAACTCATTTTATCAGGAACTACGGGATTCTGATCGGGACTAGAGTAGATCTGGAGCCTGTCCCCGGAATACCGTGCACGAGGTACTTAGACAACTTGAAAACGTTGGGTAGCATAACAAATTACAGCACCAGACAATTTCTCTCAACAGATTCTATACAGGCATGTTTTGGGAGGCAGGGGCAACCTGAAGTATCTTGAAGAAACCAAACCAGAAAAGGAGAGTAGGGACAAAACTTAAGTATAAACAAGACTAAAGCTGACAATCAAACCAGAGACCTTGAAAATTTGAAGTGGCACCAGTGGTACATTCATTAATTTCCATGAACCACTTAAGGTCGCGGGGAGGCTGGTGCTCATCTCAGCTGGCTGTCAGCGAGGGCAAACTACACCCCGGACAGCTTGCCAGGCCTTCGTAGGGCAGAAACACGCTGATGGTTATGCAGCTCCGTTTGACAAAAGTCAACAATGGTTCTTTTACATGAAACTCCAGCACAAACAGTGAGAGACACTGCCGGCCTTTGATAATCCAATTAGTGCCCAGGGGGGGGTGGGGGGCAGCGACAACCTGGTGATCCAGCGCCTTTACCACCAGACCACCAATGCCACCCAACAGTTCTGCTGTACAAGTTATTGGCAGTTATTGACAATCTGACCTTTCTAGACCACTTTGATGATGGGAAATAAAAGTTGTTAAGCACAATTATTACAATAATTTGTATATTTACCAAAGGGCGGGGTACACCTGCACAGTTCACCAGTCCTCTACAGGGATGACACATACAACCGTTCACACTCACACCTAGAATCATCCCATTAACTTAGTCTACAAGTCTCTGTCCTGTGTAAAGGTTCCAAAGGAACTAATACAAGCAGGGGGCAAACATCTGCTTGCTGTTAGGCAGGCGTACTAACCACGAGCCCCATATTCATATCAATTGTTAGAATTTTCTTGAAAGAAAGTGTGATTGCAATTAAAGCCCAGTGTTACCGATCATGTGTGCTGTGTGTTAGACCAATCAGCAGTGTGTCAGAGGCTGCCATGGGTTTCTTTAAGTATGTAATGTTAGTTGGAATCTTCAGGGCAAAAGATATAGAAATATAGAGATAATGAGTGAGCATAAAAAATGTAGCCTTTAAAGTGAATCTTATGCAAAGAAACTATTTGAGATGCTTGAACTTGAGAGGAAACTCAGAAGAACGAAAAAGCAAGTGATGAGAAAAATGAATAAAGCCTGGAGGACTGTATTGTCATAGCGCATGGAGGTTGTTAAGTCTTGACACAGTTTCTGAAGTCTGAAGTCTGCAAGCTGTGGTTATAAATAGAAATCCCTTTTTTATTATATAGTGGTAAGTCTTGGAGTTCGGGACTAAGCAGATTTCCAAGGAACTGGTTTAGTAATGAATTTTGAGCGAGTTTATAATGTGAAATAACGCGCCGTGGCGAATGTGAGGTAGTGTTTGTACTTTGCTGGAGGAGAGGGAGCAGAGTCACAGAGGTCACAGGTTAAGGGTCAAGAGTAGTGCATGTTAATCATGTCAGGAATAGCCCTCGAGCTTTAATTAAATAAAATATTTTGGAACAAATGCAAAATTAATTCCTCCTATCATATGCAGGGTGGCACGATACCCTAGTGTTAGCACATCTGCCTCAAAGCAAGGTCTTGGGTTCAAGTCCTAGGCTCAGCAATAGAGTTTGTATGTGGAGTTTGCATGTTCTACCCGAGTTTGTGAGGGATTTTTTTCTTGGTACTCAGTTTTTCTGCATCAAATCCAGGTATACTATGTATACGGGGACGATGTAGGTTATGTATGTCACTAGCCCCCAACCCCACACTCGACCCACTGCTGCTGGATTGAGCGGTAACTACAACAGTTTAAAACAACATTGCTAATAAATAATGAAATATTCAGTGATCCTAATTAGGGTCGAAAAGAGGCTGGTGCCCATGTCAGCTGACTCCGGGTGTGGGCAGAGTACCCCCTGGACAGCGCGCCAGTCCATCACAGGGCAGAAACATGCTGGCAGCTATGCAGTTCTTCTTGACGAAAGTCAGCAATGGTTCTTTTCCTTGAATGTCCACCACAGACAGTGAGAGACATGGCCAGCCTTTGATAATCCAGTTAGTGCACTGGGGGACAGCAGTGAGGACCCCGGTGATAGTGGGCCTTGGACCATCTCCGTTGGGATCAGTACCTTACATCTATACCTATCGTAACCCTTTAGATCCCAAGGCATTAACAAACCAGCCAAAAAAATGTTCTCTCTTGCACTGGCGTATCAACTAGATCTAGGGAGTTAGCATGGCTTTCTGTAAAAGGGTTGGCTTCTGGACCCCCCCCCAAAAAAAAAAAAAAAAAAAAAAACAGGAAGCAGACTATGTTACTCTTCAGTTTGATGAGGATTGGTGAGTGAAGTCTTTCTTGAAATATAAAGATATAGATAAAGATATGGATATACGTGCATACTGGTCTCTGGTGTGTTGACATACGTCTGGCTTCACTGGCCATTGCATGTATCCACTCTCTCAGTGAGGGCAGAATCCCTCCTGGACAGCCCGCTAGGCCATCACAGGGCAGAAACACGCTGGCAGCTTTGCAGCTCCTCTTGACGGAAGTCAGCAATGGTTCTTTTACATGAACCTCTCACCATAGACGGTGAGAGACATGGCTGGCCTTTGATAACCCAGTTAGCTTCACTGGGGGGGCAGTGACAACCTTGTGGAGAGTGGATACATATATATATATATATATATATATATATATATATATATATATATATATACACACACACACACACACACACACACACACCGGTATATTCACACATTTAAAGATATTCACATATTCACACAGAAGGGTGATTGATGCGTCACTGATGTAGGATATGATATGCACAGTGGAAGAAGTAGAGCTTTTAATTATAAGGTGCTAAAATGTTATATGATGCTTGAGATCTAAACATGAGTCTGAAACTTGAAACTTAATCATGAGCATTTCACTGTGCAGGAAGATGATCTGAATGATGTTAATTCAGTGTGTGTGTGACAGGAGGCTCTATATGACGGACTGGTAAAAGTTGGTCAGTAGGATCGGGGTAGACGGGTTTGTCGGAGCTTCCTGAGGAAGTGCATCTTTTGTTGTGCTTCCCCATTTGGTGGGAGATGTTTGTGGTCCAGGTGAAGTCAAAAGAGATGTGGACTCCAAGAAACTTGAAGCACTCCCACTTCTCTGCCTCCTCTCCATCAATGTAGACAGCAGATTGCTCAGTTTGATTCAATCTCCTGAAGTTCATTATCATCTCCTTGGTTTGGGATATGTTTAATTTCAGATTGCTGTAGCACCCTCGCCGTAGATACAGGACCTGCTTCCTGTAGGCTGACTTGTTTTCATCCGTAATCAAACATGTGACAGTGGTGTCATTGAAGAATTTGATGATGGTGTTGCTGGTATGAGTCGGGAAACAGTCATGTGTGAAGTGAGAGAAGGGGGGGGGGGGGCTAAATACACACCCCTGTGGTGTTCCGGTGTTCGGGATGAGAGTAGAGGAAATGTATGTTTCTATCCTGATGTTCTGAGGTTTGTTGCTGAGAAAGTATAGTATCCAGGTGCAGTGTGAGCTGCCTAGGCCCAGATTGCCCAACTTCTGAACCAGTTTATGTGGCTATACTGTGTTAAAAGCGGAGCTGAAGTCTACGAATAGCATCCTCACATAGGAGCTTCTGCTGTCCAGGGATGTGAGGGCTGTGTGGAGGGCAGTATTGATGCCATCCTCTGTTGACTTGTTTGCGCCGTATGCAACCTGATGTGGATCGAGATCAGCAGGGATGACAGTCGTAATGTGAGACAACACGAGTCTCTTGAAACATTTGGTGATGATGAGTTAGGGCAACTGGACGGTAGTTGTTTAGGCAGCGTGCTGTGCCCTTCTTTGGCACCAGAATGATGGTGGCTGCGTTGAGGCAGGTGGAAGCCATACATTGCAGTTGCGAGTGGTTAAAGATGGTGGAGAAAAACCCCGCCAGTTGATCTGCATATGCTTTAAGTATCACATGCAAGGGATGTGTGTTGTCTCCTGTCATTTTTAACATTTAAACTTATTCTGGTTAAAGCACTTTATTTTTTTTTCCCCATTTCACCTTCACCAGTTTTTTTTATTCTGTATTTCTGTGGAAGTATAATTTGGCCCAAGAAGTCAGTTGCAATTATTTAAATGCAATCATCACGGCTGAGTCTCAGTTAATTAGCCCATAAATGTTGCCTGTGTCCTATTGTGCTGTTCGCCGAGTCTGTTGTGAAGCAGGTGAAATATTAATCTGCTTTCTCGTTCTGGACAGCTTAATTACGTTTGAAAGTGTGCATGTGTTGTTTTTTTTTTTTTCCTACCTGGCCTCAGAAGGCTTTTTAAAAGTGAACGCCATGTACAGCTATACTGATTCTTAATTACCCGACAGCGCTGGCGCTCCAGAGATTGCCCGGCCGCGGAGATTCTATATGTCATTCATTTGACAGCAGTAATCCTTTGGCGAATAAATAAGAAGAAGAAAAAGAAGAAATAGCGTACAGCACAAGTATGATATTTGGAGACTTTTTTTTAAATATGAACTTTGTTTTATTAAAACTACTTATAATTCAGTAAAAATGTTTATTTTTCACAGCTGTAATAACTTCCATTAATGCACTCTGAACAATTCCTTGTTATTCTTGTGCCATAATGCATCATGATCATTATAATGCCATGAGTTGTGCTGTACTGCATCATAATAAAGCAGTTTTCAATATGTTAAATTATGCAAATAATAATGTCCTTATAAGGCAGAATTAGATGCACTTCTGAAATGTGTGTTATTTGAAATCAGATTAGCAGACAATATTATTATTATTATGATTATTATTATTATTATTATTATTATTATTAATAATAATAATAATAAAAAATAATAATAATGATGATGATGATAATAATAATAATAATAATAAAACATATGGGTGGAGTTTAAAAAGAAGGGTAAACATTTTAGAAAATCAGTAAAAAGCGAAAAGTCAAGGAAATTAGAATTGAGGAAATCAAACACATCCACAACCACACCCACCCCCCCACCCCCCAAAAAAAAACAAAAAAAAAACAGAATTTTGATCCGAACAAAAGGAATTATTTTGATTTGTGAATGGTTGCAGTATGTGCAATCTTAAGTAAAACCAAACTGCCATTGGGGCCCTTGAGCAAGGCCCTGAACCCTTAATTGCTCAGTTGTGTATATAGACATATGCAATTTGCTCTGTATAAAGGCCTCTGCCATGTACCCTCAATGTGAATGTAATTAGAAGCCAGTGTCCGGTGAGCAGGTCTATTGGGGATTGTAGTTCCGAGCAGCTGTATTTGTAGCCAGTGGTGCAACACATGGGAGTTCACTTTGGTTGCTTATGCTTATGTCAAATCTTTATGAAATAGATTTATCTGACATTATAAATGAATCAATGAATCAAATAAGTGATTCAAACAGGAATGAAAAAAACAATTGCACATTACTGTATTTTAAATACATTTTAAACCTTTTTTTCCCCCAAAAAAGTTTACAAATCAAGTTGTAAATTTAGAATCACATGTGAAAAGGAACTGCTTATGGGAGGGGTCAACAATCACATTGACAGTAAATTAATTGTCTTTTTTTTTTTTTTTTTTTTTTTTTTTGGGGGGTGAATCACACATGGATCATGTAGAATGATGCGTGAAAGTAAATTATTAATGGAATCAAATTCCACATAAATGCAAAATTAATGAATCAAGGAATCATTTGGAAGATTATGCATGAAAGTCACTCACTCATTCATTTGCCAAACCCCTCAGTCCTAGAGGGTCGCAGGGAGGATGGAGCCTATCTCAGCTCACAATGGGTGAATATGTGGTGTACCCTGAACAGCTGCCCAGACCAACAGGTTCACCCCCCCACACACACACACACACACACACAAAACATTCTTGCCTGGGGTAATTGGACCAGCTAGTTAGTATCAGATGACTGAAGAATGAATCATTTGAGTGAAATGAACGAATCATTTGTGTGAAATGAATGAATCATTTGGGTGAAACGAATACATCATTTGGATGAAATGAGTGAATAATTTGGGTGAAATGAATGAATCATTTGGGTGAAATGAATGAATCATTTGGATGAAATGAATGAATCATTTGGATGAAATGAATGAATCATTTGGGTGAAATGAATGAATCATTTGGGTGAAATGAATGAATCATTTGGGTGAAATGAATGAATCACGAATCATGTTGAAGACATTCTCTTGAGATAATGTGCATCCCTGGGCATTGTGAAGTAAGAAGGCTTATGAGTGGGGGAAAAAGAACATTGTAAAATTAAATAAATAAATAAAATTTAAAAATCAATGCTGATGTCTAGTATTGCCGTTCTCTCCTGTGAGTCATTACTCTCAGGCAATTAAGGCTCGTAAGAGGCAGCGTTATGTGTATGAAAATATCACATGCAGCATCGACTTGACCTCCTCCACACCCACCCAGCATGATCCAGTCCCTGATCGATAATTAGCTCGCCAGCACTGGGCCTTTTGTTCTGCCTCAATCTATGAGCAAGTGCTGCTGGAAAGAAAAGTGTTTATCAAAAATCAGAATCAGAAAAGCATTAAGAAAGCGCTAATCGCTTAATTGTTTGAGGTTTGGGGTAATTTAATGGAGAACAATTGAGAAACATATGTTAGAGACAATGAACAACATGCTTTAATTATATTAGCACCTGTCTGGAGGAAAGTCAGGATCTGATGATGTGGTTTCAAAAATGGCTGATGGGATGTCGGTCGTTCGGCAGCGTGGCAGATGATGCCGAGCCCTTTCTACACAGTTAGCATCGATGCAGCCGTTAAGGAAGCCAAACGGACCTTAGTGTCTGGCCTTTGGTTCCTTCAATCGATTAGCATCAGAAGCTCAGGTTCATCCTGGTGTTTGTCTTCAGTACAGACTGGAGACAGATACAGCCACCCTGAGTTCTTCTTTATAAGTACTTTACTTGATCAAATACCTTTCAAGTTTCGCACAATGACTTGACAGGTAAATTAACTTGTCAGAATGATGTAGAGTCGAGTGTAGAAGATCTTTTAGGACGTGCTCTCTTTTGTTGAATGACACAAGTTCTCTTGCTCTCTAGAAGGTGGCCATGATTATTATACAATACAACAAACACAACTACTCATTTGCCGAACTGCTTAATCCTATTAGGGTTCTGCATATGCTGAAGCCTATTTCAACCAACTCTGGGTCAAGTTGGGGTACACCCTAAACATCTTGCCAGTCCATTGCAGGGCAGAACACACACAACCATTCACACTTTCACCTCGGGCATTTTGGAACAGGCCAGTGTGACTGAGTTTGGACTGTGAGAAGAAGCCGGATTACGCCGAGGAAACCCACAGAGTACATTAAAACACCGAGACCCCATCACCGGGTCTGGACTTGACCCCAGAACCTTGTGAGGTGGGTGTGCTAACCACTACACCACCCGCCACTGAAGTCAGTGCACTTACTCACCATCAATCATTAGATTATTTCATACCAATTTATCCTGGTAGGGTCACGAGGAGTTTGGAACCCATCTTAGCCAGCCATGGTTCAAGGTGTGGTGTACCCTGAACAGCTCAACAGACCATAGCATGGGCCAACACACACACACACCCATTCACAGCTAGGTGCAATATTAACACTTAACTCAACCACTGTGTATGTCTGTCAACCGTTGGAGGAAATTTAAGTACCCAGAGGAAATCCATACAAACCCAAGGAGAACATGCAAACTCCACACAGAAACACCCTCACCGAGCCCAGGACTCGAACCTAGGACCTTCCTACTGAGAGGCAGATGTGGTAACCGCTACAGCACCATGCGCCACATATCGAACCAATAACGTAAAGTAAAGTGTAACCGGGAAACGGTGGTGGTCTAGTGGTTAGGGCGCAGGATCGCTGATCCTAAGGTTGGGGGTTCAAGTCTCCACAAGGTTGTCACTGTCGTCGTCGCCCCCCCCCCCCCCCCCCCCCCAGTGCAGCTAACTGGGTTATCAAAGGCAGGCCATGTCTCTCACTGTCTATGGTGAGAGGCATGTAAAAGAACCATTGCTGACTTTCGTAAACAGTAGCTGCAAAGCCGTCAGCGTGTTTCTACGACCTGGAGAGGGATGGGCTCCGCCAGACCAAATCAGCCCAAGTCTCGCCATGAATGCGCCCTGACGACATCCTCGGATGTTAAGGGATAAGTGAAGTGAAGTGAAAGTGTAACCAGCTGTTCCCAGTAACATCTGGTGCTGTTGAATGTAGAGCTGGCGGTAACCAGCCTGCATCACCTCCAGCCTTCACCTTCAAAGCCACTTTCAGAAACAAAGCAGAGGTCAGATGAAATGGAAGCTGGAATTACATGACCACCGAGGTGTGACTCAAATCCGACGAGTCTGATGCGCTTGATTACAAGCCGGAATAGCATTAGATCCGTGGAAAGTGGAGACGAGATGTCACGCCCATGTGTTGACTTTGAGCACTGAGCAAAAACTCATGATGTCTTCAAACTGTGAAAAGAAGCAAAAAAAAAAAAAAAACAGAAGAGATGGAAGCTTGTATGACATCATCACGGACAAGCCGTGACTCAAACCCGATGAGTCTGAACCGCTTGATTACAATCCAGGATTGCACCGGATTTACGGTAAAAACCGGTGGCACCTCGAATCATTGGCACGTCGTCAACCGCAATGACTTCAATGCACACACACACACACACACACACACACACCCACACACACACACACACACACACACACACACACAAAAAGAAGCTGTTTATCAGCGTCCATCATGTTGAATGAGATCTGAGGGGTTTCATGAAGCGACACAGTGGAGCTCGTCTCGCGGCGTGCCGCAGCCTTTATTACCTTTTTCTCCTGTTGGAAGATGACTGATAACACCAGTGAGACAATGAGCGAGGGAGGCGATAATACGCCAGTGATGTTGGGCGTTTTAGCAGCTGCAGACTTAAGCATGTATTTGATAAACCGTTGCTACGGCTTGAGAAGATGAACAGCCGCGACAGAGGCTTATAAATTCCTACACACGTCCTTGAAAATTGCGAAAGCTCTCTCGCGTTCTCTCACCGGGTATTTCTGTCACACATCAGCAGTCAGAGGCATTGAATATCCCCTTTGGTAATACAGAATATGGAGATTTGCGCAGGTTGTTTGATGCTTCCTTGTCTCCTTCAACCTTTTCCTTTCCCGACACGTCAACACATATACACAAGTAGGTTTTGCGACCTCTTGTACAGATAAAAGTAATATTTTAAAAATCACGGTGTAAACCTGGCGGCATGGTGGCGTAAGTGATCGGTGCGTCCGTGTCATGGTGAGAAAAACTGGGTTCGAGTCCCAGCTCGGGCGTTTCTGTGTGGAGTTTGCATGTTCTCCCTGTGCTTGTGTGGGTTTCCTCCGTATACTCCAGTTTCCTCCTACAATCAAAAAATATGCGCAGTAAGTTATTGGGTGTTCCAAATCTCCCCAATGTGTGAGTGTTGGCCCTGCGATGGCCTGGCAAGCTGTCCAGGATGCAACCTGCCCTCGCCCAGAGTCGTTTGAGATTGGCACCAGCTTCCATGTGACCCTATTTAGGGTCCGTTTATCTTGGCTACTGTGGGGCCGGTGGCGTAGTGGTCAGGGTGCTGCGCTCATGATTGGGAGGCTGTGTATTTGAATCCCAGTTCGACCCGCACTGTGCTAAGACCCCTGGGCAAGGTCTTAACCACAAGTGTGCCTCTGTCCACCCAGCAGTATAAATGCTACCAGTAAAATATACTGGGAAGGCAACCTGCGATGGACTCGCGTCCCATCCAGGAGGAGTTGTACTCCTAGTTGCTTCATGGAACCCGGGGATAAGCACCGGTCCAATGAATCACTATGGCTCGGGCGTAACAAGCCCAACGGACTTCACCTCTCATGGCTACTGACCAGATAGTTACTTAGTTTTCTGGTAATGTCTTATTTGATATCATGACATCATTTTGAAGGCAGGATGGCGGTATTGTGACAAACACCAAAAGGAACCTGGGTTTGGGTCCTGAGCTCAGCAAATGAGTTAGTTTGTGTGGGGTTCTTCTAGGTTCTCCCGGTTTCCTCCTTCAGTCCAAAGGCAAGTCCACAGATGTAGGTTCCAGATTACCTCTAGGTACAAGTGTAATTGTGTGTGTGTGTGTGTGTGTGTGTGTGTGTGTGTGTGTGTGTGTGTGTGTGTGTGTGTTGGCTTTGTGATGGACTGGCAAGAAATTGAACGTGTACCTAACCTAACCCAAAGTCGGCTGAGATAGGTGTCGGCATTCAATGATTGCATGAATGCCATGCTCTTGAGACGTGATGGCTCGATGTTCAAAGCCATGGGTGAATAATTCGGAAGGATGAGGGTTCAAGCCCCAGGATACACCTTTCCAGAGACGTGTGGTATCACAGCAGGCCCAACACAGGACACTGTGCTTTTTTTGTTTTGTTTTGTTTTTTCCGGACTTAGTAGGTGTGTGCGTTTGGCAAGAGCTTCTAGTTAGAAGAGAGAACTACATTTTTGAAACTATCCATTTAAGTCCAGACTATCACCTGAAGCGTAACAACAAGATGTGACAAGATTTAACTTATAAAACCAAAACAGGCGAATGGCTAATAATTAGCGATTATTAGCCGGAGACGAAGTGCTGAAGTGTCTGTAACGGTACTTGAGACGGACTCTCTGGACTGTTTTCATAGTTTGTACTTTTTGAGTCCAATGTTTTTCCTTTCTGCTGACCTCAAAATCTTCAAACAGACTCAGGTAATTATTACAGTGTTGGAAAAAACGAGGTCGCACCTGCTACCACACGAGACAAACACATGCATCTCCAACCTCCTCGTTTCCTTTCTCGGTCCCAGTGGGAGGAGTTTCAGGCCATTCAGGTTCAATCTAAAAATAAAATAGACTTATTTCATTATAAAGTGGGCTGGATGAAATTATTTAGTGCTTAATGAAGCATCAACGATCAAATACACTGAATCCACCAAATCTTGAGTATTCAGCCCTTTCCTCAAATACACATTCTGTGCTGCAACTGAAATGGATTTGCCCATGAATGGGCTTGTTTACGCTCAAGGCTGTGGACGTATTTACCGACATCATATTCATTCACTCATTTATTTGCCAAACTGTCAATCCTACTATGGTGAGAGCGAGGCCGGTGCCTAACTCAGCTGACTCTCAGCAAAGGTGGGGTACACACTGAAGAGCTCGACAGTGCAACCACTCACATTCACCCCTAGGGGCAATTTGGAACAGCCAATGCATCTAATGCACATGTCTTTAGACTGTGAGAGGAAACTGGAGTACCTGAAATAAACCCATGCAAGCATGGGAAGAACATGCAAACGCCACAAAGATACGCCCTCACCAAGCCCAAGACTCGAACCCAGGACCTTCTTGCTATGAGAAGGTTGTGCTACACTCTATGCACCTATACCACCTCCATCCCATCATATTCATGTGCATCTGCACATTTATTTCATGGTTGAGGGACGCTTTTAGAGCACTGTGTCTTCCACCCTGACCATTTTCCTTTTCTCATGTCCAGAAAGTTGATCAAGGTGAAACAGATGTTGTCCCCCCCCAGTGCACTAACTGGGTTATCAAAGTCCGGCTGTGTCTCTCACTGTATGTGGTGTTGAGGGTCATGTAAAAGAACCATTGCTGACTTTTGTCAAGAATAGCTGTCAGCGTGTTTCTGCCCCGTGATGGCCCAGCAAGCTGTCCGGGGTGTACTCTGCCTTCGCCGAAGGTCGGCTGAGATGGGCACCAGCCTCCTTGTGACCCTAATTAAGATTTAGCTGTTCAGAAAATGAATGAATGAGTCTGAATGTTGTCCAGTATGCATTGCAAAAGAAAAAACAAAACAAAACAGCATTATCAATGTTTTTTTTCTTGTGGAAAAAAAAAGACCAGTTATGGTTGCCTTGGAGACACCTGGATCCAGAATATGTGTGTGTGGTGTGTGTATGTCTGCAGGGCCACTCCATCTATCAATAAAGCCATCACAGACATCATAAAGAACGTTGACTTTTATAGCGAGAGTGTGAGGTCAAGGAGAAAGAGCAGAGACGATCATTACTGCTCAGGCAGGGAGTGGAGGAGACGGTTAAAGTCACCGGAAAATACAAACATGACGTCTGGAACAGCAACAGGTATCACGGCGAGACAGCCAAGCCCTGATTTTGTTTGATCCCGGTGAGACGAGAGCGATGGACTGTCGGCGTGAACATTCGGCTGAGATGGTAAATAATACAGAGAGACAGAGGAACTTGAATGCCGTGACTTGTTTTTTCGATCTGAAGTTACACAATCCAGACCCGTGCGCATGTTTAGGAAGAAAACAGCTCGTGAACATCGTTGAAGAACATAATTACGAGCAAAGAACTGCATTCGCAAAGAAATAACACGTCCTAATCTGACTAAACATTGTTTGTGTTCTAATTAGAGAAGTTTAGCTAAAAATAGAGAGTTACTGTTATTTTCTCAACACTTATTTATTTGCTGTGTAATCTCAGAGGTGGCAAAAATAAAAGGAAAATGTTTTATGTAACATAAATTGTTTTATTTGTCGTGTGCAGGAACACTGAGGATTCTGTTTAAAAGATGCTAAGCTCACATCTAACACTGAAAAAAGAAATGGCCACAGAGCCAAGCCCTGAGGGTAACGGGGTGTGGGACATGGTCTTAGAATTTATTAGGGCTGTGTTTTGATTCTGATTTTTTTGATTTCCTGTATAAATCCCTTAAGATGAATGATTTTCTCTGCATTTAATCCATCCAAAGTGAGCCCCACCCACACACACACACACACACACACTGGGGAGCAGCTGGGGTCAGGTGTCTGGCTCAAGGGCATTTCAGCCATTTATGTGGAGGAAGTGAAGGTGCTGCTCACTCCCCTACCGCCACACATTTTTCCTGCTGGTTCTGGAATTGAACCAGTAACCTTTTAGTCCCAAAGCCACTTCTCGAACTATTTAGCTATATCTGCCCCGCCCCCCACCCCCCGTGTTTCAGTTGTAATGTCAAATAAACCAGTCAGAGCCATCTCTTATTGCCCTTGACAACCAAGTGTGCTTGAATGTTGGCTATTTGAGATTATAAAAGCTGATTTGCTGAGTCATAGAAAAAAAGCGTTTACATTCACGCAAGCGATGCTTTGCCCCACCCACTGTCCTGATACTGTCCTGATATCCCACCCTTACATAACCAGAAAATACTGTGTTATTGACTTCACAGCAGATTTCTGCTGTCAATCTCTGCTACCATAGGAGCACAGTGTTGTTAATAAACATCCTGACCACACCCCCTTTAAATACCAACCCACCCTCCATGCAATGTAATGGCCCATCGGAATGATTCCTGTTTTTGTTTTTTGTTCTAAACAGTGTTTGCATGACAGAAAATGACAAGTGCATTAGCATCAAACTAGCCAAGGCACCTGAAACACGTTTTGCTCCATTTTGCTCCAAGTGTCAGACACCACGTTATTTATTAACAATTTGTAATATGTCCACACCCACTTTTCGCTTTAAGAACTGCTGCTCTGATTTCTGAAAAATACACATTGAAAGATTCGCAATAAAAAAAACTTGGACAAATGATTTGTCCAGATGGTCTTAGAGAATAGACACCTGGAGGAGTTTCCCCCTGGAGGAAATTTGTGGGGGGGGACATATTTAAATCAGTCATGCAGCACAATTTACTAAGGTGTGTAGTAGTCAATTTACAGTTTATTGTTCATTTAGGGGGTGGGGCTGATGGGAAAAGAGAGCATGTGACAAAAAGAAGAATTTTACCCCATTTGTGTCAATTTATTTGGATTGACATTATCGGAGCAAATTGATTGCCAGAGAGAATCTGGGACAACCTGGAGCCTCCAACTGTAATGAGTCACGTGTCCACCCTGTTGCAGCTAGATCATTACAGAGTGGACCAATCCCTATGGCTCTTTCTTTTTCTAACTGTGATCTTGAACATGTTCATATGATATATGATATATGATATATGCATACATTTTTTTTTTCTATACATACCAACTGGATATAAGCGACTGCACATTCTGATTGGCTAAATAACCACAGGGATATCAATGCATATACCACTAGTAGCTACACTACTACAACAACCACAACAATAAGTTGTGCAAACGGTGGAAAAGTTTGTTTTCCTACGGAGAACCGTGTTAAAAAGAGAACATTTCTATTGTATTGTTGAACGATTCCCCAGAGAGAGAAAAAAAAAAAATCAGAACGTATTTGGTTAGCGGCGATATCTGTGCTAATAAGTACCTACAGTAATACACACATAGTAATCTAAGAGCATGAATGTGTCAGAGAGTGTGTCAGAGAGTGTGTCGGAGAGAGTGTGTGTGTGTGTGTGTGTGTGTGTCGTTGAGTGTGTTGGCGAGCAGTCGCATGACACTCCTGTCTAATTAAAACGCCCACAGTGGGACGAAGCCTGATCGTCTGCTGACCCACATTCAGCCACTCACAGGCTTGTGCTCATTAGCTCACACAACAGCTCCACGTCTGGGCCTCATTTCCACCCACGGTGCTCTCGCTGTCTTTTACACACACACACACACACACACACACACACACACACACACATTTACATTGCAGAGAAAGAGGAGCCTTTCTCACAAAACCTCCACATCATGGTTACATTTGTTGGGAAGACCGGAGAGCAGGTTGAGTTGGGACGTATAGTTTCTTCTCGGGTGTAAACATCAGGTTATTTGTTGTGAGGTTGTCTTCTATTATTGGTGCAACTGATCACAACAGGTCCGCCAACAGTTGTACGGAAAACCCAGAGAATACTGTGAATGAGAGACGTGAGATTAGGGCTGATTTCTTTATAGCCCATTCATCTCATCTTACACAGAGTAGAATTCCCCCTCAATCTCTCAATTTGACCGAGCACTCATTTGCACCAACGGTTTATGTTACTAGGGTCTCAGTGGATTATAGGACCTCCCTCCTGACAACACCGGGCAAAGGCGAGGTACACCCAGAACAGCTCGTCAGATCGGAGGAAACCCACACAAGTGCAAGGAGAACATGCAAACTCGGGGTATAGGACGGCATTGTGATATACTGGTTTGCATATTTGCCTCGCTGCAAGAATGTCCTTGGGCTCAGTGAGGGCGATTCTGTGTGGGGTTTGCATGGTGTCCCTGTACTTGGGTTTCCTCAAAGTACTCTGGTTTCCTCCAACAGTCCAAAGATATGCACATGAGGTATCTTGAATGAGAGTGTGGATGATTGGGTCGGTGCTGCGGCTGTAATGGACTGGTGAGCTATTCAGGATGTACCCCGTCGTCACCCAAAGTCGGTAGAGATGGGCTCCAGCCTTCCTGCCATTCAAATAGGATCTAGCCGTTCAGGAACTGAGTGCGTTGAGTGAGTGAGATTAAACACTTTAACCTCTGTGAAGTTGTTCTCCATTGACTTTTATGAAATGTTAAAGTTCAACCTGGGAACAAAACCATCTCTCTCTCTCTCTCTCTCTCTCTCTCTCTCTCTCTCTCTCTCTCTCTCTCTCTCTGACCTTCTCACTCCTTTTTCTTCCTTCCTCCTCACTGTTTTTTTTTCTTTGCTACTCTCCAGCAGCGGTTTATATTATCCATGTTCTCAACAGCAGAGTGTGACGGCTCAAGCAGAAGCTTTCATGTGACATCAAACCGGCTTCTTACAGCATCACGCTTTAAAGAACTTCGGCACCACGGCCTTTAATATAAAAAAAAGGGAGAGTTGCGTGGACAGCTGGCATCTGGACACTTCAGGAATTAATACAGGGATGACTGCACTATTCCGAAGTAGAGATGTTCCAGATCCATCAAGAGCGCGACAGCGAAGGATCTCAGGCTTATTTTAATTCACTTTCTCGCTGCTCGTTGTGTGCAGTGTGCTGATTGTAGAGCAGGAGGGACGATACTGTAGATGCAGGTCAAAGAGCAACTGTGGCCATGCTGTCAGGATGGGAGGGGCCTGCTTTTTGTTCTTGTCAATCACAATATTAGCAGCCAACCATGGGTGTCTGTGAGCGCATATGATTGCAGAAGCATATTGTAATGGGTAGACAATTAGCAAGCTAGCAAATTACGGCGGTCATGGATGAATGATCGTGCACAGCACAAAGGGATTGTTGTTATAACTCCTCGCACGGATCACCTCCAAATTTTACAGGTTTGTAAGTTATGACATCTTACTCTAGAAAAATCATTCAAATCTGGGCATAATAGTTTGAAACACAGTGATCCCTCGCTATTTCGTGCTTCAGTTTCTGCGGCTTCGGTGCATCGTGGGTTTATCAAAAAAGTCTCATTGAAAAATGTAAAAAAAAAAAAAGGAAATTAAGGAAAAATAGGGAAAAAATGAAGGAAAATGCAACAAAACAAGGCCAATTATGCAAAAAAAAAACCAAACAAACAAAAGCAAAACAACAACCCAAAATCTCCCAACAAAACTCCTTACATTTTTATGTGAAGTGCGCATCTGAGTGTGTGCGCGTGTCTGTCGGTGGGTGTATTTATATTTTATTTACATCTTATGCATTATTTTTGAATGTTTAATTGTTATTATAAGCATTTATACAGTGGTACCTCACTTTACGAAATGAATCCGTTCCAGCACCTTTTTCGTAAACTCAATTTTTTATAAGTTGAACCGCATTTTACATGTAAAATGCGTGATTCGTTCCAGGGCTCCCGATACTACCTCATAAACCCTTTAAAAATGATAAAAGTGCACCAATTTTGTATGAAATATGTGTTAAAAGTAAAAGAAAATGATTTACATTTTTTAAAATCTCCCGAACCACCCATGCGATGCTTTACAGTCTTGGGGTTGTTGGTCTGAAGAACCCTCACCCTCATCCTCCTTTACGAGGTCCTTAAATATGGCGGTTGCTTTTTCCGGAATAATCGCCTCCGTCACTGTATCTCTGCTTTTAATGCCTCCTTCTACTCCAATATCGTCCCAATTGTAGAGGGGTTTCAGCCATACTCCTTTGCGATTTCACTCAACCGCATCCCACTTTCATATTTTTTATTATCTCCTATTTTACTTTTATTGATAACGGAGCCCGCTTCTTCTTTTCAGTCTCACCGGGAATCACTTTCTTGGGGCTCATGATTAATAATGAAAAATAACTCTGCAATGAGCACACTCAAAAAAACTCACGAAAGTCACGAACCAACAGTACAACTGTCCTTCACGCGTGTTTATCGAACAATGGGTCGAAGGCACATGAAAAGCATTATGGGTACAGTACTGTATTATGGAGATTCAGCTTCCTCCTAGCCAATGGGAGGCCAGCAGGGCAGGGTGTTTTGAGACAACCAATGGGAAAGCAACTCATGCATTGTTTGAATATTTGAATGGTGCGTTTGAATGTTTAAAATTGCGCTTTTGTAACATGAACTTGTTTCGTATCCAGAGACAAAAATTTTAGAAAAATGTGTTTCGTAACCTGAATTTTTCGTTTGGTGAGAATTTTGTAAAGTGAGGTACCCCTGTAGTGTTGAATATGTATTTATCAATATTATAGACCCGGGGGAAGTGGTGGTCTAGTGGTATAGGGCACTGGATCGCTGATCCAAAGGTTGGGGGTTCGAGTCCCACTCTCCAAAAGGTTGTCACTGTCCTCCCCAGTGCAGCTAACTGGGTTATCAAAGGCGGCCCATGTCTGTCACTGTCTATGGTGTAAGGCATGTAAAAGAACCATTGCTGACTTTCGTAAAGAGGAGCTGCAAAGTCGTCAGCGTGTTTCTGTCCCTTGCTAAAAGTGTTGTGACAGGAAGGGCATCCGACGTAAAAACCTCTGCCAAATCAAACGTGCGAATCAGATGATTCGCTGTGGCGACTCCCAAGTAAAAAGGAAAAAGCCAAAAGGAAGACAGACAGACACATATACATGTATGTCAGTCAGGGGGTCTACAGTCAGTCTACTTCTCAGAAATCAGCAGTCGTGGAGGGGTCTCGGTCCCCATTAACCGAGGAAAGTGAAGGATCCTTGTATCTTTCACACAAACCAAAAGAAGGTCAAATAAACCGAAACAGGTGAAAACATAACAGCGAAATGGTGGCTGATGTAATAAAACTTTGATTGATGATATTACAGCAAGCCCCGTGGTGGTGTTGGGTGGGGTTGTGTGGAATTTTTGCTATTTGCAAGAAGTTATAAATGG
>CM045746.1:26466965-26486965 GCA_024760905.1 Plotosus lineatus | reverse complement strand
ATCCCTTCTACAGTTAAATACCTTTTGATACCTTCTCAGCCTCAAATACCCCTTTCAGCTAAATATGTCTTGATCAATTCCCCCTTTTCATCAAATTTCACAAAAATACCCCACAATAACCTCATTTTGATTCTCATGAATCCTTCCAGAATCTCAGTATTTATATTTAAGATGATTGTATGTAGTCATTTTACGATGGTTATGTAATTTCTCTCGCTCTGCTTGTATAACGGCTGAGCTGTAAATAGGCCACGAGTAACGAAGACCAAAATGAAATATTAATCAGGGATTTCACCCCTTTCCACTCTTCGTATTATTCTAAAAACACTAAAAGTAAAAAAAAAAAGCAAAAGAAAATGCTTAGAACCCATAAATAACCGGATCATCTCAGTCGAGTACAACAACGAGCTTTCCGAAGAATGTTTATAAAGTTGAGATCTTTTGACATGTAAGACGTCTGACGCTGTCTCACACCAAATGTCGCCCGCGCTGTTCCTCCCTGCGGCGGAATAAATTGTCCGGCTCTTTGGCAAAGGGCCTCAGCCCAGATCGGCACCATATGGTGCGGCTCGGCCAAGCGGATAGCGGAGTGTCGCCTTTTTTTTTTTTTTTTTTTTAATCTCTCCGCCTGTGAGGACAATACATGATGAATGCAGTTCCTGTCTCTGGCATGCGGCCTGTATCACTTACACTGGCTTTGTCAGCACTTCAGGGTTAGGACGAAAACACTCGAGCTAAGTGTAGACGAATTAGCCGTTCGAGTGCTGGATGTCCGTGGCGGTGGATCGGGGCTCGGAGGAAGTGTGGATGGAGTACCGAACCGAGTGGGGATTACACCTTCTTTTACTGCAGTGCTGAAGGATGATCCTCCCTTAGTGTGGTAAAACTCTAACGGGGGGAGAAACCGAATATCCCGCGGCTCAGAGAACTTATTTTTTTTCTTTGTCATCTTCCTCTTTCTTTCTTCTTTTGAAGGGCTTTTCAACTGACACCGGAGTCGGTGTCTAATGTCAAAGCTTTCTTCACATCTCCACCGCATGCAGTTAATCATCATCTTCGCTATGAAATTAGAACCTTTACTTTCAATTTATTTTAAAAATATGTCACGGATACAGTATTCAAATCGCTCCGGGTTTCTCTGAGATGTGACGGCGCTGGAAAATAATTAGGAATTATTCACTGGAGATGAGGTGGATGTTGCTAAATTGTCTCTGAGATGGAATGATATCCACCGAGCCTGGGGAGGATAATTATTTTAGTATACAGTGATCCCTCATCTTCCGCGGTTAATGGGGACCGAGATTCGTCCGCGACCGCCGATTTCCGCGAAGTAGGATCGACCCCCCTGACTGACGTATACGTACATATAAATGTGTATATAATATCAATGAATACATATTCAACACTATAAATGCATATAATAACAATTAAACATTCCAAAATAATGCATAAGATGTAAATGAAATATAAATACACACACATACAGACACGCGCACGCACACGCAGATGCGCGCCTCACATAAAAATGTAAGTAGTTTTGTTTGGGGGTTTTGGGTTGTTTTTTGTTTTTGTTTGTTTGGGTTTTTTTTTTTTTTTTTTTGAATAATTAACCTTTCCACTAGTTTTCTTTAATTTCCTTATTTTTAAAATTTTCAATGACTATTTTTGAAAAATCCGCGATGCACTGAAGTTGCAGAAACTGAAGCACGACATAGCGAGGGATCACTGTATGCTACAGTATGACTTATGGGGGGAGGGGGCACTAAAATGGGTGTTTTATGGTTTATTTCTTCTTTTTTTTTAAAAAAAAAAAATAATTTTTCATTACCTTATTAATTCTACATGGGAAATTTTAACTTCCGCATTCCAACCCATTCAGACTGAGCACACACTCAGAGCAGTGGACTGCACCCTGAGAGCAGTTGTGGCGTGGGTACCTTGCTCAAGGACACTTCAGTCAAAAATGTTTAAGTAGAGAAAGTGCCGCTCACTCCTTCACACACTTTTCCTGCTGATTCGGGATTTAACCAGCAACCTTTCGGTCCCGAAGCCACTCATGTAAGCATTAGGGCACGGCTGCCACCCCCGTCCCCCCGAGGAATCCTGGTATAAACATTATACCATCAATGCTTAGTCATGATGGACGGAATTCAGCCCCAAGTGCACATGCATGGCGGGCTATAGCTATGTAATGGCATCCCTTGGAAACATAAAGAAAATTCAACGAAAAGAAAGAAAGATTTTAACCATGAGGCAGGTCATGTGACCTCGGTGCTCTGTGCTGTGTAGCCAACCATGTATAAGTATTAAACACTCTATAATTGTTTTGTACTATTTAGTACACGGAAACCCGAGAAAAACATTTGTTTGGTTTACGTTTCCATTTTAATGTGATCATGACTCCGCCTGCTCCAGTCTGTGACTGTCAGTCATTTTGATTCAAGTGTTATTCAGTCGGAATATTTTTATTTATTTATTTATTTTAATTTAGAGATAGCAGATCTTCCTCATATAAAATGTGTTTTGTGCTGCTACCGAGAAATCGCAATAAAATTATAAAAAAGCAATTCTTGGTGATGTAGATGGTGACATCATATGTATCAATAGTGCCTGCATTTACAGACATTTGGTGCCAACTAACATAGCGCTAGCTTGGTAATGCGTCCATAATCGGATCTGTGCGATGATGTAATGGCGACATAGTGCTTGAATCTTCAGCCATAACCGGGACACATTATCCTCTCGGTAATACGTCTTCCTGTTTACGCTGACCTGGTGTGCACGGTAATTAACTCGTAATGTGGTTAGCGAGGCTGCTTCTGTTGTGTAAATGACATGGATTATGGATGGAGTTTGTGCCACTTTGTTGGAAAATAGAACACGGTTCCTCCAGCTCTGGTTTCGGGTTCGTGATTAAGTTCTTTTTTTTGCATTCGAGACAAAAAGCAGGTGCGGCTGTGAATCTTACCTTACAGCACCTGCAGCAGAGACTGGGGGTTCCAGCAGTCTGCAACCATGTGTGTGTGTGTGTGTGTGTGTGTGTGTGTGTGTGTGTGTGTGAGTGTGTGTGTGTGTGTGTGTGTGTGTGTGTGTGTGTGTGTGTGTGTGTGTGTGTGTGTGGAGAGACAGATAGAGTAAGCTGTGTCTTGGGAGCTGAAACATTGCTATCATTTCTCTGCATCCAGCTGCACTGCTTCACTCACACACCATATTACAGCGTCGATCCCGCAGGACGCCATCTTTAATGTCCAAGGTTATCGTTGTCCCCCCTTCCAACACGATAAAACCAGGATGACACCCGTGGAAGCAATTTCACAGATAACACAAATCTAGGATACGTAATCTTTCCAATGTTGGCTTTACACTGCATGCTCACCATCCTTTAATATCACTATTTATCAACAGCTGTAATATTTACTTTAGTTTTTCTATAACTTCGGATGTAGTATGGTACCACGCCGCACTGGTTACCACAATCTGTTTCACAGGCAGAAGGTTCCGAGCTCGAGTCCCATTTTTGACAAGTGTTCTCACCGTGCTAACTCGGGTTTACTCCGAGTACTCCAGTTTCCTCCGACAGCCCAAGAATACACACAGTAAGCTGATTGGCTGTTCCAAATCGCCTCAGGTACAATGTGAATGAATAACTTTGGATGAGTTACGTGGAGCTAGTTTTACATCAGTGGATAAATGACATACAAAAGAAAAAAAAAAAAAAAAAAAAAAAACGATTGCTTTAACAAAACTGTGTCGGGGAAAGTCTGATTCGTGTCATAAAAGTGTGTTTGAATATGTGATCACCAGCAGGGGGCAGGCAGTGCTTCACAGTTCACTGTTGAATATAGCTTTAAAACACATGATTCAGTTCATTTTCTGTAACTGCTTAATCCTAATTAGGGTCGTGGGGAGGCTGGCACCCATCCCAGCCGACTCTGGGTAAGAGCAGAGTACACCCTGTACAGCTTGCCAGGCCATCACAGGGCAGAAACATGTTGACGGCTATGCAGCTACTCTTGTCGAAAGTCAGCAATGGTTCTTTGACATGAACCTCACACCATAGACAGTGAGAGACATGACCAGCCTTTGATAATCCTGTTAGTGCACTGGACGAGAGTGGGACTCGAACCCCCCCAACCTTAGGATCAGTGATCCGGCACATTTACCACCAGGCCACCACTGACCTTTTAAATATGTTTATCTGAATGAAGACCATCAGCATGAATTAGCCCAATAAAAGCTCATTCGCTCATTAGCCGAACTGATTGTTCCTGTTAGGGTCACAGGGAGGCTGGAGCCTGTCTCAATTGGCACTGGGGGTAAGGAGTGGTACACCCTGAACAGCTTTCCAGGCCATCATAGGGTCAAGACACACTCATATCCATCACACTCACACAGAAACATGCAATCTGGAGCAGCCAATTAATTTCATGTGCAGGTTTTTCGACTGTGGGAGGAAACCCCCCCCCCCCCACCACCACCACCACCACCCCAAAAAAAAAAAAAAAAAAAAGTACGTGGAGGAAACAAACCCCGCACATACACACCCTCACTGAACCCGCGACTCAAACCCAGGAATTTCTTGCTGCGAGGTGGACATGCTAACCATTATACCACCTCAATAAAATGTTGTCAGCGTTATTACATTGATATTAAGAGATTATTACATATATATATTGTTATATAACTATACTGCAGCATGTTAACCCCGCCTCTCGGTGTATCATGCATCTCTTCCTCTCTCTCTTTGTCCCTGTCCATTGCTGGGTGACCCCACACTTGTCCTGTGTACTGGGTCGTCTTTATGTCTCAGCCTGTCCATTGACGTGCCGCGTCCCCTATTCTGTTCAGGACTCGTAGAGAAAGACGGGTCTTTTAAAGTCCATCTGACTCCCTTGGTCTCGTTGTGTCCTCTCCATTAGTCTGTGATCCCTTTCATGTTCATTCTTGCCTTCTATTCTTTTTTTTTATTATTCTTTTTCAGCTCAGCTCAGAGTGTGAGATTGTTTTCACACCCACCCCACTCAAGTGTGGTTTCATTTCTTAGGTTGTGAGAGCCAAGAAAAATAAATAAATAAATAAATAAATAAATAAATAAATAAAATATATATATAAAAAATATATATATATATATATATATATATATATATATATATATATATATATATAGTTAAAAATATTTTTTTATTACAAGCACATTTTAAGTTGTGTAAACTGAGAATTTTAAATAATGTGAAGGGAAAAAAATAGAAAGAAAGATTCTTCTCGCTCATTATTTCGTCACATCACACTGACATGGTGACGCAGTGGGTACGACGTCCACCTCACAGCAAGAAGGTTCTGGGTTCAAGACCAGGTCGTCCCCATGTTCTTTTTTGCACACTTGGCTAATTGGCTGTTCCAAAATTGTCCCAGGTGTAACTGCTTGGATGAGTGTGAATGGATTTGTGTATTCATGGTGTAACCTGCTTTTGCTCAGAGCTGGCTGACATAGGTTTCATTCTCTTTGATGCGCTTGTAGGATTAAGCAGTTTGTCAAATGAATCAATCAGTTAATGACTCAGTGTTGTATTGCATTCGGGCAGCATGTTGGAGTCACGGTTACACGTCTGCCTCACCACAAGAAGTCCTGGGTTTGAGTCCTGGCCTCAGCGAGGGTATTTCTGTGTGGGTTTCATCCAGGAACTCTGGTTTCCTCCTATGCTTTAAAGACATGCACAGAAATCGAATTAGCTGTTCCTAATTGGCCCCAGGTGTGAGAGTTAAAACTTGAAAAATTGTTGGTGTGGTTATGTGCATGTAGCTTTGACCCTGTGATAGATTGTACCCTGAAATAGGCTGCGGCCTTCCTGCGACCCTAATCAAATGAACGAACATTGTTTCGTGCTGAGAGAGTGCAAACCTCAGCCAAGTCCACAAATCCCACAATTAAATATCTAGCACAATAATTGATGACATTCCTGTATAATAGATTATAATAGACTTCATCAGCCGGGCGGGATGGTGGTGCAGTAGTCAGCTCATCCACCTCACAGCAAGGTCATGGGTTTGGTTCCCCGGGCTCAGGGCGTTTCTTTGTGGAGTTCGCACGTTGTCCCCGTGCTTGAGTGGGTTTCCTCCTGGTACTTCGGTTTCTTTCCGCAGTCCAGAAACATGCACAGTAGGCTAATTGGCGAGGTGTGAATGTAAGTGTGAATGGTTTTGTGTGTGTGTGTGTGTGGGGGGGGGGGGGGGTGCAGTGATGGCCTGGCAAGCTCTTCAGGGTGTACCCTACCTTCGGATTACAGTTGTCCGAGCCTCCTCGCGACTCTAATTAGGATTAGGTGGCTTAAAAAATTATAAATGAATGAATGATCCTCTCATAATTTTTATGCCCTTTTATTTTCTGCCAGTGAATGAGGTACACTATCAGGGTACAAATTTTTATAAAATAAAAAAATTAAAAAAAAAAAAAATTAAAAAAAACAAAAGAAGAAATTCTACACAGTCCACAATCACGGTTTCTCTCTGTATGAATTTTACATGGAGCAGGACATTAAAAACAAATAAATAAATAAATTGTTTCTATTCTTCCCACCATTTCTAGTCACATGACCCTAAGAGTTCGCCCTGCCGTCAATAGATGGCATTAATGAAATATGTATGTCTGGAACAGGACGGCGGGATCGAGGGAACAAAACGCTGAGCGGTGCATATTTTATAGGCACATGCAGTGATACGGCTCGGTGAGCTGATGCTGCGGCACCATAACCCGGAGGGGGTTAAAAAAAACCCAAAACAATAAACAAAAAGGGCGGCTCGATCGGCGTGGCTACTCATACAAGAAATATATAAACATAGAAACAACTTCCAAGAAAAATAAATAATAATAAATAAATCCGCATAATCCAATAATATTAATGTGAACAAGACTCATCCCACTTACACCCTGAACAGCTCACCAGACCATCGCAGAGCAACACACACCCACTTACACTCACATCTAGGGGCAATTTGGAACCGTTTTACCAATGAACCATCCTGGGGTGTTTTTGGATTGCTGGAGGAAACTGGAGTACGCTGAAGAAACCCATGTGAGCCTGAGGAGTATGTGCACCCTGTGCCATCCCATGAATAATTTGGGTGGCTTGATGCACTGTACCTAGGGTCCAGGGCTGGTGTCATAGTGGTTCAGGTTCTGGGCTCATGATTGAGAGGCGATGGGTTCGAATCTCCATTAGACCGCCACTGAGCTCAGGCCCCTGGGAAAGGTTTGAACCACAGGTGCGCCTCTGTCCACTCAGTAGTCTAATATACTGGGAAGGTAACTAGCGACAGACAAGTGTCCCATCCAGGAGGAGTTGATCTCCTATGGACGCGCCAGTAGACGCGAGTGTAAAAATCCCGACAGACTTACCGTACCTCGAGCTTTTATCTCTGGATAGCTTGATGTTAATGTCTTAAAACTGCAGGAGAAAACTGGAGTACCCAGAGGAAACCCACACAAGCACGAGGAGAACAGGCCCGCCTTGCCGCCCCATGTGTAATAATAATAAAATCATGTACAGGTAGCTTGATGTACTGTACACCTCGGTTTGTTTATATTACGGGGTAAACAATTTAAATTATTTGAAAGGTTGCCTTTTTCTCTCTTTGGTCATTCTTTTCTCTTTTTCCTCACCTTGTCTCTTATCTCGGACCACATCCCCCCCCCCCCCCCCCCTTCCTTTCCTTTGCAGATGAATGTTCTGTTAGCAGTGTTGGCACCTCTTGATTTTCTATTATTAAACGGCGAGGCTGCGGTCGGGCTGTATTTCTCCGCCTGCTGCTGCAGTGATGGCAGCTGGAATTGCTCTGTTATCGCTGAATGGAATGTGTATATCATACCAATACTTCTGAGTGAAAAATCAATTCCCCTAGGCTTGTGCACCCTGTGTGTGTGTGTGTGTGTGTGTGTGTGTGTGTGTGTGTGTGTGTGTGTGTGTATTCAAGTTCTTGTATATTAACTTGGAGAAGAGATGTGAATAAACTGTATATCAGCCATATAACACATATGAAGGACTCCAGGACAAGTCCAGAACTTGGTCCATCTGTTCTTATCAAATTCAGCTGTTTTGGCTCAGAGACATTTGGGCGGGGTAGTCCTACACACACACACACACACACACACACACACACACTGAGTTATAGGGAAGGAGCTGTTCAGTGCTGATTGGTGCATGTGGGGATAGACGGCCCTGTAGATGCTTGGATAGATGACTGAATGGAGGGATGGGTGGATGGATGTAAGAATGGGGATAGATAAATACAGTAGATGGAGGGTAAAAGGTGGATGTAAATCTCTCCATCTATTCTTTTATCCATCCACTACTTATTTAACCAGGTCAGTGTATGGATAAATGAATACATGAATAGATTTGTCAATCAGTGAATGTATGGATAGACGACAAGTTGGAGGCTTCAATACTTGCTTAGATAGGTGGCTAGATGGATGGATGGGGTTGATGGATGAATGGATAAATGGATGGAAGGTATTGAAATGATGCCTTTATGAAGACAGGGCTTGACTAGTGCATGGATGAAAAGCATGGTTAATGATTGGATTTATGGATATGAAGACAGATAAATGGAGCAGGGCGGCTTGGTGGTGTAGTGGTTAGCACGTCCGCCTCACAGAAAGAAGGCCTGGGTTTGATTCCTGGCCTGGGTGTTTCTATGTGGAGTTTGCATGTGCTCCCTGTGCTTGCATGGGTTTCCTCCGGGTACTCCGGTTTCCTCCCACAGTCCAAAAACATGCACAGTAGGTTAATTGGCCGTTCTAAATTTCCCGTAGGTTCGCATCATGCAGAAGGCAATGGCAAACCATTGTACTATCCTTGCCAAGAAAACCTCCATGAAGATGATAATCAAGGCGTTATCCTTCATGGCAGGTCGCCAAGAGTCGTCCTACGACTCGGAAGGTACCAGACCAGACCAAATAGAGCAGGGAAGAATAGACAACAAAGATGGTTCATGGTTGAACATTTGTGGATGGATGGATGGATGGATGGAGGGGTACATAATTGACTGGTTGGGAAAATGTAATGGTAGATGCGTATATTTGTTTTCAACCTTCACAAATTTTCTCACCCCACACCACTGCTACAATCTCTCCACTGGCTTCCTGTAGCTGCTCGCATTTGATTTAAAACACTAATGTTTGCCTACAAAACCGAACATTGACCTGCACCTTCCTGCCTCAAAGCACTTATCACTCATCGCACTGCACCACGTTCTCTCAGTTCCTCTTACACTGTGAGACTGATCCCTCCCTCTACCGAGGGACAAGGGGAAATGCACCTAAACTTTTCTCTGTTCTGGCTCCAAGGTGGTGGAATGAACTTCCGCTGGAGATCCGGACAGCTGAGTCACTGGGTATCTTCAAACGATGGCTAAAAACTTACCTTTTTCAGGAGTACTTAGATTAGCAATATGCTATACACACACACACACACACACACACACACACACACACACACACACACACACACACACACACACACACACACACAAAACATCTACCACCTGAGCTTGACTGACAGTATGTTAGTCTGTGTTCTAACAAACCAGTATAAGAATATATACACTGATAGAGTCTTTACAGCTTCCGTAAGTCTCTCTGGATAAGAGCTCTGCCAAATGCTATAAATATAAATATAAATGTATATTAGTCGGTAGACAGATTGATGGGTGGCTGGATGAATAAATAATTTCATACTAAATATCTGCTTGGACACAGGTCAGTGTAAATAGATGGACGCAATACCAGCTACATAAATATTCATTAATTTATTTTCTGAACCGCTTATTCCTAATTAGGGTCATGGGGAGGCTGGTGCCCTTCTCAGCCAACCTTGGACAGCTTTCCAGGCCATCGCAGGGCAGAAACACATTGAAGATAGTCAGCACTGGTTCAATTACATGAACCTCCACCACAGACAATGAGAGACATGGCCGGCCTTTGATAACCCAGTTAGCTGAACTGGAGGGAGGGAGCAGTGACAACCCGTTGAGAATGGGGTTGAACCCCCAACCTTGGGATCAGTGATCCAGCTCACACAAACCTATTAATTCATCCATTTGCCAAATGATTTAATATCACTGTTGTTGCAGGATGGTTGGAGCCCATCCCAGCCAGCTTTTAGTAAAAGCAGGATACAAACTGAACAGTTTGTCAGTCCATTTCAGGGTCAATACACAAGCTTGCACTCACACCTAGGGGTGGACTGAACAGCTAATTAGCGGATAGTGCATGTCTTTGGATGGTCGGAGTTCTCAGAGGAATCCGCACAAGCACAGGTAGAGCACGCAATCTCCATACAGAACCACCCTTGCCTATCCTAGTACTTGGACCCAGGACATCGTTGCTGTGGAGTGGTTGTGCTACACCACTGTGCCACCTCAAAGAACTTATGTGGCAGTGATGGCTTAATGTTTAATGCAATGGGTTATTAATCCAAAGGTCAGCAGTTCTCTCCCCATTATAACCATGTTTGGGCCCTTGAGCAAGGCCCTTAACCTTCAATTTCTCAGGTGTATAAAAATATAATTTTAAGTTGCTCTAGATAAGAACGTCTGCCAAACGCTGTAAATATAAACTTACATGTCAGAATTAGTGGTTAAAATTTATATACTGAAGCATTTAAACTTTGTTCAGAACCTTCATTTCTGAGTCATTTAAGAAATCAGGACGTGTTGAAAAGTAGGTTCTCGTAAAGCGATTGAGTTACTGAGCCTCTGTTTTCCCAGCCTGTTTACTTCCCTCAACACAAAGAAGCACTGAGGCAGCACTGGGAGTACGCCGGAGCATCAGGAAGACGAGTAAACAAACAAATAAAAGAGCCTTCTGACGGGGGAGAAGGGGAGTCTCAAGTCAAAGCAGAGACTGGTTTGATCTCATTAGAAAGAGAAGCTTCTCTTCTCGCTTTCTTTTCAGAAGATGCAGAACACAGGCGCACCTGTCAAAGCCATCCTCCATGCTGTTTTAGCTGCGAAAGTGCTGGACCATGCCGTTTCCTGAACAAGTTTATTTGCATTTTTATCACAGCATGTTGCCGCTCAATGCTCACGAACGCAGATTGTGCACCCCATGTGCATACGTCATCTGTTTAAACCAATGAATTATGGAGCAGGGTGTGTGAAAGGTGAAAGAGACTAAAATGGGACGTTAATCCTTCAGACAAGGCTCCCCGCAAATGAGTATGCATGGGAAGGAAACAGGAAGTGAGCATACAGATCACAGAGTCACCGAAATCACATTCAGGATACGGTGAATGTCTCCTGCTGTCGTCAGAAGAAACTTAACTTGGGTCTTGCTAAGCCAGAGAGAGAGAGAGAGAGAGAGAGAGAGAGAGAGAGAGAGAGGCCGAGTGAAGCGAGGCGAATTGAAAAAGAGAGGAGGTTAGCAGGAGTGAAGAGGGAGAACAAGACGTGCCTGAGGCGAAGAGGCACCAGTGAAAGTATCTTACTCAATTAACATCTTGGCACAACAGCAGCCTAATGGTGTATGATTTTTTTCAAGCATTAATTAGACCTGGCATTCGTTTCAGATCACTTAACAGGGCACAAGTTTTCAGTCCACTGTCCTGTCCTTGGGACAACCCAATGTCCTCTGTGATCCCTGTCTCATTGGGAATTGATTTCAAAATACATGGTGTTCGAGATAATTAGCTGAAAGAACTTGTTATGGAACAGTGGTCCTGAATCAGAAATACGTTTGGTACAATTTTCCAATTTTTGGGTAGATTAGTGCATTCTCAGATCATTTGGGGGAGCAATTGGGTTTACTTGAATAAATGGATGAATGGATGGATGGATGGATGGATGGATGGATGGATGGATGGATGGATGGATGGATGGAGGAATAGACAGGATTGATATTCATATGGATGAATTTAGTAGTGGGTGGATGGATGAATGGATGAATGGATGGATGTTTGCATGGATGGATGGATGGATGGATGGATGGATGGATGGACGGATGGACGGATGGATGGATGGATGGATGGAGGGAGGGAGAGAGGGAGGGAGGGAGGGACAAATGGATTGATAGACAGGATTGATATTCATATGGATGAATTTAGTATTGGGTGGATGGATGGATGGATGGATGGATGGATGGATGCATTCATTATTAAGTAATGATGAACAGATAAATGGATAAATGGAAATATGGATTGGTGGCTGGACAGATAGATGGATTTATTATTTGGTATTGGGTGGATGGGAAGATGGACAGATGGGTGCATAGACAGAATTAAATAGGTGTATTAATGAATACATTGATGGATGGATGGATGGATGGATGGATGGATGGATGGATTCATTATTAGGTATCGGGTGGATAGATGGATGAATGAATGGATAGATGGACAGATCGGTGGATAGACAGGATCAGATAGGTGTATGGATGAATTGATGGATGGATTCATTAGTAGGATTTGGGTGGATGGATGAATGGATGGATGGATGGATGGATGGATGGATGGATGGATGGATGGATGGATGGATGGATGCATTCATCATTAGATTCTGGGTAGATAAATGAATGAATAGATGGATGGATAGCTGGACAGATGGATGGACAGGTAACAGTGGGTGGGTGGATCGATGAATGGATGGATAGAAAAGACAGACTGATGGACAGGAATCAAGTGTATGTGGATGACTGAATGGGTGGATGGGTGGGAGGCTGTGGTAGATATTCTGAGGTAGCTCTTCTTGCAGAAACAGTGGTTGATGGATGGATCTGGACCCGATCCAACTCTTCCTATTACACTAATGCAATGTTCACCGAGCCTGCTCCAGAACATCTGTCTTCCTACAGATTTTATCTCCAAACAAAACCTAACACACTTCTTTAAAGTGATCAGGAGCTTCTCACATCACTGATTAGGATTGAGGGAGGAACATCTTCAGGAACAAGGTTGCTGACCACTGCCCTTAACCCATGAGATGCTCTATACATTACACTGTCATTGTTTCCTGGACTTTTTGTTACCCTACTCAGGTAGGAGGAGCTTGACGAGGTATGACTCTACCGCTTTTGACTTTTGGTACCTCAGCTGAAGGTTTTTGAGTACTTTTTGCCATATTTCGATATCTGCTCAGTTTGGTGGACTGTCATGAACCAACTATGTACTACGGTAGATTCTCCATGCTTTGGCTACGTCGGGTGTAAGGGATGACGGTAATGAAGGTGTTTTGATTTGATGCTAATGGTTGGCTTGAGTTTGAGAAGCAGTTGGAACAACACATTGATTGCTCGGTGATGTTAATTGACCATCGTCCATAAAGTCCATCGATTCTTTTGGTGCGGATTTACCCCCCTGTGCTCCCGTATAGACATACAGAATGTATAATGATACATTTCAGCTTTAAACGTTGGTTTACTGAGTCTATAATTTCATGCCTCTGTTCAACCCCACTGGTCTTGATGCCTAACACGTCTTTCTCAAAGTGAGTGATGTAAGAAACTCAGGAAGTAAACATGCTGTACAATATCAAATTATACAATATACTATACAATATTATGAACAAGCCTAATGCAGCCAGTATGAATGTTTTTATATTATTATTCTCCGTTTGTGGAATTTTATATCGTAGACTTTATTGCCATGGTACAGTATTGAATGGCTGCTGGTTCTGGTGTTCAAGGAGCAGGGGTTATTTTCGAGGTTTTATATTTTGTATAAACTGCACAATAGTTCTGCAAAATCAACCAGACAGCAGCATGAAATAGTACTTGATATGGTTTTACTTCTGTGAGTTTATTTATTTATTTATTCATGTAGTATTTCTGTGGAGCTGTAGAACAGCTTCATACTTTACTGTCGAGCAAAAGAAAACTACGAGAGTATTTTTTTTTCTTATCAGGAGTATCATAAATATTAATGGAGTGAGTTTGTAAATAAATGGTGGGTGTGGTCCTATTGTGCCTATTGTAGAAGCAGTATAAAATTGAAGGTGTTTACCTACGTAAATTCAGAATGCACAACTATCAGAGTTTCCAGGAACCAGAAAAAACAAGACAAGGGAGAAGAAAGCTTTTTTAAAAATGCTGATTCGTTCACTTAGTCCTACTTTGGATATCGAAGCCTATCTCAGCCAATTCGCGATAAAAACAAGGGACACCCTGAAGTTCTGTGCACATGCACAAACAGGTATAGAACTGTACAACATTGTGTCTTTAACTCTCTTTAATAAAAAAATAATTCCTTATTTAACATAAAAAGCAAACTAAGAGGAGACTTACAAATCCAGGCCTGGGGGGGGAGGGGCTTGAAGGCAATCACCTGGTGGTCGGGCTTCTAGCAATGTAGCTCGGCCGGTCCCAGCCCGAAGACAAGACATGAGTTCGCCCTCTCATGGACACACCACCCGTAAGAGGGGCTATAGGAGTGCGGTGCAGTGTAAGCTGGGTGGCAGCCGAAGGCGTGGTTTGTGTCGGACCGAGCCTCGACTACTGATACGGTGTCTTGGGACATGGAGCCTGAAGTGGTGCAGGAGGTTGAGAGATACCGACTAGGCATAGTTGGACCCACCGCATGCTTCAAGCAGAAGTAAAAGCTATGTAGCCGACAGCGTCTGTTGATAGCCTTCGGGTGTTTTTGTGGCAAAGGCAGGATGCACCCAGAAGAGGCCACCAGTCCATCACTGGGAGAACACACCCACCCAATCATACACACCCACACCAAGGGGCAATCTGGAACAGTTGATCAGTTTAATGTGTATGCCTTTGGACTGTGGGAGACAAGTTGAGTATCCTGAGGAAACCCACGTATGGCTCACTGATCCCGGGACTCGAACCCACAACCTTCTTGCCTTGAGGTGGACATGGAAACCATTACGCTTCTGTGCCGCCCAGAAATCAGCAGGGGGGAAAATCTCTTTATGATACACTTTACTACTCGGAGAAAAACTTGTAAAATGTTATTAAATCCACTTATAATTATTTCACACTGTGTTTCATAGTTCATTACTTCAAATTACACCAAATTAATAAATTACACCAAAAATAATTATCCAATTACGGCTCGTTATAGTGCACCATTTCTCTACTTTATTTTAAAGCCTCCGTCATTTTCATTTTTAAATTAATTTAAGATTAAACTAAAATGGATGAAGTTAAATAGTTCTGGAAGAAAAGAAATAAGTAGTCAGGACATTCTGTCCAGTTCTCCTCCTGTATATCCCCATGATGAAGAATTATTCATAAAGATTACTATTATTTCTGAAATTATTTACATCTGTGATATAACGTGTACAAAATTTCTCGTGGAATGACTTCATTTTGTCTGAGCGGGTTAGTGGTTAGCACGACGTCCTCGCCGCAAGAAGGTCCTGTGCTCAAATCCCTGGCTCAGTGACGGGATGCTGCATGTTCTCCTAATTCTTTCAACTGGCTTCATCTGGGTGGTCTGGTTTTCTCCTGCAGTCTTAAGACATGCGCGATAGGCTAATTTCTTCTTAAAAATTGTAAAAGTACTGTATATGATTGCGTACTGGACCAGGAGGCTGTTTCGGGTGTAACCTGCCTTTACCCAGAGTCGGCTGAAATAGGCTCCAGCCTTCTCACACCTCTATTAAGATTACGGTTTGGTAGATAGATAAATGGACGCATGCATGGATGGATGGTGGAAAACTTTTCATTCATCATTCATTCATTTTCTTAGTCACTTAATCTTAATTAGGGTCTCGGGGAGGCTGGTGCCCATTTCAGTCGACCCTATGTAAGGACAGGGTACACCCTGGATGGCTCACTAGGCCATCGCAAGGCCAACGCACACACAAAACCATTCACCCTCACTCTCACACCAAAGGGTGTGGTAATTTGGAACAGTTAGTTAGATTGCGCTACTGTGCATGTTTTGGACTGTCGGAGAAAACTGGAATACCCAGAGGAAACCCATGCAAGTATGAGAAGAACATGCAAACGCAAACAGCATGCAAACAGCTCATACCTGGAAATCAAACCAACAACCTTCTTGCTGTGAGTCGGGTGTACTGAGCACTTTATTTAATTCATTTGTTTGTTGTTGTTTGAAGCTGAGGTGGCCCAGTGGTTAGGTGCTGGATCACTGATCCGAAGGTTGAGGGTTCAAGTCCCACTCTCAATGGGTTGATACTGTCCCCCCAGTGCACTCACTGGGTTATCAGAGGCCGCCCGTGTCTCTCACTGTCTGTGATGGGAGGTTCATGTAACAGAACCACTGTTGACTTTTGTCAAGAGGAGCTGCATAGCCGTCAGCATGTTTCTGCCCCACGATGGCCTGGTGAGCTGTCCAGGGTGTACTCTGCCCTCGCCCAGAGACAGCTGAGATGGGAACCGGCCTCCTCGCAACCCTAATCAGGATTAAGCGGTTCAGGAAAATGAATGGTTTGTTGTTTGAAAACAGAACCATATAGAGCACGACCGGTTTCATCAAAGGGACATGAAACGCATACGTCCGACGAAGAAGAGATAGAGCCTCCATTACACACCAGAATATCCCACGTCAGAGCGTTTATCGGCTTTCTAGACTCACAGGATGTGATAAACAGCACGTCCAAATGTAGAACCAAGAACAAACGACAGGAGTTGCTTTGAACGGTGGAGTGAAAATGCCTCCTCAGCTCTGTGGAGACTGCAGATACTTCCTCACATCTGTCACTTCCAGCATAAACGGTGTGAGCTTCCGGAAGGACGTGTCACTGCAACTGTGAAAATTTTAATTAACCTCTCAGTTCTCTAATGAAAATATCGGAATATGGGGGGGGGGGGGGGGGGGTTTGAGAAAGCTGTCTAAACGTGAGCGTGTGCCTCTGTGAATCTGTTGTCCCAGGATGAAGATCATTCTGAAGACCTTCCGTACCGTGCCCCGTATTCCCCGGTGCTTTTACCTGCCGCCGTTATGATTACCACCAGATGCTTCTTGACCTTGTCAACACTCTGACCTTGACTAGATTGCCAACAGATATTATATAAGATGCTCATTTCTTTCAACAATTTGATTCATTTAATTAATTTTCTAAGCCGTTTAATCCTAATTAGGGTCCCAGGGAGGCCGATGCCCATCTCAGCCAACTCTCAGTGAGGGCAGGATACACCTTGTCAGGCCATCGCAGGGCCAACATACTCACAATTATTCACACCTAGGGGTGATTTAGAACAACTAGTTAGCTTGCTGTGCATGTTTTTGGACTGCCGGAGGAAACCGGAGAACCCCAATAGCACCCACACAAGCCTGGGACGAACATGCAAACTCGGAAATCATTTACAGCTGCTACCGCAGACCCTGAAGTACAAACAATCTGTGTACAACTGTACATCCCTTCAAGCGCTTTCAATTCAAACCACTTTAGGATATTGAGGAACCCTGTACAAAGAACACAGAAAACATCCATTGATTTAAACTGATTAATTCTACTGGGGTCACCTTGAGACTGAAGCATATCTCAACTGACTCTGTGTGAAGGCAGGAAAACACCCTGAACCACTTGCCAGTCGATATCAGGGTAAACAGCGAAGCAACATTCCATCGTGAGGAGATATTAATGACTAGCTTTTTGTCGTTGTGCCTTCGAGGTCATTTGGTTTGGCCTCAAAACAGAAGTCTAGTTCAAACATGTTTGTATAATAAAGGGCCCCTCAAGGACCGTGTTTCCAATGGACTTTAATCTGAGTCCTTGAGAAGATGATCCTTGAGTGACTACAGATGTGTGGCACATATAAATGAACCTGGAAACCATGAGACTGGAAAATCAAACTTCAAATAATCTTCATGATTCTTACAGTTCTCAGTTTGGGAAAGAGTTGACGTATCTGACACATCATCATCATCATTATAATCCTCACATGGATCCATAGCATTTTTTGGAGGGAGTGGGGGTTGCTGACCCAGGGAAGCATTCTGTTGGACTCAGTACTGTGTGCTTTAGTGCATTTTATTAATATTAAAGAAAAGTCAGTAGGAGCATTAACGTGGTATCCCTCAAGCATGTATCTGCCACAGAATAATATTTGGGTCAGCTCCGAAAGAAAAGTTCAGTAAATTGCGAGCTGAATTTTTGAATAGCTTTTGATCGATGCTGGTAATTTTAAAGTTTGGCAACCTCTCAATCCTTCTGAGAAAACGAGTTCCTGGGCCACTTCCGTGAATAATTCCACTCGCACCTCTGGTTCTGTTTTCCACCAGCAAAGATTTTGTGTGAGTGTGTGTGTGTGTGTGTGTGTGTGTGTGTGTGTGTGTGTGTGTGTGAAACAGGTTGTGACTGTCCCCCCCAGTGCATTAACTGGGTTATCAAAGGCCAGCCATGTCTCTCACTGTTTATGGTGAGAGGTTCATGTAAAAGAACCATTGCTGACTTTCGTGAAGAGTAGCTGCATAGCTGTCAGCATGTTTCTGTCCCTTGCTAAAGAGTTGTGTCAAGAAGGGCATCCAACGTAAAAACCCATGCCAAATCTAACATGCAATGATTCGCTGTGGCGACCCTTGAGAAAAAAGGGAACTGGCGAAATCAAAAGAAGAAGAGGCAGGTCAGGTGAGCTTTGGTTAAAAAGTTATTGGTCAGAATGTCGGTGGTTCAAGCAAATATGTAAATGCAAGTTAAGATGTCAGTGGCATCTGCCAAGATGTCCTCATCATGTAAATGGAAGCCACCAAGTTGTCATTGATTGGCCCTTGAGCGAGGCCTTTAACACTCAATTGTTCGAATGTTGTCGTATATACAGTGCAGAAACACAGGATAAACAAATTAAAACAAGTTTTTATGGTTTATTTTCTATTTTAAAAAACAATAATGATGACTCCACCGGCTCCATGTAACCTTGACATGTCAGTGACTGTACTCTGCTGAAAAACAAAAAAAATAGGTGCAGTATGGAGGTGTAGTTTTTAGCATTTTTGGTTTTTATAAATAAAATAAAAAAAAGGTTCTGGGTTTTAGTCCTGGGCTTGACAAGGGTCGAATTAGCATAAAGTTTGCATGTTCTCCTTGTTCTTGCATGGGGCTTCATGCACAGGCCTTCGACAGAAGGATCAAAGCACCACAAAGCATCTCGAGTTTAACCTTTGGGAAAGATACAACCATTTCAGCTCCTCCTGACCAGTCAGGTCTCTGTGATAGACTGAGGTCCCATTAATTCACTCTGGCCAAAGGAAACAAGGTCACCCCACCACCTTCGCCACTCTCACCCAGACAGCAAACAAGTATGCTATCTTGGTCTTCCGAGAGACTGCCAGCCATGTATGATTGCGGTGGTATTTTCAGGATTTGAAGGTGTGACCTCCGAACAATAGATTGAAACCACAGGCAGCCGAAAATACTGATCGCAAGTTCATGAGGACATTCATAAAGTTCTTGAGTTCATGAAGACGACTCAGTGGGAAGTTTTATATGCAGGAAGTAGTAAAAGCTCAACATCAGATGTGAAAATTGTTCCCATTATCACATCTGGAGACATATTGACAACATACACTAAAAATCCAATGAGGATCATTTCCTCTCAATCACCGTGTAATGGCTCTTGAATCCGGTCAGTTTGAGTCTCTTCTGGACTTTAATGATTTTTTTCTTGGACGCGAGTAAACGGAGGCCAACTAGGAGAACAATGTCTAATTGGTTTGGCTGACAGTGTCGATGCCCACCTGTTTCCACATCTGTTTTTATTTAACTGTACATCAACATACACATTTCAACATTCATTCATTCATTTTCTGAACCGCTTAATCCTAATTAAGGTAACGGGGAGACTGGTACCCATCTCAGCCGACTCCGGGAGAGGGCCGAGTACACCCTGGATGGCTCGCCAGGACAGAAACACGCTGACGGGTATGCAGCTACTCTTTACGAAAGTCTGCAACGGTTCTTTTACATGAACTTCTCAGCACAGACAATGAGAGACATGGCCGGCCTTTGATAACCCAGTTAGCTGAACTGGGGGGGGACAGCAGTGACAACCTGGTGATATTGGGGCTTGAACCCCCAACATTAGAAGACTTGTA
>CM045746.1:26429465-26461965 GCA_024760905.1 Plotosus lineatus | reverse complement strand
GATGGATGGGTGGATGGATGGATGGATGGATGGATGGATGGATGGGTCTATGTATGGATGGATGGATGGATGTGAGGATCCATGGATGGCTGGATGGGTGGGTGGATGTATGTATGTATGTATGTATGTATGGGTGGGTGAATGGATGGATGGGTGGGTGGATGAATGGATGGGTGTATGAATGGATGGATGAATAGAGGGATGGATGGATGGATGGATGGATGGATGGATGGATGGATGGATGGATGGATGGATGATGCATAGATGAATTTGTAGATTTATTGATAAATATAAAGCTTTGCGACTTCACAGCTGGGTGTTTAAATATGTAGATAAAGAGCCAGTTGAAGGTATTAATTAAATATATGGGACAGCTTAATGGACAAACAATAAAATGGCTTGATTTATGGATGGATGGATGGATGGACGGATGGAAGATCACTAATAGAAATAAATAGTGATTAGTATCAGTGATGAATGATGCAATGTTGTGAAATCAGATCAGAAGGAGAGCTGTTCGTTTCTCATCGGTTACTGGAACTCAAACCTCCAGCCGTATTCTGCTGAAGCAGGAACTCGGAGTAGCGGCAGATTTTCCCAGCATGCACCAAGTCTTGGTGGAATTCAAAGAGCAGCGGGTCAGCACAAATGTACTTGGCTTCAGCCCCATGCCATATTTCAGAAAGAGAATCGATCCAGAAGAGCCTCTTCTTCTTCTTCTTCTTCTTCTTCTTCTTCTCCTCCTCCTCCTCCTATTCTTCTTCTTCTTCTTCTTCTTCTTCTTCTTCTTCTTTTTTGCCAGTTAAAAGGAGAGATAAACTCTTCGTCTTTTGATGAGAAATGTGTAGATGTGTTTGGAAAGAAGCTCCGTTGCCCTGATGTGTACCGGGGGTGACGCAGCGTGCTGCCTTGCCGCCATGATTATGAAATATAAAACATGACAGGTGCACAATGCTCAGCGCTCATGACGCATGAACAAATGAAGAATTAGCCGAGTACCTTCCCGTCTGCAGCGGCCTTAAAGAACCACCACTTCAAGCCAAAGACTGTGTTCAGAATTTTTTTTACAGTTCTGTGATTTCGTCTCTGGTAGACTTTAGAAGGGACATAATGAGAAGCGTTTCCTGTTAAAGTCGGCGACACGTGTTTGTGTTTTTGTGCACTCGCCATGTCGGAGATTCTAACCGAATCAATATTCAAAGCACTCCATGTGCACGGTGCATCAAAAAGCCAAGTGCGTAGCTTGAGGGGAGACGCTGACAGACTTCGTGCGTCTGACGAGCGCAGGAAGAAGAGCGCGGCGTCCTCAGATTCAGACGTTTTCTACTCCGCCGACTCCTTCCCCGCGGGCTAATATCTCCTGTCATGTGTATGCATCTTGTCGTGGAGTCATCTCGTGGATTATGATGAGCCATGTAGTGCCGTACATGATATGACTGTAAATATGATTCATGAATTTGTTTTGCTACTCACGGCGCTTCCTCTGACATTTTCAGAAATGTTTAGAATTCACTTATTGTGTCGGTGAGTTAAAGCAAACGTTCTCTGCGGAATTTGTTGAAGTTTTAAAGTTGGCCTTGACTGACAGACGATTACAGATCAAATGAAATCAAATTGAATTCCCAAATCTGCCACACAAACAAAAATTTTCTAAACATTCTCAGTGCTACGGGTTAAGGAGGTGAATGAATTATATTTCTATAATAAAAATAAATGTAGTTAGAGGAACAACTGTCTGCATCACTGAGTGGATGGATGGAAGGATGGAGGGATACATGCAATTTAAAATGGGGGAGATGAAAGTGGGTGAAACTGGGAATGGCAGGTAAATAGAGGAATATTTGCATGCAGTCAGATAGAAAGATGGATGTATAGATGAATATATGGACAGATGGATGGAGGTATAGATGAATAGATGGACAGATGGATGGATGGATGAAGAGGATGGTACATACAGTCATTAATAGACAGATCAGTGGAGAGATGTGTGGGTGGGTATGTGGATGGGTGGATGGATGTAGGAACGAAGATTAGCAGGTAAATGGATAGATGTATGGATGGGTACATTGGGATATTAATTCAAAGAAAAAAAATGTATGCATGAAGAGATAGATCAATGGAGGGATGAGTGGCTGGGTGAATGGATGTATGGATGAATAGGCAGATGGATGGATGGACTTACAGATGGATGGTTAGATAAATGAATGGATGGCTGTATGGACAGACTGACAGATGCATGGATGATGGAGGGATAGATGAATAGATAAACAGATGGATGGATGGATGGATGGATGGACGGATGGATGGATGGATGGATGGATGGACGGATGGACGGACAGAATGACAAACAGATGGATGGATAGATAGATGAATGAATGGATGGACAGACTGACAGATGGGTGTATGGTGGAGGGATGGATGAATACATAAACAGGTGGATGGATGGATGGATGGATGGATGGATGGATGGATGGATGATTGGATGCACAGACTGACAAACAGATGGATGTGTAGATAGATGAATGGATGGACAGACGGACAGACTGACAGTTGGATGTATCAAGGGATGGTTGAATCGATTAACAGATAAATTAATAGATTGATGGATGAGTGGGTGGACAGACGTATGGATAAACTGACAGATGGATGGATGATGGAGGACAGATGGATGGATGGATGGATGGATGGATGGATGGATGGATCTGCAGATGAATGGAATGGTACCTGGGGACATTAATGCAAAGATAAAAGAATGCATGAATAGCTAAATGAATGGATGGATGTGTGGTTGGATAGGTGGATGGACAGACGAGTGTATGGATGGATTGATGGAGAAGTAGATAAGATTGACATTTCTTTCTAACTTTTGTGTGATTATGGGATGCAGTGCCGTGTTTTCTGCTCGATGTGTTTTGGCAGAAACAGAAAGTTTTGTAGCGTAAACACTGGACGTCTCTTTATGTTCCTTTCTGATGATCCTCCACCGCGACTCCACCGTTTACCCACCACCCCACCACCACCACCCCCAACTCCACCCCCCCTAACTGTCAGGGTCTGAATGGGAAGCTTCACCAGCTCATTAAAACCCATTTCACCTTGATGAGCCGTAAATCCCGCCTGACACTCTGAGCTGAACAATGACTGAAGTGAGGATCTGCCTGCAGCTACATTTCCATTCGAATGTTCTGCAAACTAAATAACTTTCTGAAAAGTCAGTGAACTGCTTCGTTTCTCCATCGATCTGTTCAGTGAGGGGTTTTAAAGAAGAAGACATGAGATGATGTTGAGAAAACTTACCACAAAAATAGTTATTTGTTAAAACGTAAATATTTACCGTTTTTTTTGTTTGTTTGTTTGTTTGTTTGTTTGTTTGTTTGTTTTTTTGGTAAATTGAATTTTGTAGCAATATTTCATGATGAGGGCAGTGGTGGCCCGGTGGCAAGGTGCTGGATCACTGATCCTAAGGTTGGGGGTTCAAGCCCCACTATCACCAGGTTGTCACTGCTGCCCCCTAGTGCACTAACTGGGTTATCAAAGGCCTGCCGTGTCTCTCACTGTTTGTGGTGTGAGGTTCATGTAAAAGAATCGCTGCTGTCTTTCATAAAGACTAGCTGCATAGCCATCAGCGTGTTTCATCCCCACGATACCTGGCAAGCCATCAAGGGTGTAATCCACCCTCACTCGGAGTCGGCTGAGACTCGGCTGAGACTCGGAGTCTCCCTGAGACCCTAATTAGAATTAATTGGTTCAGAAAATGAATGAATGAATGAAAGGGGGGGAAGTGGTGGCCTACTGGTATGATCCTAAGGTTGAGGGTTCAAGCCCACTCTCCACAAGGTTGTGGGTTCAAGCCCCACTCTCAACAGTTGGGGTTGTCACTGCCCCCTACCCCCCGGTGCAGCTAACTGGATTATCAAAGGCCGCCCATGTCTCCCACTGTCTATGGTGTGAGGCTGTAAAAGAACCATTGCTGACTTTTTCGACAAGCGTAGCTGCAAAGCCGTCAGCGTGTTTCTCGTCGTGCGATGGCCTGTCGAGCTGTCCAGGGTGTTCTCTGCCCTCGCCCAGAGTTGGCTGGGATGGGCGCCAGCCTCCCTGAGACCCTAATTAGAATTAAGCGGTTCAGAAAATGAATGAATGAAAGTTCTTTGGTGATTTTATAATGTTTATTGATGGTTTTTTATCATCTTCGCATGAATGACGGATACATTTCTCTGAAACAATCTGTACTCTTTCACTTTCTGGTTTTCCGGATGAAAACGCTGGTGAAAACAAATTCCAGAACCATTTCGGGTTTAAGACGCACGCCAATGGTAAACAAACAGAAATAATTATCTAGAACTACAACGTAAGCTTTTTATACAGGCAACAGATGTTGAAATAAGCAACAAATATCTGTGAATCTAATTACAGCCACATCTTTTGCTGATGAAGGAAAAACCCAAAGGCCACTTTTTTTTTTTTTTTTTTTTTTTTTTTCGCGCTATGACAGTCTCTCTGGAGTTCAGAGTAAATAAATGCGTCACCGACGAGCGCTGCAGGATGTTATTGATCTAAAAACAAGACGTGTCCTGTTTATTTCTTTTCCCATTTGTAAAGTACATGGATGGTGTAACCCCCCACCCATCCCCCGTGTGTCTGACAGTCCTTGGAAAGAGTCTCGTGAAGTAATTTTTATTTCCTCCGTAAAGTCGCCTCCTGCCGCGTTTACGTCCTTGAGAATGACGCTGGAACGTCAAGATGCCTGCACGCTACAGGCATTAGCTCAGCCTGCCAAACACACACCACATGCTAATGCGGTAATTGTGCCTTATCCGGCTCCCACCGACTCGACTTGTCCTGCGCCGACGCTTGTGGAAGAAAGAAGAAATCGCATAAATATTTAGGCGGTGATGCAAAGCAGCTGTTGTCTCAGTAGGCCTGGCAGACGTGGAGAGACAACGGCAACGAAAACACTGAAGTCATTTTGCGAAGGAAAAAAAAAAACCCAACCAAAAAAAAAAAAAAAAAAAAACCAGTACAGCTGCACGTGTGAGCAGTGTTAATGCTGCTCCGCTAAATTATTTCCATATCACCTCTGCAGCGTCCCCTCATCCTGTCAACACCGTAAACCCATTAGCATGCTAACACGTGGGCTCAGCACAATTAATAGCTAGTATTTTGGAATAAAATGCTATAAATACTATCATTTACCAACCGTGATACTTTTGTTGTACTGGCACTCTGACCCCCCCACCCCCACCCCCACCCTCACCACCACCACCACTGCCGCCACCACCTCCATCCCTCCTTCAGAGCCTCTGTAGTAAATCAGACGACACGGTTGGATCTGCAGCACGACCTGAGCCGCGAGGCAAATTTCAAAACACAGATGGTCTCTCTGGCTGGCAGTTGGGTAAAAAGCATGGGAGGAAATACAGCACAAACGTGTCTGCATCTCTTTCAATGCAAAAACAGGAAGAGTCGAGACAAGCTCACGTATTTTAGGTCGTATTATGGGTCACACAAACAGTAAAGGGAAACGTGCGCCTAGCACTTTCAGTCATGCTGTGTTCTCTCTTTCACATCTGGAACGATACCCCCCACTGTTTGGCAGTTAGTATCGATCACAGTCTTTATATTGGCCTGAAATTTAGTCGCGGTTGTATTACAGTTTGGTCAACACATGCACATGGGCTCTAAACCAATCAGCACGCAGAGTCCCTGTGTTCTATAAACACATTTACAGATTTTCCAGTGTTCCTCGGTCTGTGCCGCAACTCTAGATTGACTTTAATGGATGACAAGAACCTCAAATGAAAGCAGATGTTTGTTTACTCGCAGTAACGGCGGAGCTTGGAATCCGCTTACACGTGACGTGCGCATGCTTGTAAAACAATCATGCAATGTTGATCCAGTCTATATTTTTTTTAATTGTTATTATTTACATCTGACGTAGTGTTTGTTTCTGCCTCAGCAGCCCGTCTGTTTTCATTATTTCTCAATAAAGTTCAGGACAGGAAGAAATCATCCACTAAACCTGTTCATGCACTAAATCCAACGTTCTGCTTCATTTGATTACAATCTGGAAATCATCACACAGCGAAATGATCGGCGCGCGTCATGAGACGACGTCTGGTAGCGGGATGGCGTCTGGATCAGAGACAATCCTCGCGAATAATTTCTGAAGAAATTCTCGGAGATCAAAGCACAAGCCGGATCTTAGTTTGCTGTGATGGTTCAGTCGCCTTGCAGAGAAAAGACTTGGACACGTTTTTCAGTCGTTTCCAAAAAAAGAACCAAAAAGTTTACCTCACAGCTTCCGATCATTTCCACCCTTAAAATTTACTTTGAACTGATGAGGTGTAGAAGAGGTCATGGAATAAAATGTTAGAGAGAGAGAGAGAGAGAGAGAGAGAGAGAGAGAGATCAATAAATCGTTAGATATACAAAATGTCCACATAACTAATAAATAAATAAATAAATGACATTTTTCATTATAGTAATTCATTTAATTCATTTTCTGAACTGTTTAATCCTAATTATGGCCACAGTGAGTCTGGTGCCCATCTCAGCCGACTCTGGGCGAGCACAGAGTGCACTTTGGACATCTTTCCATGCCTAATCTTGTAATACGTCTTTTTTATGATAATTCATATTTATCTATCTATCTATCTATCTATCTATCTATCTATCTATCTATCTATCTATCTATCTGTCTGTCTGGCTGTCTGGCTGTCTGGCTGTCTGTATGTATGTCTGTCTGTCTGTTTGTCTGTCTGTCTGTGTAGCTGACTAGCGAAAAAAAAAAGCTTATCTTTGTATTTTTTGGCTTTTGTTACAGTTATGATTCTGCACAAACCCCTCCTTTCTCAACCCTTTATACCTCACATCTCACCCCCTTACATCTCACTCCTCATATCTCACCCCTCACGCCTCACACCTTACATCGCACATCTCACCCCCATGTCTCACCCCTTCCGCCTGGCCCCTCACATCTCACATCTCACCCCACGTCTCACCCCTCACATTTTAGCCCTCCCATCTCACATCTCACCCCTTGCATCTCACCCCTCCCATCTCACATCTCACCCCTTGCATCTCACCCCTCCCATCTCACATCTCACCCCTTACATTTCACATCTCACCCCTCACATCTCACTCCTCAAGCCTCAGAATTCACCCTTCACATCTCCCCCCTTACATCTCACATGTCACGTTTCATCCCTCACATCTCACCCCTCACATCTCACATCTCACCCTTTCCATCTCATCCCTCAAACCGCACCACTTACCCCCTCACATAGCATATAAATTTTATTGTATTCGATAACAAAATGAGATAATAATCTGATGCTCAGCCATTGCAATGCTTCTCGGTTCCAAACGTATACCCCACCTTAACTGACTCGGGTTAACCTTACTGTAAATACTGCAGTGCTGATCAGTTCTTTCGTCCCTCCTTCACTCATCACATTGTCTTTCTTCAATTTCTCGTCTGTCTGCAGGAGAGGGGCCATGTGGCAGTGATCTTCAATGTAGGCACGGATGACATCAACATCGAAGAGAAGTCCAAGATTGTGAACGACGGCAAGTACCACGTGGTGAAGTTCACCAGGAGCGGGGGTAATGCCACCCTGCAGGTGGATGACCTGCCAGTCATTGAGCGCTACCCCACAGGTATGAACCCCAAAACCACTGTTCTTTTCACTCTTCAGATCTTCAGCTCTCAGCGGTGCGAGGCTGCCTTTAGGATGCTGGGAGGGTTCTGTCAGTGTTTGCTGCATTGTGTTTTCTTTTCCTTTCCCCCTTTTTTTCTTTTTAGGCTGATGTTATATAACCAAATAACCATGTAGTATTTGTCTAGAGGGCCAGATTCTGATTTGGGGGTTGCATTAGCTGGCTGCCATGACTGCATGAAAAAAAAAAAAAAACATTTCTAATGTTACTGTGGAATTCTGGACCTCCGTGTGATCAGTAAATCCCTGTTCACCATCAGCAAGCAACTAGATCCATCAACCACTTTCAGCTCCTTCACACTAATGTGCCAGATTTAGTGCTTTTTTTTTCTTTTCTTTTTTTTTGCGACTTTCGTTTTCACTACATAGTGAACAATTTCCAAGTCTGTCAGGCTGTATTTACTTCAAGCATATTAGCACACACACACCTGCAGCGCACACACAGGTGGTCGGTTTTACAAATATGGAAAAAAGGTCAGATGCACGGCACGGAACGAACAGCAAACACAAAATTGACGATTCAAGTGGAAAAAAATCCCGAAGAAATGAACACAGTGGCGGGTGCTTTACTACACAGTGCGTCAGGCAAGAGATACCCAGCTTTTATCCTGCAATGTTTACATGAAGAAAAAACAGAGGAAAAGTGTACACGATATAATTTACCACAGAACCATCAGCGAGTCATTCGCCTGTACATAAATTAAAGTTTAAAATAAACTACAAGCACTCAGAGAGTGCAAACCTCCACCAGAGAAGCTCAGTTCCCTTCTTACGTTCATTTCTGGGACAGTGGTGGTCCGGTGGTAAGGTGCTGGATTACCAATCCTAAAGTTTGCGGTTCAAGCCCCATTGTCACTGGGTTGTCAGTGCCATCCCCCCCAGTGCACTAACTGGGTTATCAGAGGCCAGCCGGGTCTCGCACTGTCTGTGGTGGAGGTCCATATAAAATAACCACTGCTGACTTTCGTAAAGAGAAGCTGCATAGCTGTCAGCGTATTTCCTCCCTGCGATGGTCTGGTGAGCTGTCCAGGGTGTACTCTGCCCTCACCCAGAGTTGGCTGAGATGAGAATAATTAGGATTAAGTGATTCAGAAAATGAACAAATAAATAATAAGAAGAATTTTTAAAGTGCTTAATCCTAATTAGGGTCGCTGACGCCCATCTCAGTCGACTCTGAGCAAAGGCGTGGTACACTCTGGACACCTCACCAGGCCATGACAGGGTAAACAGAAACAAAACCATTCACACGCACACACAGAGCATACTGTGTATGTTTTTAACTGCGGGAGGAAATCGGAGTACCCGGAAGAAATCCAAACCGGTACAGGGATAACAGCTAAACACACAGAAGTGTCCTGAGCTCGAGAATTGTACACAGGACCTTCCTACTGTGAGGTGAATGTGCTAAACATTTTGCCACTCAATAATAGTATTTTTGTTACTATTATTATTAGTAGTAGTAGTAGTAGTAGTAGCAGGAGTTGTATTAGTAGCAGTAGTAGTAGTAATAGTAGTAGGAGGAGGAGGAGGAGGAGGAGGAGTAATAGTAGTAGTAGTGGTAGTAGTAGTAATAGTGGTAGTAGTAGGAGGAGGAGGAGGAGGAGGAGGAGTAGTAATAGTAGTAGTAGTAGTAGTAGTAGTAATGGTAGTACTAGTAATAGTAGGAGGAGGAGGAGGAGGAGTAATAGTAGTAGTAGTAGTAGTAATAGTAGTAGTAGTAGTAGTAGTAATAGTAGTAGTAGTAGTAGTAATAGTAGTAATAGTAGTAGTAGTAGTAGCAGGAGTTGTATTAGTAGTAGCAGTAGTGGTAGTAGTAGTAGGAGGAGGAGGAGGAGGAGTAATAGTGGTAGTAGTAGTAGGAGGAGGAGGAGGAGGAGTAGTAATAGTAGTAGTAGTAGTAGTAGTAGTAGTAATGGTAGTACTAGTAATAGTAGGAGGAGGAGGAGGAGGAGGAGTAATAGTAGTAGTAGTAGTAGCAGGAGTTGTATTGGTAGTAGTAGTAGTCGTAGTAGTAGCAGTAGTTGTATTAGTACTAGTAGTAGTAGTAATGGTAGCAGCAGTAGTAGTGGTATCAACAGTAGTAACGGTAGCAGTAGTAGTAGTAGCAGGAGTTGTATTAGTAGTAGTAGTAGTAGTAGTAGTAGTATAAGTAGTTGTATTAGTACTAGTAGTAGTAGTAGTAGTGGTAGTAGTAGTAGTAGTAGTAGAAGTAGTTGTATTAGTACTAGTAGTAGTAGTAGTAGTAGCAGTAATAGTAGTAGTAGTAGTAGTAGTAGTAGTAGTAGTGGTAGTAGTAATAGTAGTAGTATAAGTAGTTGTATTAGTACTAGTAGTAGTAGTAGTAGTAGTAGTAGTAGTGGCAGTGGTAGTAGAGTGGTTGTATTGGTGCTAGTGGTAGTGGTGGTGGCAGTGGTAGTGGTAGTGGTGGTGGTAGCAGTAATGGTGGTAGTGGTAGTGGTAGTGGTAGTAGTGGTAGTAGTGGTGGTGGTGGTAGTAATGGTGGTGGTAGAGTGGTTGTATTAGTACTAGTAGTAGTAGTAGTAGTAGTAGCAGTAATAGTAGTAGAAGTAGTTGTATTAGTACTACTACTAGTAGTAGTAGTAGCAGTAATAGTAGCAGTAATAGTAGTAGTAGTAGTAGTAGTAGTAGTAGTAGTAGTAGTAGTGGTAGTAGTAATAGTAGTAGTAGAAGTAGTTGTATTAGTATTACTTGTAGTAGTAGTAGTAGCAGTAAGAATAATAGTAGTAGTAGTAGTAGCAGTAATAATAATAGTAGTAGTAGTAGTAGTAGCAGTAATAGTAGTAGTAGTAGTTGTAGTAGTAGTAGTAGTAGCAGTAATAGTAGTAGTAGTAGTAGTAGTAGTAGTGGTAGTAGTAATAGTAGTAGTAGAAGTAGTTGTATTAGTAGTAGTAGTAGTAGTAGTAGTAGTAGTGGTAGTAGCAGTAATAGTAGTAGTAGTTGTAGTAGTAGTAGTAGTAGTAGCAGTAATAGTAGTAGTAGTAGTAGTAGTAGTGGTAGTAGTAATAGTAGTAGTAGAAGTAGTTGTATTAGTATTACTTGTAGTAGTAGTAGTAGCAGTAATAATAATAGTAGTAGTAGTAGTAGCAGTAATAATAATATTAGTAGTAGTAGTAGTAGTAGCAGTAATAGTAGTAGTAGTAGTTGTAGTAGTAGTAGTAGTAGCAGTAATAGTAGTAGTAGTAGTAGTAGTAGTGGTAGTAGTAATAGTAGTAGTAGAAGTAGTTGGATTAGTAGTAGTAGTAGGAGTAGTAGTAGTAGTAGTGGGAGTAGCGGTAATGGTAGTAGTGGTTGTAGTAGTGGTAGTAGTAGTGGTAGTAGTAATAGTAGTAGTAGAAGTAGTTGTATTAGTAGTAGTAGTAGTAGTAGTAGTAGTAGTAGTGATAGTAGCAGTAATAGTAGTAGTAGTTGTAGTAGTAGTAGTAGTAGTGGTAGTAGTAATAGTAGTAGTAGAAGTAGTTGTATTAGTAGTAGTAGTAGTAGTAGTAGTAGTAGTAGTAGTAGTGATAGTAGCAGTAATAGTAGTAGTAGTTGTAGTAGTAGTCGTAGTAGTAGTAGTAGTAGTAGTAGTAGTAGCGGTAGTAATAGTAGTAGTAGTGGTGGTGGTGGTGTTGGTGGTGGTGGTGGTGGTGGTAGTAGTAGTAGTAGTAGAAGCAGTAATAGTAGTAGTAGTACTACTACTAGTATTAGTGCTCGTAGTAGTGGTGATAGTAGTACTAGTAGTAGTGGTAGTAGTAGTAGTAGTACAACTAGTAGTAGTAGTAGTGGTAGTAGTGGTAGTGATAGTAGTACTAGTAGTAGTAGTAGTAGTGGTAGTAGTGGTAGTGATAGTAGTACTAGTAGTAGTAGTAGTAGTGGTAGTAGTGGTAGTGATAGTAGTACTAGTAGTAGTGGTAGTAGTAGTAGGTGAGGTAGTTGTAGTATTGTGGAATTTATTAAAATTTCGACAGTAAAATTATTTACATTTCCTCAAATTCTAATCTTACTTTTAAAAATGACTGTGACTTTATTTATTTATTTATTTATTTATTTACACTTCCTCCAAAATGTGCGATCTGATTGGTCAGGACATCAACAGCAAAAGACTTTAGGGTCAATCGATGGCTTTCTGAAAGCTTTTTCTTTCTCCAGCTCTGATTAAAGGAGGAAAAAAAAACAGAAACAGCAGCAGTTTTCTGAAAGCGACTGAGTTCCACGTTAAATACGATTCAAAACTTTGAAGTAAAAACTATTAAAAGGAGCCTTTCATTAAAAATCGATTTAATAGGTCCCTTAGTGCAGCAGTTAAAGCTCAATCTAATGGTAAAAATAAAAATTCCACACATGCCACACATCACCAGTCTCACACATTTGATCTGTCTCATTTGTGCCGAGTCCCGGATTGTAAATGATTTCATGCCAAATATGGCGGAGGGATTATAATAATTAATCCAAATGCGCTCAAAGTTTTACAGCAGTCATAGTCTAAGCCAAAGATCTCCCAGGTCCAGCCCACCATTTCTGATGATCTGGGTTGAAAACGGCCAGAGTCGACACGATCGACCCTGTAGATCTGAGCCTGGTGGACGGCGCAGGATGAATTTGTTGTTGAAATTTTCCTCAGCGGTGTATGAGTGTCGGCCGGCACTGAGGTATCAGTCGTTTTCTCTTCAAATTATAATTATTCTCTCTTCATCCAAATTATTTTATCCGATTTCAGGAAAATAATTCACAGAATTATAACCTGCCCTGTGATTCATATGATTCAAAAACCAAAGTCTAGGTGCGTGACGAAAGTGGGATGAAGTGAAATTGCTTGAGAGTCAATTTAAAGGATCAACTGAAAATATTGTCTGTTGCTGCATTAAAACATTTCGGCCTTTTTATCTCAGAACAAAGAATTTATCTCGAAATTTACTTAAAAAATTTAGCTTTTTTAAAATTAGCTAATATTATGCGAATTTCTATCTCATCTTTTTTTAAAGCCTTGTAACTGTACACAAAATTATATATATATATATATATATATATATATATATATATATATATATATATATATATATATATATATATATATATATATACTGGTACCTCACCTTACGATAGCCCCAGCAAACAAAAAATCCAGGTTACGAAAAACATTTTCCAAATTTTTTTGTCTCTGTATACAAGACAAGTTATCTTTATGAAACGCGCCATTCAAACATTAAAACAATGCCCAAGCTGCTCTCCCATTGACTATCTCCCAACATCTCGCCCCGCTGGCCTCCCATTGGCTGGGAAGGATGATGCAGCTCCCTCCCATCGGCTATCTCCCAACATCTTGCCCCGCTGGCCTTCCATTGGCTAGGAGTGATGATGCAGCTCCCTCCCATTGCCTATTATGGAGCTGCATCTCCCATAATGCTTTTCGTGTAAAGGACAGAGTTACTGTTTTTTAATGAGTTTTTTTCGTGTGCTCATTGCAACTTTATTTTTTTGGCTCAGGCTTTTAACCTCGCATAAACATTTGTAAGATTACAACTCTGCTAAGAAGACATGGTCAGCACACACGTGCGCACACACAGACGCACGGGCTCACACACACGTGCATGTGATTCCCGGTGTAAGTGAAAAGAAGAAGCAGGCTCGTGGCATGCGGTTGAGTGATAACGCAAAGGAATATGGCCAAACTCGTCTACCATCAGCACAATATTGAAGTAAAAGGAGGCTTAAAAGGGATACTTTTATAATATTTAAAGGGTTTAGGGGGTAGTATTAAGGGCCTTGGAACGAATCACACGTTTTACATGTAAAATGCAGTTCAACTTATGAAAAATCCAGGTTATGAAAAAGGCTCTGGAACAGATTAATTTATTAATTTCATAAGGTGAGCTACCACTGTGTGTATATATATATATATATATATATATATATATATATATATATATATATATATATATATATATATATATATATATATATATATAGGTTGTCACTGCCCCCTCCCCCAGTGCACTAACTGGGTTATCAAAGGATCAAAGGCTGGCCATGTCTCACTGTCTAAGGTGTCTAATTTCTGACTTACGTAAAGAGTATCTGCAAAGCCGTCAGCGTGTTTCTGCCCCACGATGGCCTAGCGAGCTGTCCAGGGTATCTCTGCCCTCACCCAGAGTTGGCTGAGATGGGCACCAGCCTACAATGCGACCATAATTAAGATTAAGTGGTTCAGAAAATGAATGAATGAATAAATGAAATAAGAATATATAAATGCTACTTTAACTTGAGCATTGCATCTCAAAATATAACTAAAGTAAAAAGTTCTATTTGTGACTCAAGCATTACTGACTAATGAGCAATGATCTTCATGAAATTTCTCAAAATAAAGTAGAAAAACACAAAAACAAAATAGCTATGTGTAGTCGTGCAATTTTTCTCAAATAAAATGACAGATGTCCTATTAGCGCATATACATGAACCCGATTTTGTCTGGCTTGCCGTGATCTTGGCGATATTTGTATCTTTTAAAGCGTCCTAGCTGTAACTGCACATGTTTCAGCTTTTAATACTGAGAACCTCGAATGAATTTTCATGGTGTGTGAACCTAACGACTATAATAACGACTTTCTGATTTTTGAAAACAGAAAAAAAAAAATCCAATTTAAATTATATTATAATATTGCTGTGCATATTGTAACTTTTTTTTCCCCTGTGGTGTTAGTTTATATGGAAATGTTTAATTTTAAATATTGTACCAATCGATTATTTGATCAATGTATTAATTAATTAAACTTGCTATTTTAGCTAATCTCAACATTCCTGTTAAAATAATCACACTTTTTTCGATTACTGGAAATTAATTTTAACTGATTGTGACCCTTTAAGTAGATTATTATGAATAGTTTATTTAGTTATCTTGGTCTGATCCCGCTGCGAGAAAAAAATGGCAGAGTTCTGTAAAAATTTGCTTTTCAGTGACGACAAAATTAATTTTTGTTTCATTTTTGCCTATTTTTTATTTTATTTTATTTATTTATTTATTTTAGATTTTTTTGTTTTTTTAAAAATTATCTTTGGAGGTTTTTCAAAACTCATATTCATCCAACTGTTTATTTACACACCTGATAAAGATCGGTGGACTGTTGGAGGCGGGTTTTCAGCCTGTCGCCAAAGAAAATAAACATTTCTGACAATCTGATTGCAATATATATATTTTCTTTCAAATCTGCTTTTCTAAGCCTGCTGTTTCAGGCAGGAGGGAAAAAAAAACAATGTTAAACAACATTTCAACGAATGTTTTAATTTCATCATCAGCGATAACAAACGTTTTATCGCTGTGCACACCTGGGTCTTTCCCGCAGGTCCTTAAATTCACAATGGGCACCCCAAGTCCGGATCTGGTCCTCAGTCTGAAATGGTGATGCTCAGGTTTCTTGGTTCTTTCCTGTTTTAACATGAACGTAAGGTTTTGACAAAAGCGGTAAAGGTTTCACATTGCTGCATTTTGCTTTGATTGCCGCTCGGAGGGTCTCAGGCTTTAATAAAGGAAAAGTCGGATAGTGGAAGGAATCTGATCTGAGTTCGGGTCAGACTTGGTTGGATAAATGGTTTCTGAGCGATATGATCATGAACAGAAAGATTACTTCCTTCTACCATGTGTGTTATAAAGGGTTTCATTTCTTTGAGAGACGTCGAGGGACAGTAGTGACACCAGCGGACTGTAGATCGTAAAATCAGTCCGTGATATATTAGATTTATACCCAGGTTTACATCACTATCACACTTCAGTGTTCTAGAATAGCCATGGTCAATAAGTTATAGTGTTTTTCCTATATATCACACAACTTGATAAAGGAACATTAGAACCCTTGAGGAATTTTGCTCACAGCGTCAATAAAATTGTTGTTGTTTTTTTCTTTTTTTCTTTTTCTTTTTTTTTTTTTGTTGTTATTTTAGGTTGTTTTTCATTACCTTTTTTCCCGGGGGGTGTGGGAAAAAAACAATGACAGGATGAAAAACGTCCACAAATGACCTTTACGTCCATCATGAGAATATGTCCAGCAACATTCTGTTCCTTATTGACAAAATGTTCTAAACATGAAAATGTCAGAAGCAGTCGATCGGACTGAAGTGGAACATGGAGGTTTGTTGACGTTTGACTTAGTTTTCACGGTTCCCATGGTAACACTACAACACAATTTTTATCCATTTATGTGTACATTTACACCGTATAGAAATAGTAGTACAGTATTTATAGTATATAACAGTGGTCTGTTTCTGTCCCCCAAGTTGCAATGTAGCCACACTATGTCTGCCCTGTAGTCAGTTATTGACAGCAGAAGAACAAAACGTTTCAAAGCAGTCAACGATCTGTAAGTCATAACCATCTAAAGGGTTTGAGGTTGACAGTGATGCTCCAGTGACAACCTCTGGTACCCTGGAGGTCCAACAGTGAGCAATGATGCTCCTCAGTCTTAGTGGATGTCACTGAACAGTCCCTGAGATGAAACATTGAGGGAACTATTCCATTCAGTGATATCCACCTCATCTGAGGTGAATAACTGTTTAGGTAAATACTATATGATCACAGAAGCAAAGCAATTGAAGGAATCTGCTACCGTCCAGTGCACATCACACCTGAACTCTACAGCCCCTCCCACTGGTGGTGAGTCTATGGGTGGGTGGATCCATGTGTCCTCTTCAGGCAGGCCAGGTGAGGTGCACATGTTCCCAGCAGAGCGAAGCACCATGTAGCTCACAGCATATTTCTAAACCCGGAGTTTTAGTGTACACAAACATCAAAACAAAATAAAAACAATCTAAAAACATGATTTGATTTTTCTTTTTTTTTTCCCCCAGTTATTTTAGTTCTAGCATTATCCACCTAGAATAATCTCTGATATCCTCCAAACACCGAACCAATCAAACGATGGCGTTACTGCGTACTGTATTCTAATGCGCTTCATTCCATGAGTGAGTATATGAACTTCTGTTAAGGTGCTGGGTTCAAGGTTCAAGCCCCACTCGCAACGGGTTGTCATTGGCAAACCCCCCCCCCCCCCCCAATGCACTAACTGGGTTTTCAAAGGCCCCCCCATGTCTCTCACTGTCTATGGTGTGAGGTAGAGTGTGAGATGTAAAAGAACCATTGCTGACTTTCATCCAGAGGAGCTGCACAGCAGTCAGCATGTTTCTGCCCTGCGATTGTGTGGCGAGCTGTCCAGGGTGTACTCTGCCCTCACCTGGAGTCGGCTGAGATGGGCACCATCCTCCACGTAACCCTAATTAGGAGTAAGTGGTTCAGAAAATGAATGAATAAATGTATAAGGATTTCTCATGGTTGAAGGATGCAGCTTGAGCACTGACTGTTTGAAAATGTTGACACCGGAGACTCCTTCCTTTAATAACACATAAAGATCAATTATAAAACATTTCACTATATTAATGGATTTGTCAGTTTTCCAATTCATCGCTGTATTGAAACAAGTACATTCATATGTATTTGCATTAATGTCAAAAGTACTGTTGCGATAAATTAATGGGGAAAAAAATCTGACCAATGAGAATCCATAATTCAACTGCCCATGGCATTGCAGCTATTTATATCATCATCTAAAAATGTAAAATTACTACCACCACCCCCACCCACACACACACACACACACACACACACACACACACACACACACACACACTGTTTTTATATCTTTGCATACATTATTTGGCATTTTTTCTCACTAGGGAAAATGAAAGCCAGCACTCGTTACTATAAATTCCATTTCCTCATTTTGTCCTGAGGATATGCAAACTTTAGCACTTGACAGTACTCGCTGAGCTTCGTGCGGACGTCTAATGAACACTAATGAAATAAATAGCATTTTAGATTCAATGAGCTGGAGGAAATGAGGTCCAAACATCAAATCAGCGCTTTATGACGTATCATGTGCTTAATAACATAAGAAATAAGCAGCGGTTTTTTTTTCCTTTCACGTGAAAAACATCATTTTTAACCTTCAGCCGCCTGCAGACACTAAGAGAAGAAAATCTAATTTTTACAAGCAGGAAAGAGGCTATTATGCAGTGTAAGATTGAATCAAGGAGAAATCTCTGAAAGCATTGAGGTGCTCTGGTTTTATTTGCAGCGTCTCTAAGTTCGCTGCTCTGATAGTGAGCGGTGTGGATGTCACCATTTTATACGGTCTAGACCTGGATTTTGGGTCTGACTGGTATCCCAGGGGTCTATTCCTCTGTATTTTGGTCGCCCGTCCAATGTTATAATTCCTGATCCCACCCCAGGCAATCACCAGACGTGGAGTCTTCCCCATGAAATGCTCGTCCTGCGGGAAAAAAAAAAGCGACATGTGTGGCTGAAAAGGTCAGCAAACATCACAGGATGGATGATGACAGAACAGACTGGCAGGAGACCGACTGCTGTCGTTCAGTGAATGTGATAAACGTGTTTACGGGTCCCGTTGAAACCAGAATCGATTCAATCTACATACCTTGGCTGGTTTTTTTAAGCATGGCCCATAAGATGATCTTTTAAATCATTTCCCCCTAACTAAAATTGGTTGGTAATGAAATAACCCCAGTGTGACGGACTGATCAGGACCCTGGTGTGTAGCGGCGCAGTCTTGAATCACCCTCAGGGGGTTTATTTTGTGATAACGACCAAGTCTCTGTACATTATCCCACCACTTACTACACCGACGACGATTGTGTAGCTTCCACTAATGACATACTCTACAGCAATGGAACCTCTGACCTAACAGCAGTGTCTTGTAAAAGAAACACAGACCTCTGTGACTGACCAATTGGAATTGAATATGTAAATTAGCCATGCAGTAAGTTTCTGTAATAGCTTTTCTGTAATTGATGTGCTCATGCTTGTTGTAGTAATACCTTTAATTATAGTATGGGCTTATTTATAATAGCAGAGACTTCAAATAAATGGAATAACGAACGGCGTAATCATTAGCCGCTATTCACCTATCATCCTAGGGGCTGATCCAGGGCTATCTCAAGGCTACCCAAGACTTGTAGCCCGGGGTGTAAAGCCATACAGCCCTGCAGTGTTGAAACTAGCTGGGAGTTTGAAAGAAATAAAACAGTTCAGGTGATGGTATTCTCGGAAAATAAAAATAGATTCTATTGGTTGCAGGATCTCGGTTTAATTACAGGACTTTATTTCTCCATTCACTGAACACTTTAATCCCATTATGTTAGCTGACTCTGGGCAGAGTACACCCTGAACACCTCACCAGTCCATCCACACGTACACTTACACCTGGGGACAATTTTGAACAGCCACTTAGTCTGTATGTCTATTAACTGTGGCCTTGTATGTCATTCTGGGAGAAAACTGGACTACACAGAGAAAACCCACTTAACCCTTTGAGTACCACCCCCTGACTCTTAACACGGCCAGAACCTCTGCTGCTGACATTGATTTGCGAGACATAATTTGCTTTATTTTCACATAAAAACTGGCTGATTTCGGCCAATCTAGTGAAATCCTGTTACAGCAATGGAAGTCAAGCACACGATGTAAGATGGTCAGTGATTGGCTGTAGGGTGCCGACGCATAATAAGAGCTGACCGGTGTTTGAACAGCTGCTTTACCGGCCACTGGATGACATGACGGTCAGCGATTGGCTGTAGGGTGCCAACGCATGATAAGCATTGACAGGTGTTTGAAGGGCCGCTTTACCAGCCACTAAGTGATAACATGGTCAGTGATTGGCTATAAGGTGTCGAGGCATGATAAGCGCTGACAGGTGTTTGAACGTCTGCTTTACCGGCCACTGGATTCCACACTAACCTAGCGGCCGGTAAACCGTCTGCTGGTGTTCAAAGGGTTAAAGCACTGGGAAAAGATACCAACTCCACACAGAAACACCCTCGCCGTGAACGGGACTTGAACCCAGGACCTTCTTGCTTTGACGCGGATGTGCTAATCATCGCGCCACTGTTCTGGCCATCACATGAGCGCCCTCTAACCGAATGCCTGACTTTATCTGATAGCTACCATCTCTAGTTATATGTTTTATAGGTGAGCTGTACACTAAAGGGAAGTTGTTGTTGTTGTTGTTGTTGTTGCAGTCCTTATTCAGAACACATGAAGGCATCTATTCAAAATGGCACTGCACTAAAACGGTATATAGCAACATTTTCAAGGTTTTTTTTTTTTTTTTTTTTTTTTTTTGTGTGAAGAATCCAGTGAGGAAATAAGGAACGAGTTCTATTCAGCAGAAGGTTGACCAGCTTTCTCATTAGTTGGGTTTCAATTTGCACGGCTGAATAGTCCCAATCATTCCCTTCGCTGAGGGCCCCCATCTCAAATTAAAACTCAACACAAGGGTCAGAAAGGGAGGACTTCTTCAACCTCCAGACTCTCTGAAGAGCTTTTATTAAACGCTGTCTGGAATTGACTCCACACTCTCTTCCGAAGGCAGTTTAACAAATCTTGCAGTTGTTTTGGCGCCACTAAAAATGGCTGCTCTGGATGGCACATAGTGCTTATTTTGCCCCCCCATCTAAACAAGCAATTATCACTTTCGGTGAAAATCAGGTAAAAGGACGGTTAAAGGGTTTAAAAGCATTTTCCCACCATATGCTGAAGAATCCAATGAGGTGCTATTTCAATTACACAATCTGTAGAGAAACAAGGGCTGCAGTGTGGTTTAATTACAGGGTTGTCAGATTGCGTGCGAGTAAAGCGCTTTAACCACAAATAAAATTGTAGTTCTAAAATATTTAGGTGTGAACCGACCACTCAACATGCAGAGTGAATAAAATAAATAAGTCGTGACCGCTTCCTGGTCCTCACTATCATATCAACTCATCACATTAAGAAAAAAAATCACCACTTAGACAAATTCTATTGGTTAATATCGAGTTGTGGGAGGGGCATAGGAAAATGTTTGAACCTCTCTTAGTAATACAGTAGGCCATTGACCATTCGTGGTTCAGCGCTAGCAACCCCGCAAACTTGCAAATTGGCAACAAACCCAGAAATAACTGGCACGTGATTCAAATTTAGCCAATGGCTGAGAGCTTTTGTTTCTCCCTCCTGCTGATTGGTTGCCGATGATGTGTCCACCTCATTTTTTCGCCTTCGCACACAAGTTATCAACGTGATTTCCTGAATTGTGAAGTAAATTGTTTTTAGTGTGTTTTTTTTTTATTATTATTTAAGTGCTATGATGTCATTCAAACGCCCTGCATCTTCTCTAGCTTCTGGTAAGGAGCCCAAGCGCTTTATTCATTAATAAATATTATCACAGTACAAATTAAAAAGTTTTTACTTCATCAGTACTACATTTTATTTCATTATTACTGTATTAATGAGTAAGACTGTCTATAGAATGTGTTTAACAACCATATTTTAGCGCATGTAATATTTTACATAGGGTTTTAAAACCGCGTCAATAACTTGCGGATTTTCATGATCTGTGGGAAGGGCCGGAACCGGACCATCGTGAAAAGTGGGCGCGTACTATATACCGTTTTTTGTTTTTGTTTGTTTTGAAGGCTCAGGAGATAATCACTGAATATTCCCCCAGATAGCGCATAACTGCCACGACCCCATGACTGTACGTCTCCACACTTGAGTCAGACCCTCAAGCATGAGATTTTAAACTGGACTCAATTTTTATACCGTAAGACCCAAAATTTGGTCCGGATCTTACAACTCAAAATCCTGATCTTGGCTTTGATTTTACAACTTAAGGTTTTAAATTTAATCCAAATTTTATAACAAGACTAGAATGCCGAACAGAGGCATACTTGTGGTAAAGACCTTTCCCAGGGATCTAAGCGAAGTGGGGGTCTAACCAGGATTTGAACAAACAACCTCCCGATCATGAGCCCAGCACCCTAATCACTACACCACCAGCCCAATGAATGATGGTAGAAATGCAATAACTTGATTTGCAAACTATGAAGAAAATCTGCAGCTGGCTTTTATTTTATAAAACCAGAAATACTTGGGACTATTGTTAGGGGCATGTATATAAATGTGAGTGTGTAAACGGTGTACTTTAAACGGTGTACCGGTCCATGGCCCGGGGGTTGGGGACCACTGCTCTCAGGAAACGCATCGCGGTGGCTAATCTCATCCAAGGCGGATCATAGAAACTTCAGCCCCGGTTCGTCGTTCGAGACTTCATCACCAAAGTCCATCATCCACGTTCACCCACAGCCAACGCGAGGATTTCAATCATTTGTTTCCTTTGACACGCGGGATTCCAAGCCTTTTCTCGCCAGCGCATACGCCGCTTCTAAATTTACCATGCTACAGGTGCTCGGGGACGATGGGACCTTTTGTTAATTTGTATTTTGGTTGAGCTTTAAGCTGTAAATATTATTTTGCCTTACTTTGTTCATGTATAGTTTATGTCGTGGTTTGTCGTGCTTTACTGGTTTCACGGGGCAATTTACTTCCAAATTCTATACGTAACAAAATGCGGGGCTCAGCCGATAGAATCCATTTGGTATACGTAACACTACAAATCCGTGATTTCATTTTTTCATTCATTTCATAGCATCTAATCCGGAGAGTTTGCTTGTTTGCTCCTTTTACAACATGATAGATTTTTAAACTTTAAGTACACATTGTGAGGCTTGTGATGTCGAGTGTTACTGGAGCAGAAATGTTGAGTATTAGCTTTGCATTCGCGGCGGTTTTATTATACTCAGTGACATGATGAGAGCAGCGGGGCGGCCTGTTGACTGAGCTTAAAGCCTGAGGGTCTTCTCATACACAGCATGCATAATTAGAGAGTAATAACTCCGAATTCATTTGCCTCTGCGCGCCCTCTTCTTTATGTTTCCTCTGGCTATAGCACTCTGTAGTGTTGCCTAACCTCCCACCTTGAGTGCGACCCCTCCGCAGCGAGGTGTTCTGTGCGCCAGCAGGTGGCTGATGGGATTGAGGCAGGCCTCAGGCCTACCACACTTACCCAGATATGAAGTGACAAGTATTTATTACTCTCCGCACTGACACCTTCATCCATTGCGTTCTCAATTCCCACCTGCTCTGCTGTAGCGAGCGTGTTTCTTTAAGCACGCTCTGAATGTTTTCCCATTATCCTTGGAAGGCAGGGCGAGAAAATGCCTGCCAGTTGCTCAAAGAAGTTCTTTCGGCTTTCAAATAAATAAAAGAGTGTTTGGTTCAGACATTAAAGTCACTTCAACTCAGCTTTTCTTCAAACTTTATCTGTTCTTCAGTGTCTTCGCAGCCTTTCCGAGCCTGAAAAGTTATCTTTCATGGTTCTGCTTGCGAGTCGTTGGCCTAGTTTACATATTAAGGCTTCACAATGTCAAAGTGTACGCTGTATATCAGAAGGAGAGTAAGACATCTTTTTACTTTTAATCATCTCGAATAATGCACCATCTGATCCTTCATCAGATCAGATCATATTGTTGGCGAAAAGATTGTGTTTCCAAATTCGACTTAAAACGATGAAGGCATTGTTATTTTTTTCTCTATTTTCAGTTCCCACCCAGCAGCAGGGCAGCCAGCGTTTACACCAGCTACCAATCAAGGAGGGCGATGATGAGCACATGCTTCATCTCAGACAATTGAGGCCATGATGGTAGTGGTAACTTAGTGGTTGAGGTTTCAAACTGTTTACAGGAAGGTTACGGGTATAAACCCCAGTACCACCAAGTGTCCTCTATAGAGCTCTTGAGCCTTAACGGAGATTTTATTACCATGAAAACGAGAGTCAGTTTGCTTTCTCTTCTTTACATGCTGCATTCAAGAAGGAACAAGGTTTTTGGTGGGACTAATATATATATATATATATATATATATATATATATATATATATATATATATATATATATATATATATATATATATATATATATATATATGTATATATATATATATATATATTTGGTGGGTGGGACTAATATATATATATATATATATATATATATATATATATATACACAAAGGACAGGACAAAGGCTTTCTATTGAAACTCCATTTATCACTACAGATCTGTTTGAGGGTGGTGAAACCATCCCTCTCTTCAGGTGATTACAGATTCTTCTGTAATCACCTGAAGAGAGGATGGTTTCACCACCCTAAACAGATCTGTAGTGATAAATGGAGTTTCAATAGAAAGCCTTTGTCCTGTCCTTTGTTTATTTGCTCTACCAAAAAGTATTGAGCACTCTCCTACGGAAGGATCTACTCAGAAAATCCTATATATATATATATATATATATATATATATATAAGAAGAAGAAGATATATATATATACACAGGGATCCCTCAGTTTCTGTGGTTAATTGGGACCAAGATTCCCACGCGACCATCGAAATCCGCGAAGTAGGATCACCCCCCCCCCACCCCCGACTGACGTATACGTACATGTATATGTGTATATAATATTTAAAAAATGCATATTCAATGCTATAAATGCTTATAATAACAATTAAACATTAATAAGATGTAAATAAAATACACACACATACAGATGGTATTGCATGAGAAGAAGAAGAAGACGACACACATACATACTCGCAGATGCACGTGCACACACAGATGCAACAATGTACGTAATTTTTGATGGGAGATTTTGGGTTGTTTTTTGTTTAGTGTTTTTTTTGTTTGTTTGTTTGTTTGTTTGGGTTTTTTTGCATAATTGGCCTTGTTTTTGTGCCATTTTCCTTAACTTTTCCCCAGATTCTTCCTTAATTTCATTATTTTTTTTTTTAATTCAATTTATATATTTCCCCCAAAACCGTGATGCACTGACGCCGCGTGAACTGAAACGCGAAGTAGCGAGGGATCCCTCATATCCATATCTGAATAGGCACTATAGTGGGGCGTTCAGCAGTTAGCATGGCAGTGTCATGGCAATAAGGTCCTGGGTTCGAGTCCTGGGCCCTGCAAGTGGATTTCTGTGTGTAGTTTGCATTTCCTGCCCCTGCTTGTATGGGTTTCCTCTAGGTGCTCTGGTTTCCTCCCACAGTCCAAAGACATGCCCTAACTGGCTATACCAAATTTCTCCAGGTGTGAGTATCTGTGTGTTTTGGCCGGGTGAACTGTTCAGGGTGCACCCTACCATAGAGTCGGCTGGGATGGGCTCAAGTCTATCCGTGATATGAAGAAAAATTATAAGAGGGTTTGGGGAATGAAATCAACATGAAACGAACCCACAAACCTCAAAAACCTCGAGCTTTTCTACCACATTTTCTATTTTAGGCTCATGTTGCAATGTTTTATTCAAAGAAATAAATAAGGAAACCTCACGTCTACTTCTGCCTTGAATGGTGCAGTGATAACAACCAATCGGCCTTTCTGGAGCCCACACCTTTAACTCCTTTATTTTTTTTTTTTTTATTAATTTTTTATTTACTGTTAATCATGTCACTTTTATTTTTCCAACAATGAAAGTTTTCCAAGCTGGGCATCGATCATTAACACTCACTCCGTTCCATTCAGGTTTTCTATAGAACAGCTGTTGAGATCTGACACACTTTATACCTTGTTTTTCTTCTTTTTTTTTTTTAATCTCCTCACTTTTCCGGATATTTCTGGGACCATGAGTGGCAAAATGGTTTAATTTTTCATTGGGAAACAAAAGCTTTTGTCAAAACCTTGATCCACTTGTTTACTTGTTTACTTCTCTAGCGCTTGTACTTATTTCATGCTGTGTCTTTTTGACCTTTCGGAAGACTGTAACCACTGTGCAGCATAATTAATATGATAAATAGTTATTCTTTAAAGTATTCTTTAAAGTAATTGGAGGTGAAAATGTGGTTTATTTACACTATAATATAGTCACATATATATTTGTGGGCGTGTGTGTATATGGTGTATGTGTGTGTGTGTGTGTGTGTGTGTGTGTGTGTGTATATACAGTACAGGTATACCTCGGCTTAATTCGAAAAATAACTTAAATCGAATTTGCTTGTGTCTAGGCTAGCCTAGGCTATGCTATGCTAAATTTACTTGTATGTATGATCCCTAACTTTCACAATTGGTCTTGTTTTGCGGCATTTTCCTTAACTTTTTCTGTATTTTTCCTTAATTTCCTTATTTTATTTTTTTTTCAATGAATATTTTTGAAAAACTTACGATGCACTGAAGCCACAGAAACTGAAACAGAAAGTAGTGAGGGATCACTGTATATACATAATATTTAATATACTTAATATATATATATATATATATATATATATATATATATATATATATATATATATATATATGATATATGAGTATAATGACGTAAACTTATTTATTTATTTTGCCATATAATTTTTGAAAACTGACGTATAATCGAGAACACTTAACTCGAAACGTCTTAAGTTGAGGTATAACTACAGTATATATATATATATATATATATATATATACACACACACACACATACACACATACACACACACATACATTAGTTTTAGGTATTTAAATGCCTTCGAACTGATAATTAGGCATAAAACTAAAGAAGGAAGGCATTGATTAAATGTTGCTGTAATGTGTAACTAGAATTTAATAAAAGTAAAAATAAGTATTTTGTGTAAATATAAAGTTGTCTGATGAATATTGGTAGAATTGGATGTATTGTTTGAGTATAATGTAGTGTATTAATCTTTATAATTTAAAATTATGTTAAAGTAATGTTTACATAATGTAGCACAAAGATAAATATAAAATGATACCAGTTCAAGTTGGAGAACTTTGATGTTTTTAATCATCCTAAATAAAAAAGGGGAAAAAAGAGAAAATTAAATATAAACTGTGCAGTTGTATAGTTCAGGCTTCTTCCATTTAACCCTTGACCTTTGAGATTGTAACCAATGAAATGTCTCTTTAAACTTTAAAGGCAACATTGATAACGAACGACTGGCGATCGCTAGGCAGCGAATCCCATATCGACTCGGTCGAGTAGTTGACGAATGGCTACTCGACAAAGGTAAAACCCCCATGATTAAAACTTACGCAGTAATTTGAGCTTTAAAGTAATTAAACAAATAAATTAAATGTACAGTTAAACAGTCCTAATAACATTAAATTAAAAGTTTAAAAAGCAGATAAATGTAGTTTTAAGTTAATTTAATGTATTGAAGTCATTTTTGAGGGTTTGTTAAATATACATTTATATCATAGATAGATAGCTAGATAGATAGATATATTTACAGTATATGTTTTCTGTTAATTCCAGGTTAAAGGGACTGTAATGTAAATCTAATTAGTTTATAAATATATAAGCAAAACATTAATCTCAATATTGCAATTTTTAAATGATGAAAAGCACAAGTAAATTTAATTTGTTTGTCATTTACTCTTTTTATAGTGCTATTAATATTATTTTATGTTTATGCTTATGCACGTATTTAATCTGTATTTTTTTTCCTGCTAAATAGAATAATGCAGTTAATTGGCATCAGAGTCCCTTTAACGACCATGTTAAATTAAACAAAGGCATAAAGTAAAAAATTAAACAGCGAGGAATGACATTGAAGTGCATGCTTGTATATGTCTGTTTGTTTGTTTGTTTGCTTGATTGTTTGTTTGTTTGCTTGTTTGATTGGTTGGTTGGTTGGGTGGTTGGTTGAATAAATGGGAAGAAGAAATCAAACCTCCTACACTGAAAATGTGCCATTGTTGTTTTGTTAGTCCGTAAAATTCATCATTTATTTTTCAGCAAATTAAATTATTTTCATTGTCTTTTTTTGTTAATTTCTCAATTTCTCCGTGTTATGGTTTTCGATATTGTATATATATATATATATATATATATATATATATATATATATATATATATATATATATATATATATATATATATATATATATATATATATATATATATATATATATATATATATATATATATATATATATATATATATATATATATATATATATATATATATACATATATATATATATATATATATATATATATATATATATATATACATTTATATATATATATATACACATTTATATATATATATATATATATATATATATATATATATATATATATATTTATATATTGATGTTTCTGTGTTGTAAGACGTATTCACATTTATCTAAAATGACGCCTTCAGTTGTTAATCTGATCCACAGCTGAGAGGTTTGGCTGTACGTAAGTGTTTTTGATGCTGCGCTCGGTTTTAAAGCGCGAACATCTTGTCATCAAAAGCTAATTGGCTGACAAAGCGGAAACATCTGTTTTTCGATGCTGTTACGACATTAGCCAACAACAAAAAAAAATCTCTTTAACCACATATGGCGCGTTCATATGGAGAGAGAGAACTTTCACGACACCTTCATTAATTCTGACAAACGATTCGACGGTTCACTTTTGGGAGGCGGCTGTGGGAGTGAACGACACACTGAGAGAAGACTTTGGCGTCCTTTTAGGGGGGGAAAAAAAGTGTTTTTAATTTACATTTTTTACATTTAAGTTTATTGCTGTTTTGCCATTACTTTCTATATCTATAAATTTGTATCATTTCATTTCACTGCCGCCCTCATCATCATAACGGCAGATAAATTACAGGCCGCTCCTGCTGGCGTTGGGTAATTTATCCTCCTCATTACCCACCGGCAAAATAATCCGTCTTTTTTCCCCCAGGCGTGATTATTCCACAACATTCTTCCCTACCATTTTTTTTCCTTTAGAATGTATGTTGTACAGAGCGTAGGCGCTCGAGCGGTGCCGTCCACTGGAGCTGTATGATTTTTTTTTTTCCCCTCCCTCAGGTCGGCAACTCACCATTTTTAACAGCCAGACTACAATCCAGATTGGAGGCTGGGAGCGAGACAGGAGTCGTTCCTTCCAAGGACAGATGTCAGGCCTCTACTACAATGGGTTGAAAGTGTTCAACATGGCTGTAGAGGGAAACCCAAACATTCGAGTCGAGGGCAGCGTTAGGCTGGTAGGCGAAGCGCCTTCCTCCTCCTCTTCCTCTTCCTCCTCCTCTTCCTCCTCCTCTATCACACCTCAATCCAACGCCTCCACCTCCATCATGGAGACCACCACGACCACCAGCAGCACCACCACAGCCTCCGGCCGCCGAGTGAAGCAGACCACGCCCAGAGAGACGCAGCAGGTGAGGCGCTTTCTTTTTACTTGTAGAGTATGTCGCTGGTAAACGAGGTGATGTCTCACATATCTTATCTCACAAACTTCAACTTTCAGACAGATGGCCTCCGAATATCTTCATACACTCTTTGATATAATGCAGAATTCATAGCAGAATCAATGATTATAAATTGTCCTGTCCCTGAGGCAGCAAAACAAGCCCAAGCCATTACATTTCCACTGTTATGCTTCAGGATTGATATGAGGTTCTTCTCTGGTTTGCATGTGTATCGTGACTGGCAGATAAATCAAAGACATATAAGTTGAACACAAAGGCGCATAGTTCCAAACTTTCTGGGTTTTTGTTTAGCCTGGTGCAGCACAGCAAAGCTGTTTCTGTGTGAAGTTGCATGTTTTCCTCATGCATACCTCGGTTTCTTCTAGCTACTAATCAATTCACATAATTTAGCCGAATCTGGTTCAACTTACCCCGAGGTGTGAATGTGAATGGTTGTGTGTTGAACACCGCCGTAATCCACAGTTGGTTAAGCTAGGCCCCAGCCTCCCCATGACCCGGTTAGGATTAAATGGTTTGGCAAAAGAATGAATGAATGTATTTTGCCTATATGTTCAATAGTTACCTGCCCATACCCCCCCCCCCCCCCCCATGCAGGTTAAATTTATTTCTTTCAAATTGTTGCTCATTATAGAAAAAAATTAAGCAAAAATTGATGCAATAATTGAATTAATTTAGTAGATTTTTATGTTCTGTTTTATTCATTTTCGGTAACCACTTAATCCTAATTAGGGTCACAGGGAGGCTGGCGCCCATCCCAGCTGACTCCAGGTGAGGGCAACGTACACCCTGGACGGCTCACCAGGCAATCGCAGGGCGGACACATGCTGACGACTATGCAGATACTCTTGTCGAAAGTCAGCAATGGTTCTTTTAGATGAACCTCCACCATAGACAGTGAGAGGCATGGCCGGCCTTTGATAACCCAGTTAGCTTCACTGGGGGGGCGGGGGGGGGGGGTTGTTCAGTGACAACCTTGTGGAGAGTGGGGCTTGAACCCCCAACCTTAGAATCAGTGATCTATCACCGTACCCCCATTCCACCACTGCCCCTGTTCTGTTTTATTCCTAATGATATTCACGATATTCTTGAATTCAGTCAGTTCCAGTCTTTTTTAACTCCGCCTACTTGAGATACTGTATTTTTTACAAACATCATTGAAATTTCCAGCAGCAAGGTCTTTGCTTTCCATCTTTTGTTCTGCCTTTATTTTTTTCTATCATACCCATCAGGCAATGCCGCTGCAAAAGCACTTTGAAGAGCTCAATTTTTTTATTTGGGGGGGGGGGGGAAAGGATTTCAAAGGAATTTGGCGATGTTTGTGGCGTTTATGCTACTTACACACTGACACATACAAGTGTGATTAAATGCCTTTTTTCTATTGAATGAATTCACAACAGTTTGAGAAGACATGATCCGAAAAAACACCAACATTCAAATAATTTTTCCATAAATATCTGGGATTGAGTAGATAAGAGGGGGTTGTTTTGTTCTTTTGGGTTTTTTTGTTTGTTTGTTTGTTTGTTTTAAATCATCTCTCAGTCCTTGCGGAAGAAAAATAATAACCAATGTTGTTTTTTACTTTATAGAGCAAACCACAGAGTTTGACATCATGGGTTTTGTATTGTGTTGGTGAAAAAAAAAAAAATTCACCAGTATGACCTGCTTTATCTCACTGCATATTTCAGATTTTTTTATTTTCTTTCACGCCACCGTTGCTGAATTACGGTTTTTATTTGCCGCTGCGTCGGTTTAGCGGTATTGTGTGGAGAAAGTGAAGTGGTCTGGAATGCAAAGACCTCATTCAGGTCAGTTTGTTATCTCCCGAGTGCTCCGTCTTTAAGTAGCGCGGCCTCAGGGTCCTTTTCTGACCTCATGCTTCAGAGAGCACGTATAAGACCCTGAGGTGACCAGAGCGGAGAATGTTTTGTGCTCGTGCCCCCACCCCACCCTCGCTGTGATTGCGCATTCAGGAGCAGAAAAAAGGGAATTTGTTGGGGGGGTTTTGGTGAAGAGACGTGCGCCAAATCGCAATGTGTACTGAATCATGCTCGGACTAAATTGGTGTGCATTGTGTGGAGCAGCGCGCCGAAGCTCTGGGAGTGAAATTGCAGGGTTCCATTTGTTCAGAACCAAGGAGTCAGCAGCACCGCAACTAAATCTGGGACAACCTATGAACAGCATGGTCTAACACAATATTTTTACTGAACCATTTATTTTATTTTTTTTTTTCAATTTTTATACAGGTTTGACAAAAACTGCACAGCTGGTTTTTTAAAAGAAAGAAAGAAAGAAAGACATAGAGAAGGGACATCGCATTAATTAGCGAGAACCTGTTTGTAATCACGGACCTCCTCAAACAGATGGAAAACAGAGCCTTCGACTTTTTATGTAAATTTATTTGTTTTTTTGAACATCAGTCTGTTCAGCGCAAGCATGCTCATTATCAATAAAGCTTTAATTCGCTAAATAAAAATAAACCACGGCAGTAGTGGCCTGATGGTAAAGGGCGCTGGGTCACTGATCCTAAGGTCGGGGGTTCGAGTCCCACTCTCAACGGGTTGTCACTGTCCCCCCAGTGCACTAACTGGGTTATTAAAGGCCGGCACTGTCTGTGGTGGAGGCTCATGTAAAAGAACCATTGTTGACTTTCGACAAGAGCAGCTGCATAGCCATCAGCGTGTTTCTGTCCTGCAATGGCCTGGAGAGCTGTCCAGGGTGTACTCTGCCCTCGCCCGGAGTCAGCTGGGATGGGCGCCAGCCTCCCTGTGACCCTAATTTGGCTTAAGCGGTTACAGAAAATTAACTGAACTGAACAGTTCAGAAAATGAATGGATGATGAAAAATAAACTGTCTGGGTCTTGCTAAGCTAATTTTAGCTACACGTGCTACATCGTAGATTTTAAAGCCAAGTCGTATTATTCATCCTCGCGGTATTTGTGTGTATTTAATAACGTTAAGCGGTACAGATACATATTTGTCCATAAATCACCATAAAAACCACAAAACTACCAATTTTGACCAGCAGTGTATGTGGTAAAGGAGGACATGAAGGTCGTTGGTGTAAGAGAAGAAGATGCAAAGGATAGGGTGAGATGGAGGCAGATGATTCGCTGTGGCGACCCCTGAAGGGAAAAGCCGAAAGGAAAAGAAGAGGAGTGTATTTGCTCACTAGCGGGCCACACCTCAGCCAATCAGATGTTTAAAATCAAGTTCCGTTGCACAACTTGGCGGTAAAACCCGAGGGGTTTTTTTTTGTACAGTATAATCTCCCGACTCTTCAGCCCCAAACCATCTGAAATCATACCGTTATATATTTTAGATTGAACAGATTATCTATGCTAATAAGAAAAGGTGTGAAATTAGCCGAGCTGAACAAGCCAATCAGACGCCAGTTTCCAGGGGATTTTCGTAAAAGACTTTTTTTAGTTCATTGCAAGAGTTAAAATAAATAATTTCACATCAATCACTTTGATGAAGGGCAACACGGTGGTGCAGCAGTTACCATGTTCACCTCAAAGCAAGAAGGTCTCCAGTTCGATTCCGGGTCTCGGGGCTTTTCTGTGTGGTTACTTCACCTGTTCTTCCTGTGCTTGCGCAGGTTTCATCTGGGTGGCCTGGTTTCCTCCCACTGTCCAAAAGCATGCACAGTACACTGACTGCT
>CM045746.1:26414465-26424465 GCA_024760905.1 Plotosus lineatus | reverse complement strand
CTCTCTCTCTCTCTCTCTCTCTCTCTCTCTCTCTGTCTCTATCTCCCTGTTTTGTGTTTTCAGTTGTACGACCTTCCAAATTCTAAAAGAAAACAGGGTTCTTTATTGTGCACCTGCACTGTGTTTATAGCAACACTGTTGATGTCAGTCCTCAACTTCATTCTGACATCATCAGAAAAGACAGATAGAGAAAAGGCCATGCATACTCGAGAACCCATTTTGTTAACATACTCTAGAACCCATGTTATTAACATCCTCCCATATTAACGTAATATGCCGGTTCTAGGTCCTATACTATAATGGTCTGTATGCTCTAGAACCCATGTTAATGCCAGGTATGTGTTCTATGGCCCAGGTTATTAAGGTACACATGTTCTGGAGCTTAATGCATGGGTTCTAGAGCCCATGCTATCATGACATGCGTATTCTAGAGCCCGATTTAACATGGAAAATATATGTTCTCGAGTCTGTGTATGAATGATGTCTGTGTTCTTTGTGCATGATTTCATATCATGCATGTTTGTGGCGGTGTTATTTTTAGCTGACCGTGTTCTCCGAGCCTTATTAATTCTCGGCGTGTTAGTGCTAACAGAGGCGTAGCGGAGCTTATCTCCTGCCCTAAAACAAGAGTTTCAGCTTAACACGCGCTCTGATATCCCCCATCATCATTAATGGGTGAGAACCCCGAGGACACACTGGAGTAATTATCTGGCAAAGCTTTGAGGGAAAGAGCAGAGAACGAGACAGGAAACTCTCTGACTTCTGGCTCTGAGAACTCGCGGATCTCAATTCACCCTTCTGACCATACCGATGTTCTCGGGGATGACGGCCGTGGAGGGACTCGGTGGGCGTAGGACCACAGAAGCTTCTGTAGTGTAAATCCCGCAATGCTTCGTCGCATAAGCAAAGATGCAACGTTCTGATGAAGCAGTCTCTCACTCAACTGAGCCCAGAATGCAATGCTGGCAAACTGTCTTCCCGTCTCTCTCTCTCTCTCTCTCTCTCTCTCTCTCTCTCTCTCTCTCTCTCTCTCTCTCTCTGATGACTGTCAGGTCACTGAGCCAATCAAAAGGCTAGGACTGAGATCTGGCGATTTTTAGGCTTCTCAGGATTGTTCAGGCGAGATCCCGCCTTACGGGCACATTCTTTTAGATACATCTAGACCGAAGGGGCCCGTGTGTGGACGTGATTTTATTATTTGCTTGACAGAGAAGTTCATGTATTCTTTCTCATTACCCCAGGGGGCGGAGCACGTGATTGTTATGTAATTTGTTTAATCTCTCTTTAACTTCATGCGGCAAACAACACGAGCATGTTTTAATTTCACTGCAGCAAAAATTCACTGAAACATTCATGTAGAAAAAAGAAAGAGAAGATGACCCTACAGTGTGTACAGTAGAAAAATATAGAAGAGAGAGAGAGAGAGAGAGAGAGAGAGAGAGAGAGAGAGAGAGAGAGAACAGGGTAAGAATTAAACACATTACAGAAATAAAAAATGCCATAAGAAAAGAATAAAAGAAAAATAAGCAGAAAACAAATGTAAGAAAGTGATGTACTACAAAAGAAAGGGAGGAAGGAAGGAAGTAATGCAGGAAGAAAAAGACAAAATGAAGGAAATAAGGAGCAAATGGAAGAAAATAACAAAAACAAACAACAGAATGTAGTAATGAAAATACAGAAGAAATAACGAACAAATAACAAACGGATGCAAGGAAGGAAGGTAGAGAGGGAGGGAGGAAGAAAGGGAGGGTGGAAGGAAGGGAGGAAGGAAGGAAGGAAGGGAAGAAAGGAGGGAGGGAGGGAGGGAGGGAGGGAGGAAGGATGGAAGGAAGGAAGGTAGGGAGAGAGGGAGGAAGGAAGGATTGAAGGAAGGAGGGGAGGGAGGAAGGAAGAGAGGGAGGGAGGAAGGAAAAATCCTGTTTGCATAATATTTACAACATGCGACATTATTGTTTTCATTAATTACAAGAAAGCCCAGAAGGAGGGAGGGATGGAGAGAGGAAGGGAGAAAGAAAAGATTGAAAGGAAAGAATAGAAGAAGAAATAAATGGTATTTGAATTCTATATTATTACAATATTGTTTTCATCGATCAAAGGAAAGAAAGGAAGGCAGACAGGAAGATTAAAGAAATGAAGGTAGGATGGATGATAGAAAGGAGGGAAGGAGAGAGGAAGGAAGTGGTGAAGAAATGAGAGGAAATAAAGAAGGAAGGAAGGAAAGAAGGAAAGAGGGAGAAAATGAAGGAAATCGGGAAGAAATCTATGAAGATAGGAAGGAAGAAGGATGAACAGACTTTTTGTGAAACTTGTTGGCTGTAGTTTACATTAGAATTCTGTGTTTGGTTCGGCAGCCGTGTTGTGTGAAGTAAGAAGAGTATGCAGAGTTAGTGGAGTGTGCGGCGTGAGAGTAGTGGGCGGAGTGTGTGAAGTGAGCAGAGTGATGGAGTGAGGAGAGTCAGATGAATGTGTGGACTGAGTCCAGTGATGGGAGAAGAGTGAGGTGAGTGAGAGGTGTGAGGCGAGTGATGGAGTGTGTGGAGTGAGGGGAGTGAGATAAGTAACGAAGTGAGAGGAGTGTGCAGTAAGTAGTGTGATACAATGTGGGAGTGAGCAAAGTGAGATGAATGTGCATAGTGAGCAGAGTGATGGAGTCAGAGGAGTGAGTGGAGTGAGGGAGTGAGCAGAGGGAACTGAGAGGAGTGAGTGGAGTAAGTAGAGGGTGGGGAGTGAGTAGAGTAGTGAAATGAGTAGAGGAGAGTGAGCAGATGGGAGTGAGAGGAGTGAGTGGAATGAGGTGAATGAGATGAGTGTGCAGAGTGAGTAGGGTGAGAGCATGACAGGAGTGAGGGGAGTGATGTGGTGAGCAACGTGAGGGTAAAGTAATGAGCAGAGGGGAGTGAGAGGAGTGATGGAGGGAGAGGAGGGAGTGGAATGAGGGGAGTGAGCAGAGAAGCATGATAGGAGTGATGGAGTGAGCAGAGTGAACTGAGTGAGATGAGTGAGTGGAGTGATGGAGTGAGTGGAGTGAGGGGAGTGAGCAGAGGGGAGTGAGGGGATTGAGGAGTAAGATGAGTGTGTGGATTGAGCGGAGTGATGGAGTGAGTGGAGGGAGGGGGTGAGCAGAGAAGCATGAGAGGAGTGATGGAGTGAGCAGAGTGAACTGAGTGAGTGGCGTGATGGAGTGAGTGGAGGGAGGGGAGTGAGCAGAGGGGAGTGAGGGGATTGAGGAGTAAGATGAGTGTGTGGAGTGAACAGAGTGAGTAGAGTGATGGCATGAGCAGAATGAGGGGAGTGAGCAGAGGGGAGTGATGGAGTGAGCAGAGGGAGATGAGTGTGTGGCGTGAGTCGAGTGAGCGGAGTGAATGGAGTTGAAGATAAATTCAGGATGAGTAATGCTCACCGCAGAGTCCCTCGGACATGTGGCAGCCAGAGGGAGCGTCAGCGTGATGCAGAAGGAGAGCTGGATCTCTGTAATTAAAAACAAGGCCCAGGTTGAGTCGGCCCCCCTCAGGCCGGATGGAGAGATGTGAGTGTCTCTCCTACATCACCCGACAGCGATGAGTCCGCCGCACCCGTCCACCACTTTATCGCAGATATTAATCACAGAGGTGCAGAGGAGAGACGCGGACAGGGCGGATACAATATTAGCACTATTACATAAGTCACATGGGATAGTCTGATTAAGTAGCTCCTCAAACAAGGCATTTGCTTTCCTGGCTCAGGGGGGTGTGAGCGAGTTGCTCTGCCGCTCTCCGGAGTCGCCTGGCTTGGCATTCTACGATTTTTTTTTTTTTTTTTTTCTCGTGGAAACATTCAGGATGGTGTAGATAATTGGCGGAGACATCTGCACTCTCCCACTCGCTGATATTATAACCGCATGTCATATCGGTTTTTGCCTTCTGCATTACGGCTGATTAGATGTATCACACTTAATTACTAGCACAAACAGGAAGCGCTAACGCCAAGGCTGACAATGAGTAACGCTAACACTGCCAATTTCAGGGACTCTTCTGTTATTACGCCTGCAAACATGCTGGACTTTTTTTTTTTTTTTTTTTTTTTTTTTTCAAACACTACAATAATTGTAGAGTCTCGGTTTGTCCTCAGAGGTCTAATCTGGCCGATATCGGTTACGTCTGGCGGTAAAATGTTGACTCTCGGTGCTATGAAAAGTATTAGCAAAGTGTTTTGAAAAGAAGTTCTGCAAGAGAGCATTATTTATTGAGATAAAAAAATAATTGTAGGGTAGTGGTGGTCTAGTGGTATAAGGCGCCGGATCGCTGAGCCAAAGGCTGGGGGTTCGAGTCCCACTCTCCACAAGGTTGTCACTGTCCTCCCAGTGCAGCTAACTGGGTTATCAAAGGCCGGCCATGTCTCTCACTGTCTATGGTGTGAGGCATGTAAAAGAACCATTGCTGACTTTCGACAAGAGTAGCTGCAAAGCCGTCAGCGTGTTTCCGCCCTGCGATGGCCTGGTGAGCTGTCCAGGGTGTACTCTGCCCTCGCCCTGAGTTGACTGGGATGGGCACCAGCCTCCCCGCGACCCTAATTAGGATGAAGTGGTTACAGAAAATGATGATGAAAATAATTGTGGCATAGTGGTTAACACGTCCACCTCACAGCAGGAAGGTTTCAGGTTTGATGCCCATTTTCGGCGAGTTTCTGTGCAGAGATTTTGCGTGTCCTCCCTGCACTTCCGTAGGTTTTTCTCTGCGGATTCCAGTTTCCTCCCACAATTTAAAAACTTGCACATTAGGCTCATTTTTTTTTTTTTTTTTTTTTTTGTACACCCGACCCAAGGTGCTTATCCCCAGTTTCCGTAGCGTGAAGCGACCAGGAGTTCAACTCCTCCTGGATGGGACGCTAGTCCATCACAGGTTACCTTCCGAGTATATTCTTACTGGTACCCATTTATACTGCTGGGTGAACAGAAGCACACTCCTGGTTAAGACCTTGCTCAGGGGTCTTATCACAGTGGGGGTCTAACTGGGATTTGAACACACAACCTCCCAATCACGAGCTCAGCACCATAACCACTACGCCACCGGCCCCATATTAGGCTAATTAGCGGGTCCAAATCACCCCGAGGTGTGAGTGTAAATAGTTCGTTGTGTTTTGGTCTTGTGATGGCCTGGCGAGCTATCCACGGTGACTCCGCCCCCTGCCAAGAGTTGGCTGAGATGGGCACCATTTTCATTGTGAGCCTAATATTAGGATTAAGTAGCTCAACAAATGTGTCAGTGAGGAAGTTTTACACATTTTTTTTTCTTTTTGTGCCAAAAAAATTATTTTACAAAACAAAGGAAATGATTTGTAAAACATCCCAGTGATGACAGTGACATAATTCATTGGAACATAATGAGAGATTTTTGCATTTAATAAACAAATATGCTTCAAACTTTCGTTTAACTTTCTGTTTGTAAAAAGAAAAAAAAAAAAAATTCCGCATGTTGTTACGAAGCCTGTAGTTTCTGACACTCCGACTGAGCTGATTGATCCATCGAGGGAGTAAAAGTTTCGCCGCGTTTATGAAACTCCGATATTAAGAAGCTGATTTCTCCGTGATTCCTTCGCAGCGGGTCGTCGTGTTTGTGTCTGCTCATCTCTGTCTTCGCCGGAGTGCTCATCTCGTTTGTTATGGCTCACCTGCAGAGACGGAAAGCGAACGTGATTTTCATGCACCACGCAGACACACACTTCCATCGCCGCCTGGTTTCAGGTCCCTGTGCACAATCCGGGGATAATTAATTAGCTCTAATTGCAACTTTGTGAGTCATTAGTTTCAGGATGACCTCCCTCGATTAAAAAGAAGATGAGAACCACCTTCCATTTCTATCCAGTCTCAGGGCGGGACTTGAACACGTCCTTGTTACGGCCTCAGTAATTATTCCAGCTTTTTGAATCAGGATCAGTTTTACTGTCGGTCGGAGTACAACATTCAGTCATTCATTTTCTGAATCCTAATTAGGGTCACAGGGAGGCTGGCACTCATCTCAGCCGACTCTGGACAGCTCGCCAGGCCACCGTGGGGCAGAAACACCTTGACAGCTATGCAGCTCCTTTTTATAAAAGTCAGCAATGGTTCTTTTACATGAACCTCCACCACAGACATGGACGGCCTTTGATAACCCAGTTAGTGCACTGGGGGGACAGCGACAACCTGTTGAGAGTGTGGCTTGAACCCACAACCTTGGGATCCGTGATCCAGCACCTTTACCACCAGGCCAGAACTGCCCACATATGGAACTAAACAAGATAATTTTTAATAACTTCTTTAAAATAATTGTCAGGCGCTGGCTGACTGATCAAAAGGTCAAGGGTTCAATCCCCACTATCACCAAGTCACCATTGCTGCTCCGACAGGTGCTGTCGTTCATGAAGAGAAGGTCATTAGATTGCCCTCAGTGTGTTTCCAGCCTGCGATGGCCTAGCAAGCAGTCCAGGGTGTACCCCACCCTCACCCAGAATTGGGTGAGATGGGCACCAGCCACCAGCGACCCTAATGAGGATTGGGGCTTCAGAAAATTATCATTTCTGTATCTGAATTGCATAACTCAGATTGCATATGAAACTGGCGGAGTAGTGAACATGTCCGCCTCACAGCAAGTAGGTCCTGGGTTTGATTCCCAGCCTGGGTGTTTCTTTGTGGAGTTTGCATGTTCTCCACATGCTTGTGTGGGTTTCCTCTGGGTTCTCCGGTTTCCTCCCACAGTCCAAAAAAATGCACAGTCGGTTAATTAGTTGTTCCAATCGCCCCAGGTGTGAGTGTGAATGGTTGTGTGAGTGCTGGCCCTGCGATGGCCTGGCAAGCTGTCCAGGGTGTACCCTGGCCTCGCCCAGAGCCGGCTGAGATGGGTGCCATCCTCCCTGCTAACCTAATTAGGATCAAGCGGTTAAGAAAATGGATATGAATCTGTTTGGATATGACCTCCTTAGGCAAAGCCAAGTCATAGCCCATCAAAGGGACTGAAAGAAATACAGTACAGTATAGCATTTTTATTGTTGGATTCAAATTCTTGCAAAATTAAAAAAAATTAAGTTCCATAATATAATCGACTAGCTGGTTAGCTGAAGGTCTATACCTTTAGCAGTCTAATAAACTCATGTTTGGTGTGAAAAAAACATTAAATTAAATACATTTACTTCAGAGTCAGCTGGTTAGCACAGAGCTATCTGGTTAACACAAAGCGAGCTGGTTAGCATAGAGCTATCTGGTTAGCATGGATGTATCTCGTTAGCTCAAAGCTAGCTGGTTAACACAAAGCTATCTTGTTAGCACATAGCTGTCTGGTTATCATAGATGTATGTAATTAGCACAAAGCTATTTGGTTAGCACAAAGGTATCTCATTAGCACAAAGCTATCTGGTTAGCGCAGAGGTATCTGATTAGCTCAAAGCTATCTGGTTAGCCTAGAGCTAGCTGGTTAGTTTGAGTCATAAAGTCCATTAATATCATGCTGGTTTGGGATTAAAAAGATTCAATTCTTAAACACAAAAAATAAAACAGCATAAGCAGCACTTCTGGTTTCTAATCCGAAAACAGTCATTTTGAATATTATTGTATATGAGCTGATATCCTAGGAGTTAATTAACCAATCAGAGCACATAGTTCTTGATCTGAAGAGCCAACTGCTAATGTATTTTTCTTTCTTCCTTTCGGCTTTTTTCCCTTTTCTCGGGAGTCGCCACAGCGAATCATCTGATTCGCACATTTTCCCTTTAGCAAGGGACAGAAACACGTTGACAGGTTTGCAGCTACGCTTTACGAAAGTCAGCAATGGTTCTTTTACATGGCTTTCACCATAGACAGTGAGAGACATGGCCCGCCAACTGCTAATGTGTTTATTCATAAAAATAAGCTCTTATGGTTTGAGGTTATGTTATGTTCTGCCGTAGTGTTTTACGAAGCGCATCATTAAATTTTCACACCTAAATATTTTTTATGTACAGTAGGCCCTTGACTATTCGCGGTTTTGCACTCACGGTTTGCATATTCGCGGACTGCCAACTGTCACGTCATTCAAATTCAGCCAATGGCTGTCCTCCTTCCTGCTGATTGGTTGAAATGATGTAACGCCCCTTTTTCCTCATTCATGCACAAGTGGTCAATGAGCCTTTTTTGGTGTGTTTTAATCACCAGTTAAGCTCTATGATGCCACTCAAACGCCGGCTAAGCGCCGGAAAAGGGTAATGATGTTGGATGTCTCTTCTGAAGAAATAAGACTTTCTCCTGAAGAAACAACAGTTTCCTCTGAAGTGCCTGAAGAGGGATAATCATCTGAACTGTTGGAAAACACTCCTTTATTAAAGTCTTTTTCAATTATTCTTCCAGTACAGTACCTAACTTAATGTTTAGAATGTTTGTGTGTGTGATTTTATGTACTGTGGTGTAGCATGTTTATCAGTTTGTTTTGTTTATCCAATTTATTACATTTAGTGTTCTTTTATGTTCTTTTTGTGATGGTCTGTGTTTTTTGGGGACTTTGAGTTTGGCGACTGTGCCTCTAACTAACTATTTTCTCTTCGCTTCAGCTGAGCGGCATGGCTGAGCTGCTCGGTGGCTCACACCTGAATTCACTATTCTCATCTACTCTCAATAAACACAAGCACACTCGCCTCCAGGAGATTAACTTCACATCATGGCACCGCTTCTTTTGTACTCTAATTCTCTAACTCTCTAACTCTGTTTTTCATCCGCTCCGGCTGAGGGGCGTGGCTGAGCTGCTCGAACTTCGGACTGAATGCAGTCCTCATCTACTCCCTATAAACACAAACCGCACACTCACTTCAGTTGAAGTGCGCTGCTTAAGTGCTTCCCCTTTGAATAATAAATGCACCCTGCCATCTCACACTGCCTCACAAATAGTAATGCAATATATCCATCTAGTGGACATTTTTGAAAACTACAGTGCTGTATGTTTCAAGAAAACTACATTTAAAGGTGTTCTTTATATGTCTGTCTTCCTTTCGGCTTTTTCCCTTTTACTCGGGAGTCGCCACAGCAAATCATCTGATTCGCACGTTTGATTTGGCAGAGGTTTTTTTTTTTTTACGTCGGATGCCTTTCCTGTCACAACCCGTTTTAGCAAGGGACAGAAACACGCTGATGGCTTTGCAGCCTACTCTTTACGAAGGTCAGCAATGGTTCTTTTACATGCCTCACACCATAGACAGTGAGAGACATGGCCCGCCTTTGATAACCCAGTTAGCCGCACTGGGGGGACAGTGACAACCTTGTGGAGAGTGGGACTCGAACCCCCAACCTTTGGATCAGCGATCCAGTGCCCTATACCACTAGACCACCACTGCCCTGACAAAGGTGTTCTTTATATATGCTTTATCATCTTTATATTTTATAATCAATAAATATCACAGTACAAAATTACGTTTTTCTTAATCATTACTACATTTTACTACATTAATACTGTATTAATGAGTAAGACTGTCTATAGAATGTGTTTAAGAAGCATATTTTAGCGCATGTAATAGATACATAGTATTTTACTTCAGGTTGATCATTCACGCATGTACTATGATACATGGGGTTTTACTTCCGGATACAGAACTTGCAGATTATGTTCATTTGCAGGAGGGGCCAGAACCAAGCCCCTGCAAATAACGTGGGCCTAGTGTATAGCTAATTTTCCTCCAACTGCTCATTAATATTTAAAAGCAGGCATCTTTTATACATTAATATTCATAATCATATATTAGGCAGTACATCAGCACAGTCAAATCCTAGAATCTGATTGGTCAGAATTTGTTGTTCTTTCTAACAGTGTCCGTGTCAACCATGTTTAAATTATCACATTTATTACCTCCAACAAACATATTTTCAACAGTGCGGGTTTATTTATGTGTTTGTTTGTTTGTTTGTCTGTTAGCAACTTCCTGTCCACAGTTTCTGACTAGATTAGCCTGAAATTTTTATGATGTGTTGATGATCAGCCGGGGATGTGCTTATTAATTTTTGATAAGAATCCACACAATGATGACATCA
>CM045746.1:26346965-26406965 GCA_024760905.1 Plotosus lineatus | reverse complement strand
GTGATGGATGTGCTCTGTCTCTCAGAGTGTCGTTCTCCCGCACAGAGGGTCTCTGACTTTACATCCAGTACCATCCGTCAAGCCAGATCTCAACATCGTGACCTCTCAGCACCTCAGCGCCGCAGTCCGAGTCACAGTAAGGTCTGTCCTTCAGGATGAGCCAAGTGAGGGGACACACAACCTCCATATGGACACACAGAGGGTCAAAACCTGAGTGATGTACTTCCCTGTGTTACACGTTTCAAAAAGCAGTCCAGTTTCCAATCTGTAGATCTTCGAGACTCCGGGACAGAAAACCAGACAAAATTGCTTTTGTAAAGTGTCCGTTTAGGGGCCGTTATCTTCCCTGAGGTTTCAAATGTGTATCACATATATATTGATCAGTAATACATTATCAGAGAAGGAGCTGGACAAGGAGACTTGGGAAACAGCGGACAAACAATCCTTACGAAGTTAATCCGTTCCAGCATCTTTTTTGTAACCAGCATTTTTCGTAAGTTGAACCGCATTTTACATGTAAAACGCGTGATTCGTTCCAAGGCTCCCAATACTACCACATAAAACCCTTTAAAAACTATAAAACTGCACCAATTTTGTATGAAATATGTGTTTAAAGTAAAAAAAATATTTACCTTTTTTTTAAATCTCTTGAACCACCCATACAACGTTTTAAAGTCCGGGGCTTGTTAGTCCTAAGAACCCTCACCCCCACCCCACCCTCCTTCACGAGGTCCTTAAATATGGCCGTCGCTTTTTCCGAAATAATTGCCTCCGTCACTGTATCTCGGCTTTTAATGCCCCCTTCTGCTTCAATATCGTCCCGATGGTAAAGGGGTTTCCGCCATACTCCTTTGCGATTTCACTCAACCGCATCCCACTTTTATATTTTTTTATCATCTCCTGTTTTACTTTTATTGATAACGGAGCCCGCTTCTTCTTTTCAGTCTCACCGGGAATCACTTTCTTGGGGCTCAGGATTAATAATGAAAAATAACGCTGCAATGAGCACACTCAAAAAACTCACGAAACTCACGAACCAATAGTACAACTCTCCTTCACGCGAGTGTCGAACAATGGGTCGAAGGCACACGAAAAGCATCATGGGTACAGTACTGTATTATGGAGATTCAGCTCCCTCCTAGCCAATGGGAGGCTAGCGGGGCGCCGTGTTGGGAGATAACCAATGGGAAAGCAACTCACGCCTTGTTTGAATATTTGAATAGCGCATTTGAATTTCTAAGATGGCGCTTTCTTAATGTGAACTTGTTTCGTATCCAGAGACAAAAATTTTAGGAAAATGCGTTTCGCAACCTGAATTTTTCGTTTGGTGAGACTTTCATAAAGTGAACTTTTTTTTACATCCTCAGATCACATGGTGATGTGGTGGTGAGCACTTCAGTCCAATAACAAGAAGGTTTGAGGTTCAAGCACCATGCTCATCAGTGGTGTTTCCGTGTTTGGTTTGCATGGGTTTTCATCAGGTCTGCTAGTTTCCTCCTTCAGTGCAAAGATATGCACATTTGTGTGATTGTGAATGGATGTATGCCTGTGTTGCCCTTCAACCATCTGATGAGCTGTTCAGGGTGTCCGCCACCTTCGCTGCTGTTGCTCCACCTTTGTCCCGAATGAGATGAGATGAGAATTTTTTTCCAGAATGTTGACTGAAGAGCAGTGGTGGCCTGGTGATAAGATGCTGGACTACCGGGTCCAAGGTTGGGGGTTCAAGCCCCACTATCACCAGGTTGTCACTGCTGTCTGTCCCTGTCTCCCCCAGTGCAGCTACTTGAGTAATCAAAGGTTGGCCATGTCTCTCGCTGTCTGTGGTGGGAACTTTATGTAAAAGAACCATCGCTGACTTTTTCAAGAGGAGCTGCATAACCGTCAGCGTGTTTCCGCCCTGGGATGACCTGGTTAGGCATCCAGAGTGCACGCTGCCCTCGCCCAGAGTCAGTTGATATGGGCTGCTAGCCTCCTTGCGACCCTGATTCAGATGAAGTGGTTCCTTTTTATTATTTTCGTTCTGTACCTATAGTCAATTAAATGCATGAAATCATAATAAGCAGAAACTTATTCGACCTCATCGCCCACTTATCAGCACGAAGGACCTACGTGGACTTTCCAAAGTCCTGCAGAAATCATGCACCGCATGTGTGCGATGCCCCATAAAACATCACCCACCCAACCAGGGTCAGACTCCTCCTCCATATATTGTAGACCATCCATGTGCAATGCACAATTTTACTGAGGTAAGGTAAATCTGTTGGGTTTTTACATCCGAGCCTAGTGGCTTAGCCTCATGGCTCATCAGGCCAGTACTTATCCCCGGTTTCCATAGCGTGAAGCGACTAGGGGTTCAACTCCCCCTGGATGGGACGCTAGTCCATCGCAGGTTACCTTCCCAGTATATTTTACTGGTACCCATTTATACTGCTGGGTGAACAGAGGCACACTTGTGGTTGAGACCTTGCCCAGGGGTCTTATCACAGTGAGAGTCTCAGTGGGATTCGAACTCACAACCTCCTGATCATGAGCACAGCACCCTAACCACTACGCCACCGGCCCCACACAATTTTACTGAGCCCAAGGGGAAATCCATTGCAAGTACTTTGCACAGGTAAGCGCATACTGCAGCGAATTAAGGCGCGGCTTGTCGGGTTCAGCGTTTGCACAAGGTCAAGGCAAGCCGCTGAAAAATACTTCGTAAGGTGATATCTGCAAGCTGTCCTGCTGGGTGTGTTCCCGAAATGTTTTAAATATCAATCATCACCATCTCACAGCTGATGAACCTTTTCTTAATAGCAATCGAGAAATATCCACGAGACTTGAAAACAAAACGAACCAACCAACACACAGTACGGTTTTCATATCTGTCCCCGTCCAAGTCTGACTTCATGAGAAGTTGGCTGTCATGTTCTCGTTCAAGTGGAAAGTTTAGTCATTTCTAATTATAAAAGTGGAGCTGCAGTGTTTTTATTCATGTATTTCTATAGACTCGGTGCTTCTTTCCAATCCTTAATTGGGAACATGGAAACTCAGTGTGTTTGATGAGATGAATGTACATCTCCATGCTGAAGGTATGCTGTTGCTATGAGGGATAGAATCTGGACTTTGGACTCTGCTTGTTAGGGACACACCACACCACAGGGGAAAGTCAAAGAACATATGCTCTTGTTTCCAGTGATAGTTATCTTGCATCCATTGTGGGAAAAATCGAACGAGTAATGGGTGGCATCAACATTCATTCTGCTCCTGAATGGCCAGATAATGAAGGTGACAAGTTATTGTACCCGGCTGTAATGAGTGGAGTTTATTTATAGCTTTAAAAGAGACGTTCAAGAATTGCTGAGAGAATCAAAGCGGGTTTTCTGGAAGTCGCGAAACTTGTTTGGCAAGCAACCCGGAGGTGTAATGTTCTGCTCGGATGCAGCTCATGTCATGACGCTAGCAAGAATTATGTTTCTTGCATTGTGCTACATTTTGTATTCATACACTTCGCTAGCTAACTGAGGGCGGTGGTGGTCTGGCGGTAAAAGGTGCTGGATCGCTGATCCTAACGCTGGAGGTTCGAGTCCCACTCCCCGCAAGGTTGTCACTGTCCCCACAGTGCAGCTAACTGGGTTATCAAAGACCGTCCATGTCTCTCTCTATGGTGCGAGGTTCATGTAAAGGAATAATTGCTGACTTTCAACAAGAGTAGCTGCAAAGCCGTCAACATGTTTCTGCCCTGGTATGGCCTGGTGAGCTGTCCAGGGTGTACTCCGCCCTCACTCGGAGTCGGCTGGGATGGGCGCCAGCCTCCCCGCGACCCTAATTAGGATTAAGCAGTTACAAAAAATGATGATGATGATGATGATGCATTGTGCTACATTTTGTATTCATACACTTTGCTAGCTAACTGAGGGCAGTAGTGCCCTGGTGGTAAAAGGTGCTGGATCGCTGATCCTAGGGTTGGGGGTTCGAGTCCCACTGTCCACGAGGTTGTCACTGTCCCCCCCCAGTGCATTAACTGAGATATCAAAGGTTGGCCATGTCTCTCACTGTCTATGGTGAGAGGTTCATGTAAAATAACCATTGCTGACTTTCAACAAGAGTAACTGCATAGCCGTCAGCGTGTTTCCGCCCCTTGCTAATGGGTTGTATCAGGAAGGGCTTCTGACGTAAAAACCTATATCATATGAAACGTGTGATGATTCGCTGTGGCGACCCCTGAGAAAAAGGGAACAGTCAAAAGGATTATTTACACTTTGCTAGCTGACTAGCTAAATAGCTAACTGTTATGTCGCTATATATACACGCTATGTCCGCTCTATTATGGCAGCTGTTTTAGCCTGAAAATTTTTACTTTGTTAGTGGGCTAGTTCATAAATTGTTTGTTTGTTTCTTTTCACTCGTGCTGGTAGCAGTATGGAGTTTGAAAGCAGCTGAACAAACTATCTTGGCTGCCAAATTTGAACAGGTCAGCAGTGCTTCGCCATTTCTGTGGCTCTGGCTGCAGAAGCTGAGAAATGAGTTCCTGCCTCAACTGAACAGCCAATTAGGAACTTCTCACCTACTGTAGGATCCTGATACCAACGGAGTGTAGTAAAACACACACACACACACACACACACACACACACACACGCACATGCTTGTTAGAGCCATGACACATCGAGTCAAAGTCAAAGAATTTGACCAAACAAGGCAAATCAACGACTACCTCCAGTTGTCTTACTGTTATGTTTCCTGTGAACTTTTGCTCTTCTGTATTTCTATAAAACTGCCATCAAATCTCGTGGCCATTTCAGGAGGTTGCAGTAGGTCGTATCACATTCATATGCAGACTCAAAACCCAGAATGATCCTGAAGGGATCGAAATTCCAGGTTAAAACAGTCACGTGTGCTGTTTATTCCATTAAGAGACATGGAAGACATCACCATTCCTGTGTCTTTTCTTGTGGTCCTTTGGGCTTTTTACACCTGAGACATAGTGACTCATCAGGGCCGGGCTTATTCTTGGTTTCTGTAGCGTGAAGCTACCAGGATTTCAACTCCTCCTGGATGGGATGCTAGTCCATCGCAGGTTACCTTCCCAGTATATTTTTTATTGGTACCCATTTATATTGTTGGGTGAACAGAGGCACACTTGTGGTTGAGACCTTGCCCAGGGGTGTTAGCACAGTGAGGGTCTAACTGGGATTTGAACTCACAACCTCCTGATCATGAGCCCAGCACCCTAACCACTACACCACCAGCCCCTCCCCACCACTCCTGTTTAGTTTAAACTTATTCATCCATTTTTCTAAACTGCTTCATCATAGTTGAAGTCACGGGGAGGCCGGTGCTCATCTCAGCCGATTCAGGGCGAGGGTACTCCCTGGACAGCACACAATCATTCACACTCACACTGATTGGCGATTTGCAACAACCAATTGTAGGTTATACTGTGCATGTTTTTGGACTGTGGGAGGAAACTGGAGAACCCAGAGGAAACCTATACAAGCCCGGGGAAAACATGCAAACTCCACACAGAAACACCTGAGCTGGGAATCGACCCCCGGGACCTTCTTGCTGTGAGCCGGACATACTATAACCACTACGCCACCGTGACGCAAACTAAAACTGTCTCCATAGAGGTGACCCATTAACGTTATAATAATTTATTGCTCAGAGAAGGAATTCCAGAAAAGATGCCATCCGTCCTCTCAAGGCCTGGTGAGCTCTGCAGGATGTAGTCTGTCCTTGCCAAGCGTTGGCTGAGATGGGTGCCAGCCCCCCCATGACCCAAATTAGGATTCAGCGGATCAGAAAATGAATAAATGATGACATTTTCTGGAGCTGATGTAATTATAACGATTAAAAGTCAAAAGTTTTGAGATCTCGAGCTTGAAGGGTACGGTGATTACAGCGCATTCTCAACGACTGCCATTGTGTGGCAGACACACTTGAAGTCAACGAGCCAAGTAGTCCTGATGGCGCCGGATTTAGGTGGGTTTTTTTTTCCTTCTTGTTGAGGTTGTTTACTGATCCGCCGGCTTAAAATTTGTACACAGAATGATAAATTTACCTTTTCAGGGGAAAGCTGTTGAAAATAAACTTCCTGCGAAATTTTTTGCCTCCTTTTTACATTCATTAATCTTCTGAACCGCTTAATCCTGATTGGGGTTGAGGGGAGGCTGGTGCCCATCTCGGCTGGCACCCTGGACAACTGAGCCATTGCAGGGCCAACACTCACACAACCATTCATACTCACGCTCAGACCTGGGGCAATTTGGAAGAGCCATTTACCCTACTGTGCATCTTTTTGATTGTGGGAGGAGATTGTGTGAGGAAACCTGCGTACCAGGAGGAAACCCACGCAAGCATGGGGAGAACATACAAACTTCACACAGGAACACCCAGAGCTGGGAATCAAACCCAGAACCTTCTTGCTGTGAGGCAGATGTGTGATCCACTACACCTCGAACTGAGCTAACAGGAGGAATATTGTCATTCCTCCATCCTACAAGGACACAGAAAAAAACTGGCTGTTTAAAATGTTAGAATATACTACATAGAAACATCTGGAAAAACGATCGAAAATGAGTATTGGTGACTCCACCCACATCAAGTGCTTGAATAAAACTGTGGGCGTCTGTTGTAGAGTCGATTATGTTTTTTAATCCTGAGACCAATCGTGCGTTTCTGTGTCGTCTATAGAAGTGTATTATGTGTAATATTAGCTTGTATTATAGGTTGGCGCGGTGGCGTAGTGGTGAGCATGTCTGCCTCACAGCAAGAAGGTCCTGGGTTTGATTCCCAGCCTGGGCGCTTTTGTGTGGAGTTTGCATGTTCTCCATGTGTTTGTGTGGGTTTCCTCCGAGTTCTCCGGGTTTCCTCCCACAGTCCAAAAACATGCACAGGAGGTTAACTGACTGTTCCAGGAGGTTTTCACCCTCATACTCTCTTGGATTTTCTTTTTCTGAATCTTTCATTTCACTCCATCTCCCATATGTACCTCTGAATTATAATCATGCCTTGTCCTCTTTTTTCTCCATTGTTGTTGTTGTTGTTGGTGGTGGTGGTGGTGTTGGTGGTGTTGGTGTGTGTGTGTGGGTGTGAGAGAGAAAGAGAGAGAGAGAGAGAGAAACAGAGAGAGAGAGAGAGAGAGAGGGAGGAGTGGTTGTTTCTTTGTTTGTTTGTTTGTTTGCTGTCTGTCCCCAAATATAAAAGCATCCTTGATGGCGTTTCAGATTTTTCATCACACGCATCACATCAATAATTCAGCTCTACGTCCCTGTGCATGATTAGCGACGACCTTCTAAATTGCCTCCCACACTGCAGAGAGACAAAGTGAGGACCTACAGCAGAAAATAAATAAATAAATAAATAAATATATAAATGATGCTGCGTTGTGCATGAATTGGCTCTCAGTGATGTGATGGTGATTTTCCTGCATAAACGCAGCCGTTACAATGAATTTCACTCTTCAGAAGCTTTTTGAATTTGAATCGTATTTATACTTTTGGAGGCAGAAAGTAGATCCGCATTTGAATTTCTATCATCTCTGTGTTATACCTCAGGGTTCTCATTCAGGTTCTAACACAGGAATGCGCTGTTCTGCAAGAAGTTGTGTACATTTTGAAAACACAAAATTATTGCTGCCATATCTCTGTTTAAACTGATGTTTTAGTTCATGCACGACGGAACCGTGTTACAGTTATCGTCTCAGCTTTTATAGGATACCTCAGATCGGTGAGCCGCTCCAGACGAATGCAGATTAACTCACCAGGTTGACTTTTGAATGAGAGACGGATTAGGCGGATCGTGTCGTACACCCGGATGAAAATGTGATGTCACCAAAAATCCATCTTTCAAAGCAAAAACTTCTACAGGACCAAGTTCAAATCTCCATGAACACGATCTGATAATTGTGTACGAAAGGCGTCCATGTGCACGTTGGTGTAAAACAGTAGAAATCTCCACCTATTGTACTGATTTTAACACATTTTGTGGTGCTCAGGGTGTTTCCTTATGATCCGTATCGTACTTACAGAAACCCAGAACGATCCCACCCCATATAACACTAAACCAATCAGAAGCCTCACAACAGACATGTGTCAGTGTAAATAGAACTCATAGGTCTCACACAGGGGACGCTGATACTGATTGGTGGAGAGTCGGATTTCTTTAGTGTTTGGATGTTCCGGAGGTTTGGATGTCGATGTTCAGAACCTGGTTCTGTAACTGTACTTACTATTTTCTGTCAAGTAGCTTTTCCTGGTTAGCAACAAACAAAATGATGGAATTCAGGCCATTTTCATGTTTTATTCTTCAAACCAGATTGACTTCCTGTTTATAAATATAGTAATACCTCAGCTAATGAATTTAATCCGTTCCGAGGACCAGCTCGTAAGTCGAAAAGTTCGTTAGATGAAACAATTATTCCCAAAAGAAATAACAGAAAACCAATTAATTCGTTCCAACCCTTCCCAAACTCGTATAACCTGCTACAAACACGTATATTTGACCTAATATATTAAAGATAAAAATGTAAAACAAGAACTATTTCATAATAATAATAATAATAGTACATGTACACTAACATTAATAATAATTAATAATAAATAATAATAAAACAAGAATAAACAACAATTTCAATTAATTAACCCTTCCAATCATCGACTGTGGCAAAGATGTCACGTGAGTAGGCATGAGGTGCTTAGTAACAGAGGAGGGAGGAGGAGAAAAAGGAGAATTTTGTGCATGTGCACGTTATGAATGCCGGTGAGGAAAGGCTTGTGGGGAGCTCCCATAAGACCAGTGATTCTCAAATAGTGTTATACCTATGAGGAACATGCTTTTCTGCCATACTGTACTAGAATTAAGTGTAATTGCACATCCACTACAATAGTTGGCAGTGGTACTCTCATTGTTGCGCTATGGTGTAGGGAAAAAGCAACCGAGCAAATGATATGAAGTGCAGTGAACACTATTTATAGTTGTACGCAGGACGCTGGGGGTATGCATTTTTTTTTTTTTTCTTCCTAGAGCGGGTGTCACAGAAAATAATTGCGAAGCACTGCACTAGGTGTTCTTGGAGCGCGGAGGAATACACGCAAAAGAGTACAAGGCTAATTGGCCCGGCAAAGCCATTTCCCCAGCAGAGCTCATAAATTGAAATTTTTGCTGGATGGGTGGGGCAGATTTTTGGTGAGATCGAAGCTCGTATCATGGAAAATTCGTTATAAAAGACACTCGTAAGTCAAGGTACCGCTGTCTTTCAATATCTCAGGAGCTCAGATTTCTTGTAGTAAATTCTTGTAGTATGTTTCACTGGAATGGGTCACATTTAATAAAACCATATTCTGTTCTGAAATAGAAATGACACTCGGTTCTATTTTATTATTGTTTTATTGTTTTTATGTTTTTATTTGTATAGAGGTCTAGTACATTCACTTGTTTTTCTGATAAGCATGAATGTAAAAATTTCCATATTAATGATATTAGCATGTGTTAATAATTATTTATTAATGATGATTCATGATTCTTTAATGAAATAAAATGAATTTGTCCTTTTTAATCTGAATTAATGAGATTCCTTTATAAGGAAAAAAATAGCTCGGTTGTTCTGAATTGTTGATTTTTTTTTTTTTTTATGAATAAATTTTTGCATTTTTCTGAATCAATAAGATGTTTAAATAAAAAAACAGTTCATGTTTTATGTAAAATTATCTCATTAATATAAATAGAAAAGACAAACTTACATTTTCATAATTTTTTAAAATTAATTCAGATAAACTGGAAAAAATAAATAAAATAAAAAGGTTGTAAAAATCTCTTGAATAAAAATTTGGATAAACAGAACCAAATTTTATTTATTCTTGAGAAATTTTCTTATTAATTTATAAAAATTTTGTTGAATTTTAACGTTGTTATCCTGAATAATTATTATAATAATTTAGAAAAACTCAGTCGAATGTTTAAAGTGAATGTAAAAGGATTCTATACTTTAATTTTTATTACGTTTTTTTTTTTTTTTTTTTTTTTAATTGAATGAGATTTTTATCCCTGCCTGTGATTGGCTGCTGAATTACGGCCCAGTATATTCATGCTTTTCTCTCTCTCTTTTTTTGTTTTTCTGGATTGTTGTCCTGGTTTTCCTGATGATCACGGCTCACACCGCTTGCTCGTCGCCTGAACCCTGCCTGTTTCCTCACTACGAATTCCTGCCCGGGTTTAATCACAGACTTCTGTAAAGCTACATTTCTTTTTTTTTTTTTTTTTGTCCGTGCACACATCCACGCCTGTCGTCCTGATCCTTACGTGGGGTTTTTGTAAACAATTTGAGTCGTGCTCTTTATTATTACAGCATTTTATTATAGATTTATTAGTGAACCTGGTGGAGTTTTATTGCGCCGCGCGGCGTGTTCTGCTCTGTGCACTGAGGATAACGAGTGAATGTGGAAAGATTCTGCAGAACAGTGTGTTTGAAATGTTGATTTGAGAGACGAGCAAACGATAAAGTATTAAATAATGAGTAAAACTGAAGGAGAAATACAATGACACTGCGGCTGTGGGAGCGATTTTGTTCTGAACAGAATTTCTGCTGTTGGTGATCTATATGAAGTGCTACTGATGGTTTTGGTGCCGTTGTTCATCTCATCAGGCTGGAACGGTTTAGGTTTTCATTTTAAAATCCTTCTCTTGTTGCTGTTGCACGCGATGTGTGTCGGAGACGAGGTCTGAATTTAAATGTGTCTGATCACAACTGTGACATTTTTTACCAATAAATGATGAACAGACACTGCAGCAGTGATACTGCTACTCTCTCTCTCTCTCCCTCTCTCTCTCTCTCTCTCTCTGTCTCTCTCTGTGATTCTCTCTCTTTCTCTCTCTCTCTCTCGCTCACTCTCTCGATCCTTATTTCTCTTTGTCTGTCTTTCTGATTCTGTCTCTCTCTCTCTCTCTCTCTCTCTCTGTGTCTGTCTCTGTCTCTCTCTCTCTGTGTGTGCGCGTGTGTCTCTCTTGCTCTCTCTCTCTCTCTCTCTCTCTCTCTCTCTCTCCTTATTTCTCTCTGTCTCTCTTTCTGATTCTGTCTCTCTGTCTCTCTCTCTCTCACTCTGTGTCTGTCTCTCTCTGTGATTCTCTGTGTGTGTGTGCGTGTGTCTCTCTGTCTGTCTTTCTCTGTGATTCTCTCTCTCTCTCTCTCTCTCTCTCATTCTCTCTATCCTTTTTTCTCTCTGTCTCTCTTACTGATTCTGTCTCTCTCTGTCTCTGTCTCTCTCTCTCCCTCACTCCCTCTCTCTCTTTCTGTGTCCCTCTCTATCTCTCTCTCTCCTTTTTCCTCTGTCTCTCTTTCTGATACTGTCCCTCTCTGTCTCTCTCTCTCTGTCTCTCTCTCTCTCTCTCTCTCTCTCTCTCTCTCTGTTTCTCTCTCTCTCTCTCTGAGATTCTCTGTCCTTTTCCCTCTCCTTTTCTCTCTCTTTATCTGTCTGTCTGTCTCTCTGTTTGTCTGTCTCTCTCTGTCTCTCTCTCTCTCTCTCTCTCTCTCTCTCTCTCTCTCTCTCCCTGTCTGTCTGTCTCTCTCTCTCTCTCTCTCTCTCTCTCTCTCTCTCTCTCTCTCTCTCTCTCTCCCTGTCTGTCTGTCTCTCTCTCTCTCTCTCTCTCTCTCTCTCTCTCTCTCACTCTCTCTCTGAGATTCTCTGTCCTTTTCCCTCTCCTTTTCTCTCTCTTTATCTGTCTGTCTGTCTCTCTGTTTGTCTGTCTCTCTCTGTCTCTCTCTCTCTCTGTCTCTCTCTCTCTCTCTCTCTCCCTGTCTGTCTGTCTCTCTCTCTCTCTCTCTCTCTCTCTCTCTCTCTCTCTCTCTCTCTCTCTCTCTGAGATTCTGTGCCTCTTTCTTTCTATCTGTCTGTCTGTCTCTCAGTCTCTCTCTGTGATTCTCTCTCTCTCTCTCTCTCTCTCTCTCTCTCTCTCTCTCTCTCTCTCTCTCTCTCTCTCAAGCTCTGACACTATTTATCTTCCTCATTTTTTACCCCATGTAGGAGTTTGTCTGTCAGCACTATTGATTTTTCAACCCCGACTCAATTTTCCACTTTTTTTTTCTCTCTAAATTTAAAAGAAAGGGAAAATCATCACATCACATGGTGCAAAATAGTATGTAAAAAAAATAGAGGACCAGCAACCATAAACATCTGCATGATGATTAAATCAGCGCTGTACACCCTGTCTCGGTGTAAAGTGGCTGCAAACTGAGACACAAACAAGTAAATGTATGAAACCAACAGCTGCATTGCTAAACTGGACCCAGATGTGTTCCTTCGGTAATAATTTAACACTTCTGATTTTTACAGCGTGGAGGGGACGTAAAATGAGATTTTTATATACTGTGTGCAGTCCGCTTCACGTTTATTAGCTCCTTGAGGCTGATTTTTATAAGTCTTTATGCAGTCATTCTTTATGGTTAAAGCATAGATGTTGGAACGTAGCATCGTTAAAAAAAAAAAAAAAAATTGAAGTGCTAGGATGATGAGGCAGGACGCAGGTGAATAAGCGCAGGGCTGGTTCTTGATATCAGTGTAACAAATGGCCACTAGGGGGCAACGGAAAGATGTTTTTAAAAATAACAGGAAAAAAAAAAGCTACTTTCATTTCGTGTAAAAAAAAAAAAAAAAAAAAGTTAAAATTCAAGGGAACTGATTCCCAGGTGCATAATATGTACCGAGAAATTGATAAAGGTGAGAATTCAGGAATGACGATATTAAAACACTGCGATTTTTCCTTCCTCTTTGACGCGCATCTCGCGAATCCCTGCGTGACATCGTGTTCACACATTTAGTTCTTCTCTGTGCACAAGGTGTCGGCTCACTGGGGTTTTAATGTTACATATAACAGAATGTCATTAATTGCTTTGTACAGTCACATCGTTCAGTGAGCACCGCAAAGTGCAGGACAGGCTTGTTCTTTCCTCTTCTCATAGACTGGGGGACTGGAAATGCAAAGTTTATGCAGAATGCAGAACTGCAATACACATGCTGTACAGAAATGTTTAAGGAACAAGATGAAACCTACACATACCTGCAGGATGAATCCAGATTTATGATGCGCATATTTGGCATTGGGTGGGGGGGGTAGTGGTTAGCATGTCTACCTCACAGCAAGAGGGTCTCGGGTTTGAGTCCTGGGCTTAGTGGCTTAGGGACAGCATTTTTAATTCATTCATTCAATCATTCATTCAGTTTCTAAACCACTTAATCCTAATTAGGGTCGCGTGGAGGCTGGTGCCGTTCTCAGTCGACTCTGGGCGAGAACAGAGTACACTCTGGACTGCTCGCTGGGCCATTGCAGGGAAGAAACACGTTGACGGCTATGCAGTTCCTCTTGTAGAAAGTCAGCAATGGTTCTTTTACATGAACCTCTCACCATAGACAGTGAGAGACATGGCCAGCCTTTGATAGCCCAGTTAGTGCACTGGGGAGACAGTGACAATGTGCTGAAAGTGGGGCTTTAACCCACAACCTTGGGATCAGTGATCCAGCACCTTACCTCCAGACCTTATGAGGAATTTATTTGTTCCTCCTGTGATGGTTTTCTTCTGGATAGTCTGGTTTCCAAAGACGTGTACATTGGGCTAATTGGCTCTTCCAAACTGTACCTAACTGTAGAGGTCAAGTGTGTGTCGGTTCTGTAATTGACTGGGCAGCTATTCATTCTTTGCCCTGCCTTTGTTGAGATAGGCTCCAGCCTCCTGGTGACCCACGTATGATTAAAACGTACCAGTATTGCTTATCCGTACAGTATAATTTGTGATTATGTGATACAGACACTTATTTTAACATCAATTCATGTAAAAAGCCCAAGACTGTGTAATTGTATCCCATGGATACTGGAGAGGGCTGAGCTCCGGGCGCTAGCAGCTTAGCAGTCTTTTTTTTTTTCTCAAAGTGACACCAATGTGTTGGGTTTGGTTGATGCCTTTTGGTGAGACAGTGAGACGTCACATTCCAGTGACTCTGAGGACGAGGACTCCGCATGGTTTACACAGCTACCGTTTTTCTGACTCAGTTTCCTGCCATCAGTCGGTTTAGGAACAAAAAAAAAAACATTCGATGATTTCTGCACTTGTTGTTTGTGCAGCTCAGCTCTGGACCATAACATATGATGATGCACAGGGTGAGTGACATAGCCCAGCCAATCCAACGAGTTCACATCACTCCCAGGCGGGAACAGCTAATCATAAATGCAACCTGCCTCTCAGCACGCCTACAGACGTACCACTCGCAATGCACTTCAAAAACGGGCGTGGACTGATGTTGCTGGAAGGACCTGCAGATGTCATACGAGATCGTTTTAAATAGTGACTGACACGAAGCATCACAGGGACACTTTAAAAGGCGGGGTGCCAATAATTACTGAGGAGAAAACCTATAGGGCAGGCAGTTTAAATAAAGAAGTAAAGAAAGTCGTAGTTACTAAAATGCGAATAAGGGAGTGTGTCTTTTACAATTTGTCTAATTTACTCATTCTGAATAGCTTAATTCTAAGTAGGGTAGCTGGGAGGCCCAGAGCCCATCTCAGCCAACTCTGTGCGAAGGCGGGGTACGTCTAATTTACTGCTAATCTGTCTGTCTGTCTTCCTTTCGGCTTTTTCCCTTTTACTCGGGAGTCGCCACAGCGAATCATCTAATTCGCACGTTTGATTTGGCAGAGGTTTTTACGTCGGATGCCCTTCCTGACACAACCCTTTTAGCAAGGGACAGAAACACGCTGACGACTTTGCAGCTACTCTTTACGAAAGTCTGCAACGGTTCTTTTACATGCCTCTCACCATAGACAGTGAAAGACATGACACGCCTTTGATAACCCAGTTAGCTGCACTGGGGGGACAGTGACAACCTTGTGGAGAGTGGGACTCGAACCCCCAACCTTGGATCAGCGATCCAGCGCCCTATACCACTAGACCACCACTGCCCCTAATTTACTGCTCATCTATAGATTACAATATTTTATAAAATGTAATTTCGATATAAATGATTTGATGAATTGTCTACATTTTTTAATGCAGTCTATAGCTTTAGGGGTGGAAGAAGGAGCTGATGTATAACAAGCTGTGGATTCCTGGGTCGAGCGGAAGTGCAGATGGTTTATCACCAGCGTGCAAATGAGATTGTTACTGAGTGTAAATGTGCGAGTAATGAGGCGATCATAAGCTGCGCGAAGAGCATAAATATATACTACCTGCTTGTTAATGACCCCAAAGATGTGAGTGTCTGGTCTTCAAGAAGGTGCTGAGATCAAATCCCAGAGACGTTGTTAACCCCTTGATTGCTTGGATTGCATCCTCGGTGAGATGGAGACGGTAAAGTTTAATCATCTCTGAAAATCTCAATCAGCGGCTTTGCTTTATATCACAGAGACAAAATAAAATGTAACTTTATACTTCTGAGATATCTCCCTGTTCCCCACCCATGAATATTCATATATGCTCCAAATGCCCCACCCCAATTTATTATTATTTTTTTAATGCAGTTCAAAAGTGTATATTAGGAAATTAACATTTTTTTAATATATAGCTTTGCACACTGTTGGAGCTCTTGATGGGATATTTGTAAGTTTCTGAGGCTGGTATTAAAACAGTAGTGTGGCTCTTTTATGGGCTGAATCAACTTCAGTGCTTTAGAAAATAAAAAAAGAAAGAAAATAAATTTCCCCTCTTGGGGTTCCTGAATAGGGTCTGAAGCAAAAGAAGGAAAGGTTCACACTGAAGGGTTTTTTTTTTTTTTTCAATTCACAGATTTTCTTGTTGATTTGTATCACTCACTCTTTCATTTTCCAAAGCTCGTATTCTTAATAAGGTTCTGGAAGGCTGGAGTCTATCTCAGCCAATTCTGGGAAAGAGTGGGGTCCACCCTGAACACCTTGCTAATCCATCTCAGGGCCAACAAACAAACATTCACACTTACATCGAGTGGCAAATTGGAACGGCTAATTAGTCTAATTATGCATGTCTTTGGACTGTGGGAGGAAACCGGGGCACCGGAGAAAGTCCACACAATCACAGGGACAACATGAAAACTCCACACCGAAATGCCCGAGCTGACCCCAGGACTTTTTTTATTATTATTATTTCCATGGCAAAAGTTTCCAACATAATTTTTTTTCTAATCATTATTTTCTGACAGTATAAACATACAAATACTCGGCACTGCAGATTATTTCCCTCGGCCCTGTTGTCACTGACGCGCTCTGCTGCGAGAAACACATGCTTGATTACACACAGGATACGGGGTACGATTGTCACGTCAGGAGAACCGACCACAGATAATGACGATACACGACGGGGAGCGTGGGTAACCCCGGCTGCTCCGGTGCGCGCTCCTGCTCCTGTTTCCGGAGTGAAGTGTGGAGTGGGAGCGCGGTCGGCAGCCATTAATCTTGTACTCTGAGTGTGACTATATTAGGATGATGAATGTAGCTGTGTCTCCTGGCGAGGGACTGGGAGCTCGCGTCAGAGAGCAGGGACAGACACAGCACGCGTGATTTGTGAGAGCGTTTACCTGGGCATGTGTGTTTGGGTGCAAATCTCTGTTACAGGTGTACAGTATATAAAAGAACAGATGCCTAACACTATCTATCTATCTATATATATATGTATGTATGTATGTATTCCTTTCGGCTTTTTTCCCTTTTACTCGGAGTCGCCACAGCGAATCATCTGATTCGCATGTTTTTTGATTTGGCAGAGGTTTTTACGTCGGATGCCCTTCCTGTCACAACCCTTTAGCAAGGGACAGAAACACGCTGACGGCTTTGCAGCCTACTCTTTACGAAAGTCAGCAATGGTTCTTTTACATGCCACTCACCATAGACAGTGAGAGACATGGCCCGCCTTTGATAACCCAGTTAGCTGCACTGGGGGGGGGGACAGTGACAACCTTGTGGAGAGTGGGACTCGAACCCCCAACCTTTGGATCAGCGATCCAGCGCCCTATACTACTAGACCACCACTGCCCCACATCTATCTATATATATATATATATATATATATATATATATATATATATATGTGTGTGTGTGTGTGTGTGTGTGTGTGTGTGTGTGTGTGTGTGTGTGTGTGTGTGTGTGTGCATCCCACATGCTGTACTACTGCTCTGAGTAATAACGTACGGTGCACACGTAAGTTCTTACATTTTTATATACAGCTATAACTCGAGCCTTGTGGACCACCTCACCCCTCCCCCACCTCACCCCAACCGAACAGTGCTGATACCCAGCATTTGGACAGTGTGGTGATGGTAGCACTGACAGCATCCATTTACTCCAACCTCAGGGACATCATCTACTCATCACTCTGAGGAAGGATGAGATTGGATCCCTAATGGGTTTAAAGTCACAATGTGGACACAATGGGTTCGTCGATCCCGTGTTACAACAACACACGTTAGATGCCACGGCTACCAAAACCCGGTACTGGATATTACACATGTGATTTCCTCAGTGCAGGGATTTTTTGTTTTGTTTTTTTTTCTGTTGGATGCCTTAATGCCTTTAAAATGAGTGTCAAAGGTCTTTTTATACATCAGATCAGAATCAGTTGCTGGGGTGTTTTCCCCAGATGAGTTTGTTTGCAAAGTGATTTCGGAAAACATTTTTGGAGGGGGTCACAGTCAGCCAGTTTGGAGGCGGGGGAGGGGCATTTAATGGAGAAAGGATGCACTGTATAACACTGAAATGGTTTTGAAGGGATTTGCATATGATATAATTTAAAAACCAGCAGCATAATGTCTGTTCAGGCCCCCTAGTGGTCAGACTATAAACAAAAAGACACATATCATCCTTCAAAGTCTGTCAGTCTATGCTGGAAAGTGCCGTGGCATGGTGGGTTGCACAGCAAGAAGGTCCTGAGTTCAAGTCCCGCGCTCAGCAAGGGCGCTTTAGTGTGAGGTTTTGTACGTTCTCCCCATGCTGGTTTTCTCCGGTTATTCCAGATTCCTTCCACAGTCCAAAGACATGTGTGTTAGGACACGTACACCCAAACTTTGCCCTAGAGTCGGCTGAGATGGGCTCCTCGCAACCCTAATAAGATTACGTGGTTTGGAAATGTCCTGTGATTACCTGGTAATCTGTCCAGGGTTTACTCCACCCTTGCTCGGACTTGGCTGAGATAGGTGCTAGCCTCCCCATGACCTTAATTAGGATAAAATGGTTCAGAAAATGAATGAAGGAATGAATGGTTCAGGAAATGAGTGAGTGAGTGAGTGAGTGAGTGAGTGATTAGCCCAGGGGTGCACGTACTTTTTCCTGTCTACACTATGAAACTATAAAATTGATGGATGTTTTTATTATGGAAAAGGGCGAAGCAGTGATTGTGTTATTATTGAAAAACAGAAAGTCCTCGGACTTTTTCCTGCCACTGGTCGACTGGTAGTAATTGGTGTGTCTCGCCTGAATAGGGAAAATTATTGGAGGATGAGTGAAAAGAAAGTAAATGAAAGGGTTAAAGTTTAAAATAGTTTTTGCATTTTTTATTTATTTATTTATTTTTTTTTTTTAAAGCCGAGTCTATTTTTTATTCTGCCGTGACATGGCTGTCTAATGATCGTTTAAATGTATTAACATCTTCAGGCTGTACCGCGTCTCCTGATTGTTGGAGAGGTGAGACGGAACGGACGCCTCAGGTCCTGGGATTGATTTTAGATAATGATCACATTACAGTGAAGATTTTATTAAAAAAAAAAAAAAGAAAAGAAAAAGAAAGAAAAAGACCCTTTGTTTATATGAGCTCCACATTTATCATAAACACGGAAGAGGAAATGAGGAAACGTACGTAGGGGAGGAAACAAACATATAAACAACCACCTGCTGCTACTTGGAAATGCTGAATAGTCTCAGGGACGCGGCTTCATCAGTCACGGCCCGGATGAATAATGCAGGCGGTTTGTCTGAGGATGGCAGAATCCGTGGACAGTTTAGAGCTCTGTGTGTGTGTGTGTGTCTGTGTGTGTGTGTGTGTGTGTGTGTGTGTGTGTGTGTGTGTGTGTGTGTGTGTGTGTTTGTGTGTTTGTGTGTTTTCCGTATCCATTTTAAGTAGCACACTCGGAACATGTTGATGTTTTAGAAGTAAGCTGGTTTACATGCCAGTAAGCAGAACATCGTTTGCTATTTTGGGTCACCAGGTGCCTCGTCCTCGTCACTCCACACCGAAAAAAAAAAAAAAAAAAAAAAAAAAAAAACCTGCGGTCTACTGTAGACGCCAAGCTGTTATTCACTGAAAGACTCCATAATGATCTGCCAAATGGTTCGATCCATACTGTAGCGGGTCCAAATGAAGTACCAACCCAACCTATCGATTCTTCTAAACCCTGCAAAAACAGCCTCGGATTGCAGGATTCAATCTTCATCTTGTTTCCAACACACTGGCCCTGATTTGCTCACATCCCAAATAAAAAGTGCTGGTTTGTATGTGAAAGTGTGGCGTGTGATTCTCGGAGAATTATGGTGTGACAAGTGACAGCACAGGCGAAGTAGGAGGAAGTGTGTCCATGTCTTATGAGTCTTCTCTGGAACCAGGAGGACTTCAGGAAATGCAGATCTCAGAGAACTGAAACGTTCCTCTTCCTGTTAGTGAGTTAGCGGCGGCACATACAGTAGAGACAGATGGTTAAAAGTTGTGAAATTTGGCGGATGGATTTGGAACAGTCCCGTTATTTTTTTTTCATCGAATTTCATATCCGTGCCCCAAACTCTCTAACGCCACTAGTGGGTGAAATTTGGAGGTGTAAAAACAGGTCATGGGTTTCAGTCCTGTGCTTCACAGGAATGTTTCCATTTCTGGATGTTTCCAAGCATTATATATATAAGACCTGCCCATTACACCTCACGGTTCGGGAAAATGAATGAATGAACTAATGATGTATTAATTGGGCGGCGCCATGGTGCAATGGTCATCATGTCCGCCTCTCAGCAAGAAGAACCGAGTTCAATTCTTGGGCATTTCTGTGTAGTGTTCACATGTGTGGGTTTCCTTCAGTTACTCCGGTTTTCTCCCACAGTCCAAAGACATGCACAGTAATCTGATTGGCTGTTCCAAATCATCCCTAGGTGTGAGAGACAGTGCCAATGGTTGTATGTGTGTTGGGACTACGATTGGCTGGTGAGCTGTCCGGGGTGTACTCTACCATCATCTACAGTAGGCTGAGCTGGGCGCCAGCCTCCCCGTGACCCTGATAAGGATTAAGCGGCTTATAAAATGAAGGAATGAATTAATTTATTAATTTTCTGCCAGGTTTGGCGGATTGACTGCATATCACCACATTTTAAACATGTTCACACCAAGTTGCCATGGCGACTACTCTGCTAAGCTGCTTGGCCCCCTCATCGCTGCTTGCAGCTATATTTTCTGATACTTTTTTATTTTTTTTTTACACATATATTCTCTCCATCGCTGTTGCTTTTTATCTCTCTCCATCCTTGTGTTTTTAGAAACTCCTACATCCCTCGGTATGTAAAGAAACGGTTCTGCAGCGGTTTGGAAGCTCGCGGCCGGGTTTCCGGGCAGGACTCGAGTTTCCTTAAGTAAAGATACTGACTCACCTAATTATCTGGTTTAAAAAAATCAGTGCAAATATTTTACCACTCTTCCAGCCTGCCGGAGGAACCAATCACAGACTGGAAAGTGATGCGACTTTTCCTTTGTATCCATGTTGGCATGTAAAATCCGTTCTCCTGCCTCATGACTGCTTCTTCATAACGAGCTTCTGATGGCCCTGTAAGAAAAAAAAAAAACAAATCTGAATTTCCAATGAGCCAAAAGATATGATTTTGCATCCCCAGCATCCCACCACCCCCATTTCATTTAACTCTACAGCTGTGCTTGTCTCTGGCTGATTAAATTCAGGATGGTGTGCATGCAGGAATGTGGATCACTGTTCCAGGTGATCGCTTCATTTAGGTTCTCTTTCGATACTTTATCTTAATGATGTCAAAGCCATTCAAGAGAAAAATGAGTCGAGACCCCGTATGAAGAAACAAGGGAAGTCCGTGTAGTATGACGTTGACTCCGAGACCTCGACGAGTGATGGATGGTGTTCCAAAATAGCAAATTAGCAAGCAGGTCAAATTATTGAAGCTTGGTGACAATACTGTGCAAACTTATGGATTATGGTTTGAAAAAACAGAATAGAGAAGAAATGCCGGCTGGTGTCTCCTGCCATGATGGAAGAGGCATGTGGTACTTGACAAGAAATGCCGTTTTTTTAAAGATATTTTGATTTGGATTTGCCTTTATTTGGTGGTACAGTAGTGTAGAGATCAGCATGTCCATCTCATACTTAGAAGGTATTTGGTTTGAACCCAGGGCTCAGTTTGCATGTTTCTGCTTTGGTTTCCTCCAGGTGATCCAGTTAGGACTAATTATGTGTTCAAAGTGTCCCAAGGTGTGAGTGTAAATGTGAAACGTTATGTAAGTGTTGGCCCTCTAATAGACTGTTGATCTGCCCCAGATTGAATCGCTCTTTTGCTCAGGTTTGGATGAGACAGGCACCAACCTTCCTGCAACCCTAATAGGAATACAGTGGTACCTCACATTATGAAATTAATCCGTTCCAGACCTTTTTTCGTAGCCTATTTTTCGTAAGTAGAACCGCATTTTATATGTAAAACGCGTGATTCATTCCAAGGCCCCCAATACAGTACTACCTTTTAAAAATTATAAAAGAATACCTTTTAAGGTACTTACTTCGTGTTGACCATGTCTTCTTACCAGAGTTATAATCTTGCAAATGTTTATTCAAGGTTAAAAGCCTGAAGCAAAAAATATAGTTGCAATGAGCACACTCGAAAACTCATGAAACAAGCTGCAGCTCAACGGAACTGCGTCATCCCTCCTAGCCAATGGGAGGCCAGCGGGGCGAGATGTTGGGAGACAGCCAATGGGAGAGCAACTCACGGATTGTTTGAATGTTTGAATAGCACGTTTTAACGTTTGAATGGCACGTTTGAATGATTGAATGGCGCCTTTGTTGCGTTTCGTAAGGAGAACTTGTTTCGTATACAGAGACAAAAAATTTAGGAAAATGTTTTTTGTAAATTGGATTTTTTCGTTTTCTGGGACTATCGTAAGGAGAGGTACCACTGTAATCAGTTTGGCAAATGAATAATTGCTAAACTAAGACTGGAGGCAGTTTGAAAGAATTTTACATATCAGGGTGTCAAAGGATACAGACGACTCCCCTTCAGGACTCATGGTGACCCATGAAAAACTCCATAATTGTGAGGATGTGTGTCTATGAGGAGCCCGATTTGAAATATTTTCTTCCTGTTGATGGACAGGACGCCATACTCGGAGGTTAGCTTAGCTGACCGGGCCTGGGACAGTGGGTATCGACGCATAGCAGTGGTGGTGCTTGGCTTAGCAGCGTTGCACTGGTTAATTTCACCGATTTTAGGGGTTTATACACAGTCATTAGGGTAAGGCAACACAGAAGGGGTCAGATCACAGGAAGTGCAGTTCACACAGGATAGGCCAGTTAGAGTGTAGTCGTTGCAAGTTAGAATGTGTTCATCTGTGCGAGTGCAGGTTTATTCCTCAATGTCACTCAAGGAATGCATTCATTCATTCATTTTCTGAAATGCTTAATCTTAACCAGGGTCTCCGGGAGGCTGGCACCGATCTTAGCCAATTCTGGGCCAGGGCAGGGTACACCACCCGCCAGGCCATCACAGGGCCAACACTCACACACCCATTCATACTCACACTTACACCTAGAATTGATTTGGACTGTGCATGTTTTTGGACTGTGGGAGGAAACCAGAATACCCGGAGGAAACCCATGCAAACACGGGGAGAACATGCAAACTCCACATAGAGTCGCCTGAGCTGGGAATCGAGCCACTACACCACCGTGCCACTCCTAAGGAATGTAATAAAATGTTTAAAAAAAAAAAAAAAAAAAAAAGTAAGAAAACAAATCTGCTACATAAACTATCTTGAGATTTGAGCTTAACGTCTTATAATCACAGGTTGCAAAATTTTAAGTGCTGATTTACCACGCCCTCCCACCGAAACACCGAGGGTATCCGAACTAATTAGAGAAATCGTTCACCAGAAATGGCCAGTGTGCCTGAGACTTGAAGAGATTCCAGAGATTCATACTCCCTGCTAGCTCTTAATATAATTGGCAACATTAGCATTATTAGCTGATGTATTCCTTTCATTTTAAGGCCCACCGAGGGTGCCAGTCGTTCCCTTAAGCCATGTGAGAACTGTTATTTTCCCCTTTGGTTATCTGAGTCTTGTTAGAAGCTCAGCGTGTGATGGTGCTCGCTTGTTGGAAGATGTACAACAGCACAGATAGCATTAGCATCCGCAGGCTATGCTCTTCTCTTCTCTCTCTCCTTTCACATTCTTAATGCTCAGCCTCGAGACTCATGAACAGCTGCTCAGTTTTAAATAAAAACTCAACCTAATGCTCCCTCCAGGAATGAAAGATAACACCTGATAGCTTAAAACAGCTGTCCAGCCTGAACCTTTCCCATCATATTTTATGGGGTGGGGGGGAATTGCATGAGATAATTGTATACATATTTGACCTGGTTACAAGCTGCCAAAGTCTTTGGGGGATTTATATTGAGGCTTTTTGCCAAATTGGAATCAGGGAGATGCTTGTATTTGATAGTGAAGCGTCATTAGAAAATACTGGCATGTAGCATTCATCCAAATGTCTGTTTTGCTGATATTTATATTAACTCAGGGATGTCAGTGTTAACTGAATAACCCAAATGTTGAGGCTCTTGCTTACTGATCACAAGGTTATGAGTTCAAACCCCAGCACCACCAAGCTACTGTTGATCTCTTGAGCAAATCCTTAAAATAAAATAAAAACATAATAAATCTTCACATGGGGGGCACCATTGTAGAATGCACTGAACTATACACCATGCGTTCAGGTATACAGGCAGATGTTTATCTGATGTATGCAAATGAAATATAGTATTATGTGCAGATGTGACTCACTAGTTTATATCTGGTCAATTAGTTTAATATCTGCATATTGTTATTTTTGCCAACATGTTGCACTACAGGAACTGATGTATCCACAACCTATTTTTGTGATTTTACAGTCACAACAATGAAACAGAACAAATAGCTTTTTTAACAGATTAATGCAAATTAACGAATGGATTTTGGTAGTTACAACTTCAAACGTGTAAGTAAAAACCACCTGATGTTGAAAATTGTTATATTTTCAGTGTACCAGAAGATTTTAAAGGGTTAAGAATGAAGTAAACAGCACACCCTGTTGGGCCTGTTGTGCTACCACACCTCCAAAAAAACCCGTGGATCCCCATGTTAAATTTAAACTGCTGACATATGCAGAATTTGAATTATATCCAAGTGAAACTCGGTGGGATAGCAAAGCATCAGGTCTTGAATATTCAGAGCAAACTGTATTAAAATCTGATGTATTTTGGAAAGATCTGGGCCTTTTTTCACCCATTATAAGAAATAGGGATTTGTTGAAATTTTGATATCATCGGTGCATGGATTTTTAGCAGAGGTTTAATCGGTGCACACTTAAATGATCATCTACTCATCATAAGAATTCCAGATGAATCCCATAAAAACTGTGTACGGGAAGTTTTTTACCGGGTACACAAAAAAAAAAAAAACACATTAAACCACACCGATGAACACGCAACCTTCTTGGTCAAGGTATTAATGGGGTTCCTACTGGTGATATTGTTTTTATCATGCGCTGTAATGATGTCCTCATTTCTGTCTGCATCACAGCATGCATTGGTGGTTCTTGTCAAAACCTGAATCACACCACTACCACCACCATCACCACCACCTGAGTCATAAAAACACACAATCTGATGACACCTCAATGCCGAAGTCTCTTAATACCTTGAAGCTGCTTTCATATATACAGTGTTTTGATCGTTCAAATAAACCCACTGAGTCTTCTGGCCCTTATTTATTGAGGCAGGCCAGACACTCACATTCAGTAGTAATTACAGTTGGGTCTGAAAGTGTCTGAGGAAAGTGGTCTTGGTCCACCACCAGGAGGACTTTGAGAGAAAGATACAGTATGTGTTTATTGATTTAGGGATTAAGTAAATCATGTGTTTCTTGGAGGGTGGTACGGTTGGGCAGTGGTTAGCACATCTGCCTCAAAGCAAGCTGGCCTTGGGTTCGATTCCTGGGCTTTGAGGGTGGGGTTTGTATAGCATACCTGTCAACCCTAGGCCGTTGGCAATCTTACAAATGGCTACTTATGCCCTTACAAAATAGCAACTAATCTTACGTGTCTTATTATCGCGTGCAATATGAAACAAAAATTAAACTCTATTTTTAATATAATATGAATTTATTGGTAATGTTGTAACATATAACCTGGTGCAATCAAATAAAAGAGTAATATCTTCAGCTGCATGATTAAGAAAATTTAACAGTGATCTTTATTATAACTATATGTAGCACTTTTGGCACTTTCAATCATTTCTTTTGATGGCTTCACTTCATGGCACTTGAGCTCGCAATTAAGTTTGACTTGAATGATGGCGGAAGTGAAAGTGCAGTCACATGGTCGGAAAGAGCAGACGATAGCAGACGATAAACGCAACGCGCGATTCTCGCGAGAAAATGGCTACAGACCAATTCGGCGTATCGTCTCTTGACCGAAACGGTGACACAAAAAACGGAGTTAAAAAAAAAAGACGAAATGATCGAAAAATGTACAGATTTCGGACGTACGGCGTACACATTTAAAAATCAGTGCTCACTTGTACAAATTACGCCAAAACCGTACAACTTGACAGGTATGGTATAGCGAGTTTGTATGCTCTCTCTGTGCTTGTGTGGGTTGGCTCTAGGTACACTGGTTTCCTCCCACAGTCCAAAAACATGTACAGTAGACTGGTTGGTGATTCCAAATCACCCCTACGTGTGAGTGTTAATGGTTGTAAGAGTTTTGCCACTGCAGTGGCCTTGCAAGCTGTTCAGGGAGTAGCCCAGAGTTGGCTGAGATGTGCACCAGCCTCCCCTCAATAACATTAACAATGGGCAGCTTAGAAAATTAATATGTTGTTTGGGTGGCAGCATTATTTATTGATTTATTTATTTATTTTCTTATTTATTTATTTATTTGACCTGCAAAATTTGTCCGTTTGATCCAAAATAAGCTACTGAGCCAAGGGACAGAGCTGTAGCTCATGGTGCTGGATAATCATGTTGTTATTGATTGGGGCAGCATGCGTCTCTCTGCTTGGTTGATTTCTGTAATTTGGGTTTTGATTGGTTTACCTTTTTCTGACACTGTCTAACATCCAGTCAATTGGCAAACCATGGAAAGTGCTGGCTTGGTGGTAAGGTACTTGATCACTGATCCCAAGGTCAGGGGTTCAAGCCCCACTCTCAACAGGTTGTCACGTCACTGCTGTCCCCCCAGTTCATTAACTGGATTATCAAAGGCTGGCCGTGCCTCTCACTGTCTATGGTGGAGGTTCATGTAAAAGAACCATTGCTGACTTACATAAAGAGGAGCTGCATAGCCGTCAGCATCTTTCTGCCCTGCGATGGCATGGTGAGTTGCCCAGGGTGTACTCTGTTCTCACCCAGAGTCAGCTGAGATGGTCTCCCTGCAACCCTAATTAGGATTAAATGGTTCAGAAAATGAATGAATGAACGAATTGCCAAACTGTTCAATCCTATTCGGGTCACAAGTAGGGTGGAGCCTGTAAACATCTATTGCACCCTGATTTGGACAGAAGAACCAGATAAATATAAATATAACCTCCCTGGGTTTCATGTTGAAACTCAAATTCTGAAAATCCTCAGAGTCAGAATACATCCTTTATGTGAACGACGAAAAAAACAAAACAAAAGCAGGAACCTTCAGATGTCTCAGTTGTCCTCTTGACTTTCAGTCCTACTTCAGAAGAACCGCTTGGTGTGCCAGGCTGCATTCATCACGTTAGACTGGAGAGTAAACAAGAGGCAGAAGGAGGTGAGAAACATCTATGTCCTCTGAGACAGTGAGACAGGTCACCACTCACAGGCATCACCGCGTACCACCTTTACCGACTGTACCGCCTTTTCTCAGCACTGTAGGGAATAGAGGATGGAAAGCCTTTTTGGCTAGTAAAAAAAAAAAAAAAAAAAAAAAACAGAAAAGGTTATATTTAGCTGTTCTTATGCTAAACAAGGTCCTCTGAGACAAAAAGCATCCAAATCAAAGACACTCGAGAGGTGAGATCATGTGTGTCAAGGTTGCTTCACCTGATCAGTTCAGGATCGCTAACAACAAGCCTACGGAGACATAAAATCTCTGCTCAGACACAAGGTTGTGGTGGTTATTTTAAGAGCTGTGGTTATCAATCTCAACCGATCGAAGAACCTCATGACAGGTTAGTAAGCAGGGATGATGGTTGGCCCTGAAGCCAAAGAACCTGGATGTTCTAATCATGTCCTTTGTGGCTCGCCTGCAATCAAGGTCTAACTTTTAATTTTCAACTGTCAAGCCTGATACTGCCAAGATTTGTTGTGGCAGTGTCTTGAGCCCATACCCTGTTGCCCCCACCCCCACCCCCAACACACACACACACACACACACACACACACACACACACACACACACACACACACACACACACAGATAGCTTTTAGAAATTGATTTTCTCCAAGCAATTAGTCATTTTAAGGGCCAAAGTGTTACCCTTTCTCAATGCAGCCCTTCCAGGTTAGCACAAGGTATTGATGTTTTCAAATCGGTGCCTTGAATTTGTCCCCCTGTTCCGTTCTCATTCATTTATGCTAGCAAGCTGAAGATACACATCCTCTGTTTAACTCTGCAAAGTACATCAAAATTAGCCAGAATCCACACACCAGAGAAGTTCTAATCTCCGAATGCACAGCGCATTGCGTTTATTTCAGCTTGGAGCTGAAGCAGATTAATGAGCAGTATCGGCCCGGTCTGCCAGGACTGCTCAGATTAATGAGGCCAGGCCTGTTCAAGACTCTACCGAGTGTTTGCTAAAATGCAAGCGTTGCTTTTTCGAACCATTTTTAACACCGTCAAAGATCGAGCTGTCTGATCTCTGGCTTAAGTTGTGCTGCGGGCAAACTAAATCCGAGATGACTTTCAATTTTAGTTTTTGTCAAACATCAGATTTCTCAGGAGTTTCTTCCTGAACGGGGCGTGGCTACCCTTGGAATAAGATCACACAATGCAAGGTTGAACTCGCTTTGTTTGCTAGCATTCAATTCAGTACAATTCAGTTTTTCTTTGTATTTCGCTTTTTACAGTTGACATTGTTGTAAAAGAACCTTTACATCTTAAAATAAATACATTTTAAAAACATTTAATCATTTCTTCTACAAACCCTACACATCCCTAATGAGCAGGCCCGCACCCACAGTGGCAAGGAAAAACACCCCCAGTTGACATGAGGAAGAAACCTTTAGAGGAACCACACTCAAAAGGGAAACCCGTCCTCCTGTGGGTGAAACCAGATAAAAATACAAACCATGTAGGAGAAACTTCACTATAGTTCAACATGAAGTCTCGTCGGTTATAGCATGACTGTAGGTCCGAAATCATTTTAGCAGAAGAGTTTATATTACCAGCAGTGAAAAGTCCCTTTCACAGCCACCGACTGCACATCTAGGTCCATATGGATCATCAGCAGCAGAAGCGAAGGACATCCAAGGTGATAACTCCAGCCAGCAGCAGCACACTAAGATGGATCACATGACTCAGAAAGCAGAAGGATCACTAGGACCAGGATCACCAGCATCCCTGAAGTAGCATGTGTATCTCAGCAAAAACACAAAAATAATGAGAGACAGAAAGAAAGATTTATTTATTCATTCATTTCTCAGACCACTTAATGATATTCCAGCAGACACTGAGTGCACAGCATGAATTGCTCGCCAGTCCATCACAGCTTTGCAATTTGAAATAGACAATTAGCCTAATGTGCATGTCTTTCAATTGTGGGCGATGTTTTGAATCGTTTGAATAGTTAATTAACTAGACTTAGAAAAAAGACGACGTTTCAAGTAGAAGGCAGGAAAAATGTGAAATTTGATGAAATGATAATGTTCTCAAGTGCAATCTGGTAAAAGCCCCTGAGCTTTGTGTCATGAACTCGATGCTGCTGCAGGTTTGTAACTCAGAGCCGTTGCTTATAATAATAAAAAAAAAGACAGAAAACAGAAAGAAATTGGATTGTCATCGTTTTGATGAGTCGAGTCAGAGATTGTAATTCGGGTCAAATGAAGCTGTCAGGAAACGTTGTTGAGATGGAGAATTGTGTCGCTGTGTATGGCTCTTCATCTCAACTAATCTGCCTTGAAGCTGTGAAGGAAGCACTCAAGCACAAGTTCATTACCGAAATCTGAAAGCACACCGGCACTTGTTTAAGAACCGTACGCTAAAGCAAACCAGAGCGTGTAAGGGAAAAAAAAAAGCGACGCAGGTTAAGCGCGCCATTGGGATCCTTTAGCACACACCCCGATGTCCTTTCTTTTGAGGCTACGAAGGGATTTAGAGAGAGAGGGGTGAAAAACTAAGTGGGTAGATGAAGGGAGGTAGAAGAGCCATATTGATCCAGCACCTCTGTCTCTGGGCACAGTGCAGCAGGATCTCCCGCCAGGAAAAACAAATCACATCGGAGGAGTGATGGATGTGGGGCTCCAGGATGTGCAGCTTCGCCATCTGGACAACCGACAGTGTATCTCAGCCCTGTGCATGGCAAATTAAATTTATATCCAGTGCAGCTTCTTCTTCTGGCATGAATACACACACACACACACACACACACACACACACACACTCACACACACACACACACACATATACCACACACACACACACACACACACACACACACACACACACACACACACACACACACACACACACATATACGCACAACCACACACCCACACACACACACACACACACACACACACACACACACACACACACACACATATACGCACACACACACACACACACATACACACATACACACACACACACACACACACACACACATATACGCACAACCACACACACACACACACACATACACACACACACACACACACACACACAAATACAGACAGATACACACACACACACACACACACACACACACACACACACACACACACACACACACACATACATACACACATACACACTCTCTCTCACACGCACACACACACACACACCTTCCAGAAAAATGAACACCGCAATAAGTTTTCCAGGAATCAATGGCTCAAATTTGTTTATTTACTTATTTAAATGAGCAGGGATTGTTAAACATAAATAAGTAAATAAATAAACAAAAAATGATGCAATGGGTGGCATGGTGGTGTCGTGGTTAGCACAACTGCATCACTGTGAGAAGGTTCTGGGTTCAAGTCCCAAGCTCGAGGGTGTTTCTGTGTAAATGTAGTTTGCCCCCCCCCCCTCCTGCCACCACCACCACCCAATGTTTTCATGGCTTCCTCTGGTTTCTTCTCACAGTCCAAAAACATATACATAGGCTAAATGGTCCCCAGTTGTGTGTGTGTGTGTGTGTGTGTGTGTGTGTGTGTGTGTGTGTGTGTGTGTGTATGTTGGCCCTGCAGTTGTCTGGCGAGCGGTTCAAGGCGTACCTCACCTTCACTCGGAGCTGAGATTGGCTCCGGCCTCCCCATGACCCTATGAATGAATAAATAACACAGTGCAGTGAGTTTTATTGTGTATTGTAATTCGCTGTGGTTGTTATTTTTTTATTCAGGCATTTTCCACATTTTCACAGATTTAGCAATTGATCTCATGGCTGCGTCTGATTTATTTCATCACAACAAAACTATGACAACAAAAGTGACTCACGCAGTTTACTTTTTAAAATAAAACTACTTTTCTCTATTTTCCCTTTTTGGGGACAATCTTTAAGGTTCTTTGTGGAAACCTCCACTTCGTCCCTCATAGATGCTTTTATTAACAAAGGGATTCTAAGAAGCGTGTGTCATTTTCATCGTACATTTTTTTCTTTCTTTTCCCTAAGAATATACGTTACAGTCCAAAAGAGACTCTGTAAGCATCCCTGTCTGAGGAATAAACAAAAGCATGTCCTTGGAGAACCTTACACCACGACTGTTTCCTGTAACATAACTAAGAACTCAATATACAGAAACACCTGCATCAAGCCAGGGACTCGAACCCAGGACCTTCATGCTGTAAGGCAGACATGCTAACCACTACGTTACCGTGTTCTCCTTGAGGGAACTTTAGGATCCTGAATAATTTTTCAACCAATTCCTTTGGGAAATCATAAAAAAAGGTTCTGGAGCTGGATCAAAGAGATGCGGTTTCAAATATAATGTATTTTAAAGATGAAGAACCCTTAATCAGGTGACTCCTATTAAACACGTGAAGAATGTTTAAGTATGTAGAACTCTGAAGAATCTTGTGGCTTTGCCTTCTTAAGAGAACCTTGAACACAGAGTTTCTCCAGCCATCTTTACAGCACACTGTGACACTTCCAAATTAAAAGTAAAAACCCTTGAACTACAGACAGAACCAATTTTTTTTCTTGCATACTCAGTAAGGTTGTTTTTTTTAAATAGAGGACCGCTCAAAGAATACAAGGTGCCCCCCTGCCGGGCACAAATGGATTATAGTGACATGTGCATTGAATAACCTGAATGCAGGGTTTTTGTTAATAGCCTGCCACTGCTATAATGAAAAGTCTCCCCCTGGAGGACATTTAATAAACATTAATTCACACATTATTTGCACTTATTAACTTATTGATTTTTTTTTAATATGATCTGAAACAGGGATCACCTCCAAAATGCACTAGTTTGTTACTTGTACCAGACCATTTTTAGAAAGAAAATCCTTACATAACTTTTTTCAGTTTTGCATTCAAACCATCAAACCAACACATAACCTCCTGGCAGAGGTAATGAAGCTGTTTGGTTCTATTATTTGCCTTTGCAGACATTTTCTGCAAGCCAAGAACCCAATGATCTATTGAGCAAATAAGGAACTACGTGTCGGGAGTGTATGTAACTGGATGTTTGCAAATTAATACGACCAATTATTAGCCTTTTTTAAATATTTAATTATGCAATTATTATATTATTATTATATCCAATTATTAGCCTTTTTTTAAATACTTAGAATGAGGTATTTATTCGTATGAAATATTTGATATTCGGTGCACTGAGACAAAAGGGTGGGGCTGGTAGTGTAGTGGTTAATGTGCTGGGTTCATGCTCTAGAGGTTGTGTGTTTGAAGCCCTGGGAAAGGTCTTAACCACAAGTGTGCCTCTGTCCACCCAGGAGTAAAAAATACTGGAAGGGGAGCCTAGTGTCTTGGAGACTAGTGTCCCCTCCAGGAGGAGTTGAACACCTTGTCACTCCACGCCTAGGAAACCGGGAATAAAGCTCCACCTTGATGATCAATTTCTGAAATACTTTATTGTAGAGACTTTCCCAAAGGCGTAACCCACTACCAGCCCTCAATAAATCCGAATTATTTCTGAGTATATCATGTGTTTATTTCCTGTCCCATCTCCTGAATTCATCCTCTTCATTTCTAGAACTGTAAGATTTTTAGAGAATGGTTCAAAGCTGCACTAAAATAAATGTCGGGTCCCTGGGTGGTACCAGGTTCAGAACCATACCTTTCAGATGTTCCTATCACCTCCAACAAGGACGCAAAATTTAGGTTGCAGTTTGGTGTGATGAGGCCTGAATAAAACCACTTTTCTTAAAAGAACACCAACCTCATCAGTCCCCAAAGCATTCTGGGTACTTACAGCACTTCACGTTCGATGCTAATTGAATGATGCCGATTTTGTCGGGTCACTGAATCAGATTTGCGGCAGCTTTGACTTTGCATGACAGGATGTAGATCGTTAAATCAATGTTGTTTGAGATATGAAGGGTCTGTTCTGTTGTCTCTCCACAGATTATGTTACACGACTTCCTACAGAAAACAATTGCACATGATTAAACAGATCTTTCATCTCTTGGAGGAAAAACTGAACTGATTATTTTACTTTTATTTCAGCGTTCAAACATTTTTTTTTATCTAATAATCATCTGTACTGGATTCTGATAAAATATCAGAAATTAATTCATTTTCAGTCATTTTCTGAACCAATTAATCTTAATTAGGGTCCCAGGAAGGCTGGTGCCCATCTCAGCCAACACAGGCCATTGGCGGGATACACCCGGGATAGCTCGCCAGGCCATCGTAGGTCACATCAGAAATTTCTAAGAGAAAACCTAAACTACTTATTTATTTTTTATGCACACTCATGGTTCATAATTAACACCGAGTTCTGGCATGTTCTATACCTCGTGCAGGACTATGCTACCAGCTGATTGATGCAATACATCACCATTCATCTTTCCAGGATTCATTCATTCCCTGAACCACTTTATTCTATATTAGATATGTTGGGAGGCTGATGCCAATCTCAGCTGAATCTGGACAAAGACGGGGTGCATCCTGAACAGCTCAATGGTCCATAGCAGGGCACACATACAGACGACCATTCACAATCTTACTCAAATCTGGTGGCAGTCTGGAGCAGCCAGTTAGCGTAATGTGCATGTCTTTGGACTGTGCAAGAAAACCCACGTGTGCTCCAGGAGAACATGGAAACTCACCACAGAAATACTGTTGCCGAACTCAGAACCTAAACCCCTGCAGCCAAATATAAGCAAATTCCAGTAAAAAGTTTTAAAATCATGACATGAGGGAAGCAATGGTTGAAAAGTGGGCGTGTCCCAAGTATTAAGATGTCTCTATGAACTATTGGTGTTTTTGGAAGACCCATCAACAAAACTTTTTTCCCTCTTTTTTCTCTCCCCCCAGACGACAGATGACCTGTTGGTGGCGTCTGCCGAGTGTCCAAGCGACGACGAGGATATCGACCCGTGTGAGCCGAGCTCAGGTGGGTTAGGTTAGTCATCTCTTTTATTATTCCTTCCCTCCGGCCATATCTATTTTCCCCCGTCTCTCTCCGGAGCATCTGGGCAACAATGCTATCATAATTCATCTGATTCCAAAAGGTCTATTAACATTAATGTCAGGACAGAAATATATTCATAACCCCGTCATAACGATTTTATCACGCGGTCAATTTTTATATGTAAAATCCTTTATAACTTTCTTTATTATACTGTCCACAGTAACTAAATACAAACTTCACATCAAGTCCTTTTAAATCTTCATATCAGCTGTTATAAAGTGCTTGCGTAGGTCTTATGCTGCCCTATGAACATTAGCGTTATTCATGCTAAGGTGCTAAAATACACTTCACACAATGTGACCTTGCACTTTTATGCCATGAGCAACATTCGCTTCCAGAATAATTCCTCCCTTATGATTCATTAAAGGCTTCGCGGCATCTGCTACATTTGCTCTGATGCTTTATGTATGCGCACCACAAGTCATCGGGTGTAAATGAAGACAGAAGTCATCAGGACAGAGTGAAGATGGCGCCTTCATGCTTATCAACATTCATGCTCCACGTTTGCGATGTGCAACGTATCCCCGTCCTCATTAATTACGCAGGACGGTGGTCTTCATATTTGGAATTGTGTTGTCTAACGTTCTCTTCGGTTTACGTGCGCTGATTACACACGACATGTTCCTGGTGTTCTAAACCATGATTCCTTCCTCTGAGGAAAAACAAACACTGAGGTTCTGGAGCACAATGTCGTAATTAACACTCTGGGGTTTGACTTCGGTGGCTGAGCGCATAGCAGACATTTCAGCAACTTGAAAACATTTCAGACCTTCTCAAGTCTTTCATAATTTTATCTCTGAAATGATGAGGTATGAAGTAGTGAGAAGAGGTGACGTGTTATCTTTCCTCCTAACAACGTTGTGTAAATGTGCACTGTTAGAGAAACAGGTTACGGTTTGCATGCATTACATCCTACAAAGCAGCAGAACCCAGAGGACACCAGAGGATCGTATTCCTCTCATGGCTCTATTATATATATATATATATATATATATATATATATATATATATATATATATATATATATATATATATAGTGCAGACAGGTTCTTACACAGGTAGCTTTTTTTAATATATCCAAAAAGTTCCAGCAGTACCACATTTCCAAACTTGTTCATCCTTAACTAATGGCTAAAGCCATGAATGTCCCGCCCCTGATCCCACAGTATAGAACAGATGTATATTACTATGTTAAGAGTTTTATGCAGAGTTTGGTAGATTGGTAGATAAATATTGAACATCATTGGGAGATTGTTGAAGTAGTGTTAGTGATTTTTAGATTGGTATTGTTGTCACGGTGAAGGCAGACTGGTGATCTTGGTGATTGTTAGAATGCTATTGTTGTCATGGTGACGGCAGACTGGTGGTGTTGGTGATTGTCAGATTGGTATTGTTGTCATGGTGACTGGCAGACAGATGATGTTGGTGACTGTTAGATTGGTATTGTTGTCATGGTAACTCTCAGACTAGAGGTGTTGATGACTGGTAGATTGGTACTGTTGTCATGGTGAGTGGCAGACTGTTGGTGTTGGTGACTGGTAGATTGGTATTGTTGTCATGGTGATGGGAGACTGGTGATGTTGGTGATTGTCAGCTTGGTATTGTTGTCATGGTGACTGGCAGACAGATGCTGTTGGTGACTGTTAGAATGGTATTGTTGTCATGGTGGTGGTAGACTGGTGGTGTTGGTGATTGTTAGATTGGTATTGTTGTCATGGTGACTGTCAGACTTGTGGTGTTGGTGATTGGTAGATTGGTATTGTTGTCATGGCAGACTGTTGGTGTTGATGATTGTTAGATTGGTATTGTTGTGAAGGTGACTGGCAGACTGGTGGTATTGTTGTCATGATGATGGTAGACTGGTGGTGCTGGTGACTGTTTGATTGTTATTGTAATGGTGAGTCGCAGACTGGTGGTGTTGGTGACTGTTAGATTGGTATTGTTGTCATGATGATTGGCAGACTGGTGGTGTTCGTGATTGGTAGATTTGTATTGTCATAGAGATTGGCAGATTATTGGTTTTGGTCTTTGGTAGATTGGTATTGTTGTCATGGTGAGTGGTAGACTGGTGGTGTTGGTGATTGTTAGATTTCTAAAGTAATAACTGTGATAGCAATGAGTAAAGTTGTAATTGGTGGTGATTGGTAAACATGGTCTCTGTGATTGGTAGAGTGGTGATTGATAGTAATTGGTATATTTGAGGAGTAGTCTCAGTGACTGAGAGATTGGTACAGTTGTGATTATTAGATTGTTGAAGTAGTCTTGGTGATTGTTTGATTGTAAGCATTGTCATGGTAATTGGTGGACTTGTCCTGTTGGTGATTGGTAAATTTGTAGAAAATAAATTGGTAGTGAAGGGCAGTGGCGGCCTAGTGGTATAGGGTGCTGGATCGCTGATCTTAAGTTTGGGGGTTCAAGTCCCACTCTCCACAGGGTGTCACTGCCCCCCCCCCCCCCCAATGCAGCTAACTGTGTTATCAAAGGTCGGCCATGTCTCCCACTGTCTATGGTGTGAGGTTCATGTAAAAGAACCATTGCTGACTTTCAAAAAGAGTAGGCTGCATAGCCGTCAGCGTGTTTCCACCCTGCGATGGCCTGGCGAGCTGTACAGGGTGTACTCTGCCCTCACCCGGAGTCGGCTGGGATGGGCGCCAGCCTCTCCGTGATCCTAATTAGGATAAAGTGGTTACAGAAGATGAACTGAACCAGTGACTCGGCGAGCCATCCAAGGGGCACTCTGCCTTTGCGCAGAGTCAGCTGAGATGGGCGCCAGCCTCCCCATGTCCCTAATTAGGATTAAGTGGTTCACAGGATGAAGGAATGAATGAAATTGGTAGTGACTAGTCAAAGGTTAGTGGTTGGATAGCCACTATTATTGGTATATATTGGAAGAGTAGTGATTAGTTGAATGGAAGAGTGGTGTTGATTGGTAGTTGACTGGGAGTCTGTGATTGGTAGACAGGTAGAGTAGTGATTAGGTATAATTGCTAGAACAGTCTGTGATTGATGGGCTGGTAGAGGAGCCTCTGTGATTGATTAATTGTTACTCTTAGGTGATTGGCTTCCTTCTGGTTTTTCCCTTCAGTACGTCAACAAAACCATCAAAGTTTATCTTGTGAGCAAATTTTAATACGACTTCAAGTCTTCTTTGGTGTATTTAAAATCATTTTATTTCAGATACTTTTGGGAATTGGTATCTGCAGGCTGCTCTCTAGATGCTGCAGACATCTTTCATGAAGTTATGCATGAGGAAATAGGGCTGATGGAGCATCCAAACATTTATTGACCATGTTGACATTTAAAATACATTGTTGTTATGTTAGTATTTAATTCGTTCACTTTCATCCGGGGTGACTCACAATTATCTTTTTTTATATACAACTTGAGCAATTGAGGGGTAAGGGCCTTGCTCAAGGGCCCAAAAGTGGTGACAGTGGGGATCGAACGGCTGATCTTCGGATTAGTGGCCCATCGTGTTAACCACTAAACCACCGCTGCCCTGGAAATGGATGTACTGTGATGTACCATCCGCTCCTGTGGTTGGTGAAGGATGTAGGTATTCGTGACCACAGGATCCTCGGCTCTTCTTAATGGTATGTTGTGTAATACTGGAACAGATGGTCAGACAGGTTCATAGCTCAAGTTTGTAGTAATTGCTGACAGGTTGAGCTCAGAAAAGCTCTGAATTAAACTCGCTTCACTTCTACACTCTTGTTTGTGTGTGTGGAGTAAAGCTAGACGCTAGTTCCTGTCTAATCTAGGGATTGCAGTTAAATACAAAAATAGGATAAATAATTAAACCCAATGTCTTCTACACTGTCTGTTGATCTGTGCAATAAAGACAGCAAGAAATAGTTGTCTGTCCAAAAGTAATCCAAGAACTACAACTTTTGGTTTGTGAGCTGAAACGTTAACTTGATGGAACACATCCATGAGACAATGTGAGGTCTGCTTTGCAGAGAAAATCGTGTATGATAGTGTTTCTCTTTGATACAGCATACGTTCAAAGTGTCACAGTTAGTATCTCAACAAGGTCGAACGAGGACGATCGCGGAGGTTTAGACACCAATTTTTGTTCCTCTGAGGGTTGCGAATCACTTGCAGATGGCTTGCAGGAAAAGGAGAAAAAAAAAAAAAAAACACCAGCGTGACTTGACACCAGAACTGTGGCTCATGGTGGGGGGTGGGGTGGGGGTGATGGCGAAGACTAACAGCATCCATTGATCAATATCTGGATTGAACTCCACTTGGTCAATATCACACCCACGTGTAAAGGATTGGATCAACTGCTACCGAGAACGAGAGGGTGTCTAAAGTTTCCCTGTGGCTTTTTTTTTTAATAAAAGTTGCCTTGGTGTACTTTGAATTGGTCCAAATTCCACCATGATCTGAATCCAGGGAGGCCACTTGGTAGAACTGTGTACAGCTAAGTGTACCTTGTTTTCCAAAATAAAAATGTAAAGAAATAATTCTGCACCTATCATGCATCAGGACACGTTCATGGTCTGGGTTGCAATGTTCGTAACTGACATGGTTGCAAGTCACCTGCAGAACCTGTTGTCTAGAAAACATACATTTATGCTCCCATTCACACCTGGGGGAAATTTGGATTATCCAGTCAGCTTTAATGTGAACGTCTTAGCGCTGTGGAAAAAAACAGTGCAGCCACATGTACACACACAGGGGTAAAACATGTCGACTCCATATCGGAAAACCCTTGCTGGCTGTGGGCGTTTCCTGTGAAGCGAGATAGCTAAGTGAGAGCCTACCACAAAAAGGGGTGATAGATTTATTTATTATTGCGAATTTTGAAATTCACATTAAGATCTTTTGTGACTCCGCCTGCAAGTGAATATTTTATGGATTAAATATGTAAATAGTGTGAAATTTAAGAGCGACAATTTTTGTGACCAATTTACAAGAAATTTTCTGATGTTTGGCGAAAAAAAAAGTGAATCTCCTCTCACATTTTGTTTGTTTTTTGTTTTCCAACCATTTGCTTTTTATTTGCACATCATGAGTGAGAACAAAACACAAATAAAATATCAATGATGACAAAATATATGGAATATCGTAGACTCCAGTAAATCTCAAACAACTTTGCAACCTTCTCACACATTTTTTTTTTTTTTGCGATGAATTGAGCATGAAACTGGCAACCAAAATGCGATGCTGCGACTGTCACATGACAAATGGTCACAATGGCCCCCAAACGCCTCCCTGTTGTGTTGTTTTGGGCGTGTCCAACCAGGATGAGACCCCGGGGTTGACCTAGAACACACCGGAGGGATTATGTCTTTCGGCTGGTCTTGGTGGTCTACGCCTTGGTGTTCCCCCAGAAGAGCTGAAGGAAGTGGCAGGGGTCTGGATCTCATTGCTTAGGCTTCTGCCCTTGCGTGCCGACCCCAGATTAAGCGAAGGAAGGTGATGTTGTTGTTGATGATGATGATGATGATGATGACTAAAAGCGCCATTCAGGAAGGATTTTACATCGCATGTCTAGTGGGATCAAATTTCTGTGTAGATGGTCTCATGGTTCAGTCTTGTTTTGGTTGCCAGTTCCCAATAAAATCCCATGAATTAATTGTGTCCTTTTTCCTGTACCACAAAGTTTGCTGTTAACTGTCAAATAGTTCAGATGTTGCTACAAATGTTGGCATGGCTTTTGTTTGTGCTTTGATCCTACGATAGTTCCGAAATAATTTTGTTAATTTTCTGCCAATTACACGATAGAGAAAAATGCTCCGAAAGTATAAAACTCCACCCACAATTTGATTCTCCGTTTGTTTGTTTGTTTTTGTTCTTTTACAATCTCCATAGCAACAGATTTAAGTGTACAATTTCCAGCACATCCGCCTCACAGCAAGAAGGTCATGGGTTCGATTCCCAGGTCAGGTGTTTCTCTGTGGAGTTGCATGTTCCTCTCGCGCTTGCGTGGGTTTCCTCCGGGTTCTTCAGTTTCCTCCCATAGTCCAAAAACATGCACAGTAGGTTAACTAGCTGCTCCAAATTACGCCTACGTGTGAGTGTTTGCCCTGTGATGGCATTTTCACATTCTATTTCCCGATTCCCCATAACGTGATTTGTTGATCATCGCCAGGCTTTTCTCGTATGTGTCTGAGTTTTCTTTGTCCTGAAATCTTCATGTATAACGAACGCCGTAAAAATGTAAATCTTTTTTCTTTGATGAATAAATGCAAATTTATTTGTTTTATATTATCTGTTCACCTTTATTTCAAGTTTTCTACAATAAAAGAGGGAAAGAAGGGAGGAAAAGCAGCCGTATTCAGATCTGTTTAGAACATGATCCGTTCATTGTGCATAATGGATTTGTATTCGGTTACGCCTCTAGCACACAAAAAGGGAGGGTATGATGTCATCAAGGTCTGTTCGCTCCTCAAGGTCAGTCCAACAGGCTGTAGATTACAGACAAACCCCATCCCGGTCCACCCTGCTTCCCCCTTACTCCCATCACCATTACCACCTACCTCCCGTCCCCAGTGGCAGCGCTACCAGCGACGGAGTAAGATCGATCCCCGGTTGTATTTATCGTTACGCTCTATTTCTTTTCCAGCTTTGGGAAAAAAAAAGAAAGCTCAGGCTCGGGTGGTGCAGAGCAGAGGGTCGGAGCTAATCTTCCAGCAGGCACCAGATTAGATTGCAGTGCAGCAAACCCCAAGCTCCTTACACACAAGAAACCCGCAACCGTCTGGATCCCTGCCTCAGGAAGGCCGTGCAGGACAGGAACAAAGCGATAGATAATCTGAGTTTTTAATCTTCACAATGACACGTAGATGAAATATACAGCGGTGCGTCAAACCTGACAACTGGAAAGACAAATGAGCTGCACTTCTACAAGCAGCGTGCAGCGTGAAGGCAAAAAAAAGACTCACTAACTACGAGCTTCTGCTCAAATTTCTGCTTCACCTAAAAGGGGCGGAGTTTCGCCTTTATTTTCTTTTTTAACTCCCGAAAGATTTCCTTGCGTGGTGAGTTTTAAACACCGAGCATTAATGAGAAGCATAAATATTTTATCTGAGATTGCACATGAGAGAGAGAACAAGAACGAAAGAGACACAGCGAGACAGAGAATGAGAGAGAGAGAGTGAAACAGAGAGAGAGAGAGAGTGACAAAGACACAGAAAATGAGAGAGAGGGAGTGAGAGAGAGCGAGACAGAGAGAGAGAGAGAGAGAGATAGAGCGAGAGAGAGAGAGAGAGAATGTGAGAGACGGAGAAAGAGGGAGAGAGAGTGAAACAGAGAGAGAGTGAAACACAGAGAGAGAGAGCAACAAAGAGACAGAAAATGAGAGAGAGGGAGTGAGAGAGAGAGAATGTGAGAGACAGAGTGAGAGAGAGAGAGAGAGAGAGAGAGAGAGAGAGAGAGAGAGAGAGAGAGAGAGAGAGAGAGAGAGAGAGAGAGAGAGAGAGAATGAGAGACGGAGAGAGAGGGAGAGAGTGAAACATAGAGAGAGAGGGGAGAGGGAGAGAGAATGTGTGTGTGTGTGTGTGTGTGTGTGTGTGTGTGTGTGTGTGTGTGTGTGTGAGAGAGAGAGAGAGCGAGAATGTGTGTGTGAGAGAGAAAGAGAGCGAGAGAGAATGAGCGAGAGAGAGAGAGAGAGCGAGAGAGAGAGAGAGAGAGAGAGAGAGAGAATGTGTGTGTGAGCGAGAAAGAGAGAGAGAGAGAGAGAGAGAGAGAGAGAGAGCTCAGAGTTAGGGCTCGGTGAGCGGAAGGAGAGATTGGTGCACTGTGTAGGTTTCCAATTCCCTGGCACTGAATAAATATCTTCTCCATCCACCTCCACAAGCGTGTTTTCTTCTTATTTTGCTTTTACCTTTTATTCTCCCTCTATTTCCCTTCTGTTTATATTGTAGACTGAAATGGATTATGGCCCAGTCGGAGAAGGTGTTGATTAATTTTCCTGACGCTCGCGCAGCGGCACTCGACGGGTTCCGAGGTAAAGGCTCGTTCAGAACAACTTGTACGACGGATGCTCCATAATAAACGAATTTAAAAACATGTATAATTCAGTGTTTTGTACTTACGTTCTATCTGTGGTTCCAAGGGAAGCAGCACCGACGCCTAAAGCGAAGGAAATCAGTCACTTCACTGGTAGAGACACGCCCACACTACTCACCCTCGTTATTCAGTAATTCCACAGAACAAGATAAATATTCCCACATCAAATATTAAAGTCCCTAAAAGTTAAAGACCAGCACACAGCAGGTCCACGATAGGATCGCTGCGGGGCGAGACTTCCTATAGTGCAACCGAAAATGCTAACACAGCGCTGACAACGTGATCAAAGCTTTTCTGTCTGAACATCAGATTCATTCTGTAGGTCTTCTGTTCACTAAGGGGTGGGGTCACACTGGAGACGCAAGAGAAAATTGATTGACGCAAACTGTCATGTTTGGGAGGAGACAGGAGTACGCAGAGGAAACCCGTACAAGCAAGCATGGGGAAAACATTCAAACTCCACGCAGAAGCACCCCGAGTCCGAAAAATGGACCCGGGACCACATTGCTGTGCGGTGGCGGCGGAACTAACCACTGCAGCACTATATCGCCCTTATGAGGTTCTTATGATGCTGAAATGATTCTGAACCCGAAGAAACCTTGTGGTTCTTGATGTCATCCTCGGACCTTGGTTCCGGAATTGTCCGGCGCTCTACATTTTATATGAAAAAGAGAACACGACGCTCCAAGAGCATCACATGGATGTTCAGTCTCTCTCTCTCTCTCTCTCTCTCTCTCTCTCTCTCTCTCTCTCTCTCTCTCTCTCTCTCTCTCTCTCTCTCTCTCTCTCTCTCTCTCTCTCTCTCTCTCTCGCTCACTCTCCCTCGCTCTCTCTATTTTTTAATGCCTTCCTCCTGTTTGCCGAGCACCTGAATTTCTCCTCAGCTGTCACGCAGAACAAACAGAATGTTCGCTGCCGGTTCACTCCGGTCTGAACTAACACGCGGCGAGCGCCGAACCGTGAAATTCACATTTTGGACTGAGTCGATGACAAGAATGGAATAAGAGTAATAAAAACACCGCCACCGCTCTTCTTTCTTTTCTTCAAACAGTGTTCACCACAAATGTAAGTACATGACACTGAATATCACAGGCTGGAACATCAGTGACTCAGGAGAATGGTGGCGTGGAAATGATGGGTGTGGTCAGAAGGCGTTTATTTGATAAATCAGAAGGTGTTTGATTTGATAAATAAAACAGCGGCAGTGATGATAGTGAAGTTGCAACTCGTGTAAAGTTGGTCGTAATGTCCTGATATGCTATCGTTTCTATAGTAACCGCCCAGTCACGGGAAATCGTACGGCAGAACGTCTCCGCCATTGAGAATGACTCATTAACGCAAAGTTATAAAATTCTAAAACAATAATTCCAGTGGAAAGAGGAAATTTATGTAACATTAATGGAAGGAGTCCCTGGTATCAGTGCTTTGTAATGGAAAAGATTTTGAAATGCAACTTTTAAATTTTTGGACCATTTCAGAACAAAGATCACATGATGAAAACATGAAAACCAGAACTATTTCAGGGTGAACAGCTCGCCAGACCATTGCAGTGCCACCACCATGCTGTCTGAAACAAATTCTGGATCCAGGAATTTTTCAAAGGATTTTTTAACATTGTGAAATCGATCAAGTGAGGTACTACAGCAAGTCCAGCAGGGGGCGCTGCATCCGATAGGAAGTTTTACACTCATGAGTGATCCTGAAATGAATAATAGGTTCATATACTCCATGTAAGTGTGCAGAAACGGATAAGAGCACCACGTGATCTAAATGAACAAATTGTAAGAGGTCTTTGCTAATCCACCACCATCACAACCAGCACCAGCACCACCATCACCACCAAGACCAGCACCACCATGACCACAACCAGCACTACCACCACCATCACCACCACAACCACCACCACCATCATCAGCACCACAGCCAGCACCACCTCAACCAGCACCACCACCACCACCACCACCACCACCAACACAACCACCACCACCACCACTACCACAACCAGCACCACCTCAACCACCACCAGCACCACCACTCTCCATGGTGTTGTTTATTTTCCTATAACCATACCTCCTTATTTCCATCCCCCTAAACTGTCACCTTTGATAGATCGTTTCTTAATGGAGCTTTTTACGGCCCGGCGGCGGAGAGGTTAACGTCAGATTTAAGCCGAAAACATAAACTGAAGTTCACGGCGAGTCAGCACGAGCGTGTATTTTACGATTTACTTGTTTTATGCGGTAATAAAAAAGCGCAAGCTTCTATAAACACAGCCGATTGCTCCAGAAGAAACGTGCGCAGAAAAATTATGAGGGAGGGTTTTTTTTTTGGTTTTTTTGGGGGGGTGGGGTGGGGGGGGTTTGCGTTCTCCAGAAATCCAGCGACTTTCCTGATCTGTTCTGGGAGATTGTAGATAAATCAGGGTACTAATATTGAACCTGAGGATTCATCATCTCAAAGGTTCTCATACACCTGACCTTTATCTCATCGATCAGAAAGGTTAATAAGGAGGTTGAACTTTCAGACACTGCGGTGTTCAGATGAAGATCTGATTGGAAAGCGTGTTCATCAAAGGAAAACTTGTTTATGCTGACAGGGAGCAGTGTGTGTGACGCGTAAAGCAGGATAACCAGACCTGGGAGAACCTCGTGTGGTTAAAGTCAGACTTTTATTACTAAATACAGAGCTGTGCATAAGTAGCCACACCCCCGAAACATTTTTTTATTGGGGGGGCATCTCAGCTGTCTCTGGGCGAAGGCGTGGTACACCCTGGATAGCTAGTCAGGCTGTTGCTGGACCAACACACTCACACACACAACAAGACACACACACACACACACACACACACACACACACACACACACACACACACACACACTCACTCACACCTAGGGTTGATTTGGAACAACGAAACTGTGGGATACTGTGCATGTTTATGGACTATGGGAGGAAACTAGATACCCTGAGGAACCCCACACAAGCACGGGGAGAACATGCATCTGTGGTTGCGATAAAACTTTGAGGATGAGATGGGACAGTAAGAGATTAGTCCCACAAGCTGGCAATAAAACAGGAGGCAGCGGCGGCTCAGGGATAAAGGCTCTGTGTTACTGATCCGAAACTTGGCGGTTCAGGGCCCAGTACTACCACAGAGCCACTGTTGGGTCCTTGATTAAAGCTCTTTACCCTCAATTGCTCAGTTGCATAAACAAACAAACAAAAAAAAAAAGATGAAGAGTCACTGTGGAGAAGGCAAATACCAGAAATGTAATAAAACTGAAACGAGTGCTAAACCTGAGAAAGTATTTTAAATAAACACGAATGCAGAACGTCCTTCAGATAAAAACAACACACACCGAAAAAAATAATATTAATAATAAACAGAAGGGAAATTTCATTACAAGTTTCATTCCAGCTGTGGCGCGGGAGCTTCTCAGACACAGCTGGAATCAGTTTGAAACTCGAATCGATTAGAATTATATCGGTTCCACTGTGGCGCCTCGCTGTCCAACGACGTAATCAAATTATCTTTAACGCGCGAGGAAATCCACGAGTCAGCCACCCGTCACCTGGAAGCTTTTCAACAGTTTTACTTTCTTAAATTCAATTTTGGTACAACATGAACTTTAAAGGTAAAAAGGGGCCAAAAAATAAAACATTTATGTTTTTTAAGTAAAATATAATTTGGGAGAAATTGGTTGTGAAAAAGATGTGAGTGATCAACCGGCGTCATTTTTTATCTCGGAGAACTTTTACTCTCATAAATCTTATCCAGATTATATCGGGACTAAATTATCCAGTGAAATGGAGCACAGCGGACATACCGAACGAAAAATGTTGTCATCCGCAAACATTCCGCAATTATTCCCTCATCTTCCGTGCCGTAGTTATTCCTCAAGTCTTCCTCCACTTCCGTACGCTTCCGGCAGCCGAAAACATTCCGTGAACGTGCTTATGAACATGTTGAAAAGCACGTTCACGGAAAAAAAATTTCGTGAGTGTTCTGTCGGGTCACTTTGGTGTACTTTGTCGTACCCGTTCCGCACATACTGTGAACGTTCGGTGGGTGTAAGAATTTCCACTTTTCCGTAGAATTTTCACCCATTTTCCGTGTAAAAATGCCGACGCTCTTCCGTAGACTGCGTTCCGCGCCTTTCCAGCACGATCATTGCACGTCGTAGTCCAGTGAAATGGGGGTATTAAGTATTTTAGAAAGAATTTAAAAATCAACAAAACAATTACACAAGCATTTTATCACATTTTATTAATAAATGAATCTCGACGTTTAACGTGAAATATAAAGAAATGCTTAAAATTTAAAATACTGACAAGTTAAAAATATGAAACTTTAAATTATAACTGGTCTTAATTAAAATAAATGTGAAAGATTGATAATAAAGTATATATTTTTTAAAAACTGAATTCTTGAATTGTAGCTCGTTTATGTATTTATTTATTGTATTTATTGTAATTTGGATATAGATTGCTGTTGTTTCTGAAACACTTTCCCGGAGTCTCTCCTCCACAGAGCTGGGATTTCACCTCGAAACACTCGGCGTGACGAGAGATCTTGTAGCTTAGCCGGAATCCTGCATCAGCTGAATGAAGGAAAGTAATTGTGATGGACTGCGGTATGAAATCGTTTCCAGAGATTGGTCAGTTATGCAGGAGCCGAGCCATTACGGGCTCTGGAAGGTCAAAAACAAGATTTTATAGTCAATATGAAACTTAATAGAAAGCCGATGTAAATTGAATAAGACCAAAATAATAGGCACCGACTTCCTTTTCCTGAGAAACAATCTGCCTCCTGAGTTCTGACTCGGCTGAGAGAGACGACGCAAACTGAGCAGACTGCAGATTTTTATAACAATAGCAATAATAATAATAATAATAATAATAATAATAATAATAATAATAATAATAATAATAATAGGGCAGCACGGTGCTGTAGTGGTTCACACATCCATTTCACAGCAAGAAGGTCCTGGGTTTGATTCCCAGCTTGGGCGTTTCTATGTGGAGTTTGCATGTTTTCCCAGGGTTTGCATGGGTTTCCTCCGGGTTCTCCGGTTTCCTCCCACAGTCCAAAAACATGCAAAGTAGCTTAACAGCCTGTTCCAAATCACCCCTAGGTGTAAGTGTTAATGGTTGTGTGAGTGTTGGCCCTGCAATGGCCTGGTGAGCTCTCCAGGGTGTACCCTGCCCTCACCCCGAGTCGGCTGAGATGGGCGCCAGCCTCCCTGTTACCCTAATATAGGATTCAGCGGTTCAGAAAACTAATGAATAATAATAATAATCATCATCATCATCATCATCATCATCATCAGTTCATTTTCTGTAACCGCTTCATCCTAATTAGGGTCGCGGGGAGGCTGGTGCCCATCCCAGCCAACTCAGGGTGAGGGCAGAGTACACCCTGGACAGCTCGCCAGGCCATCGCAGGGCGGAAACACGCTGACGGCTTTGCAGCCTACTCTTTTTACGAAAGTCAGCAATGGTTCTTTTACATGAACCTCACACCATAGACAGTGAGAGACATGGCCAGCCTTTGATAACCCAGTTAGTTGCACTGGGGGGGACAGTGACAACCTTGTGGAGAGTGGGACTCGAACCCCCAACCTTTGGATCAGCGATCCGGCGCTTTATACCACTAGACCACCACTGCATCATAATAATAATAATAATAATAATAATAATAGGGTGGCGCAGTGGTGTAGTGGTTCACATGTCCACCTCATAGCAAGAAAGTTCTGACTTCGATTCCCAGATTGGGCATTTCCGTGTAGAATTTGCATGTTCTCCCTGTGCTTGCATGGTTTCCTCCAGGTTCTCCGGTTTCCTCCAACAGTCCAAATAGATGCACAATAGATTAATGGGCTGTTCCAAATCACCCCTAGGTGTGAGTGTCAATGGTTGTGTGAGGCCCTGCAATAGCCTTGCGAGCTCTCCAGGATGTATGTACTCTGCCCTACCCAGAGTTGGCTGAGATAGGAACCAGCCTCACCGCGACCCTAGTCAGGATTAAGTGGTTCAGGAAATTAATGAATCTTCTTTTCCTTTCAGTTGTTCCCTTTTTTTTTCAGGGGTCGCTACAGCGAATCATCACATATTTTGCTTTGGCGTAGGTTTTTACGTCAGATGCCCTTCCTGACACAACCCTTTAGCAAGGGGCAAAAACACGCTGATGGCTATACGGCTACTCTTGATGAAAGTGAGCAATGGTTCTTTTACATGAACCTCACCATAGACAGTGAGAGACATGGCCGGCCTTTGATAGCCCAGTTAGCTGCAATGGGGTGACAGTGACAACCTTGTGGACAGTGGGACTCGAAACCCCAACCCTAGGATCAGTAATCCAGCGCCCTTTATCACCAGGCCACCACCGCCTCTAGAAAATGAATGAATTAATGAATAATAATAATAATAATAATAATAATAATAATAATGAAGTGCTTTTAGAGATTATAAAGAAGACCATCAGCTATTGGGCGCCACGGTCCTGTGTGCTGAACACATCGCGCTCACCGCAAGAATGTCCCGGGTTCTCCCTGTGCTTGTGTGGATTTCCTGTTTGTACTCCAGTTTCCTCCTACATTCTAAAGACATGCACATTAAACTGCCTGGTTCTTTCTAAAAGCCCTTTAAGTGTGAGCACGAAGCAGTTGTGTGTGGACCTGCTGGAGAGGTGTTCAGGGTGTACCCCACCTCTGCCACCTTCAGGACAAGATCTCTTCCTGTTTTGTTCAGCGACACGGCCGCCTGTGCTGCTGGTGGTGTTGGTTGTACTGGCTGAATATTTTCCTGCTGATTTATTGGGACGTTATCCGGCTCAAGTCGGATGTAGGTCAATATAAAAGCGCACCGTACTGGGGGTAGTTTATATCGGCTCAGGTAATGGGATACGTGCTCCATTTGCCTTAATAGGTCGCGTCAGACTGTTGGTCTGAGCAGTTCATAACATAACGGCATTCAATTTGGACCGTTACTGGGGATAAGAGGGATCTGTAAAAACAGGATAAATCCCAAATGGACCCTTTACTTTCTGTAGTACTGTTCTTAATGCTTTCAATAAGCAATACATTATGTTTAGATCGTTCCATCCCCTCCGTCCTCTGCAGTATAGACAGCAACACTATACGCCATCGCTTCTTTCAGGGAAGATTTAAAGTGAGACCCAGAGGCCCTATTGCGGACGGAAAAAGGAATCGCACTTGTTGTTTTTGACAGCGTTGCATTGCCGTGTATTGGGAAATGCACACATTACCGACTAGAAACTGTGAGAAATGTGTTGACGGTCCCAACATTGTCCATGCTTCCTGCTATCATCAATCCCGCTAACGAAAAGGTCTGTTTATGTGCGCCGGTCATCACGGCGTAAGCAGACATGATCAGCCCATTACCAGTACACCATACGGCGAATGCAATGACCTCTTTCCACTCCTCTCTCTCTCTCTCTCTCTCGCTCTCTCCATGCGATCTTTTTTTGTAAATAAATCCCTTTGTGAGTAGCAAATGAGGAAAAATTGTTGACCATGTATTCGAATTCCTCCTGGTTTTGTTTCCAAACTGCCTAGAACCCCCGCTACACCTCACTGTGTATTGATGGCTGGTAAGACAATGGACTGGGGGTTTAGGGAGGCTGGCGAGAGTTCAGGCCCAGAGAAGCTTGTTAGACATTTTACACAAATCAGCTGAGCAGTTCGGTTCTCAGCTCTAATCTGTTTCCTAATCACGTCTCCAGATCGTCTCAGGGTTCCTCAGAGGCACCAAAGGCTCCTTCTGTGTACATTCATCAAATGCCCTTAAAGTGGACTATTCATTTATTCATTGATCAGGATCATGGTCCGAACGCTGTCCCAGGAGTTTCAGCTGCTGGACAGGCATACAAGCTTGATAGGAAGATATTTCTCTGCAAGAAGATTCACACCTAGAGGCAGCTTTGTCCTAAACACCTTCATGGTTTCCGAGCTGGGATGAAAACCAGCCAGTGAGCCTAAAAGAAACCCATAGGGACCAAATACAAGACGATTGAGGTTGGAAGTACCAGGCAGAAGGCCTAGAGCAGGGGTGGGCAACCTTTGCCATTCAAAGAGCCATTTGGACCCATTTTCCACATTAAAAAAAAACACCGGGAACCACAAATCCTTTTTTGACATTTAAAATCAAATAACCCTGCATATAATGTCTTTCTGCTTTTTTCCTTCATGTTAATATAAAACAACAATGTGTTTCATTGATTTAAACGACTGCAGAGACAATTCAATTACAATTATGCTTGCAACAAAAACATTTAGATTAAAAAAAAAAATTTGCCAACCTCCCCGCGACCCTAATTAGGATTAAGTGGTTCAGAAAATGAATGAATGTGTTCGAGTCCTTCTTGTGTTTTTTATAAAGAAAAAGAATATCTATCCCACGAGGCGAGGGACGATGTGCAGCCAGCTGTGTTAACGGGTTGGGTATCCTACCTCACCATCACTCCCTTCGTGGGATCTTCTTTTTCTTTATCATTATATTAATGTTGTTTGGTCAACAGCAACACAGAAAATTATATGAAGACTTATTTTAAGGAGGAGTCTGCTCAACATTCTTTTAAATAATATTAATGCTTAATACTGCACTGACCGACCCATTCTCAGAGTGGGGACTGAACCATTATTTTGTCACTGGGAGGAGAGTTATTTAATTCGGAGATTGCTGTGTATAAAAAAAATGTCATCCATCGTCTCTTACTTCAGCTGTGATTTCTGTTCCTGGATTACAAACCCCGGCGGCAGAAAAAAATCTCTCTCGCTTGCTGATCTGCTGCTGGCTGATGGTGAGAGCACTCCTTGCCATGAGCACAAGAATTTGGAAATCCACCAACACAACAGATCAAAACCACTGAGACTCTCAATGTAGCTGATTAATATAACAATAGGCATATCCACAAGAACACACACACACACACAAAATCACCCCGCCCACACCAAATAAATAACCGCCCACACCCAAGACTGTTAATTTTCTTCTATGTAATTTTCAACCCTAAAAGAGCATTTTTGGAAGGGTAACCACTTCGCACCTGTGAGTACCCGACCGTTGCAGAACTCTGCCTTAGGCAGATTCTCCCATCATTCAGGTGAAAGCTGGTTTAATTACTCCTGAAAGCCCAAAGTGCTTCTAATGTGAGTAAATAAGCGGCATTTTCTTTTTGCGGTGGTTTTTGGTGATGCAGTGGTTTTTGTAGATGATGTTTGTGGTGCACCCGTCGGCCACTGTAAAGTACAACATTATTTTGAAAAGCGCCGCACCGGAGAGGTGAAAGAGCTGCATGCGACTCCAGAGCCGTGGGTTCCAACCCCTGGCCTAGAGGGAGACCAAAGAGGAGATTTATGGATGTGGTGAAGGAGGACATAAAGGTAGATGGTGTAAGAGAAGAAGATGCAGAGGATAGGGTGAGATGGATGCAGATGATTTCCTGTGGTGACCCCTGAAGGGAACAGCCGAATACATCACCATTCATCTGACGAACTGCTTAATCCTACTAGGGTCACAGGAACGCTGGAGCCTATCTCAGCTGACTCTGGACGACAGTGGGGTACAGCCACACACACACACATACACACACACACACACACACACACACACACACACACACACACACACACACGATCATCCACACTCAAGCTCATGAGGTCAATTTGACTAATGTGCATGGCTTTGGACTGTGGAAGGAAACCACAGTACCCGGAGGAAAACCAATGCAAGGACAGGGAGAACCTGCAAACTCACCGATCCCAGAACTTGAACCAACTCTCAATCTAGACACAGTGACAAAATGGCAGAGATATAAAGTGACAGATAGTCCGTCATAGCCCCCAGTGCAGCTAACTGGGTTATCAAAGGCCGGCCATGTCTCTCACTGTCTGTGGTGAGAGGTTCATGTAAAAGAACCATTGCTGACTTTCATCAAGAGTAGCTGTATAGCCGTCAGCTTGTTTCTGCGCCTTGCCAAGGGTTGTGTCAGGAAGGGCATTCGACATAAAAACCTATGTCAAATCAAACATGTGAATTATTAATATGACTTCCGTGAAGATGGAGGCAGATGATTCGCTGTGGCGACCCCTGTAGGGAACAGCTGTAAGTAAAAGAAGAAGAGTCCGCCATAAGGAATAATAATATCATTGCTATGTGGTTCCACAGTTAAAACAGAGAGGATATAGTGTTCTCTTACACCAGGGTGAGGAACCTCTGGTGTAAACCCAGCATCCTACTCCATTTACTACTGCAAGAGTTTAAGGGACAGAAAATAGGAACCGAAAAAAATGACTTTTCCCACGATCCCATTCATTCCCATTACACACTTTCCTCTCGCAAAACTTGCTCACCCTCTTGATATCCTCTCCACCCCCACCCCCGCTGTACTATCATGGAAAATGGTTGTATTCGGCGGTTGTTTGGTCTCCATCTAATTTTACCCTTGGGTGCACTCGAGTGGAATTTATAAGGACCTCGCATTATTTTATACACTTGTTTCAGGCACTATTTCTCTATAAGTGTTGTCAGGTAGTCATGAAGAGCTAATGAAGAGTGGAGTGCACGTGGACAGTGAGACAGATGGAGGAAATGAGCGAGAAGGACCAATCAAAACCAAATGAGTGATTTGGTATTATGGTGCTTTTCTACGCCAATTAAGCCACCGATGTTTCCCGATGACCTTTATTACTGAGATCGTTATCATAGCGCTAAAAAAGGTCTGAGAATCAGGACAGTCCAGTCTACTGACATTTAATGAAAACCTTACATTTCGTCTGTTGGTTTGCAGCAATGTGTTATTTGGGATTTTTTTTATATTTATTTTTTATTAACAAACTACAAAAATAAACTGTAATGGATTAATTCATTTATTTACCAAACTGCCAAGTCCTACCTTAATCCAACTAGAAATACAGGGATGCTGGAGCCTATCTCAGCCTGCTAACTCTAATAGGTTCAGCCCATGAATGAAGAACCTGAACTCAGTTCAGTTCAATTTCTGTAACCGCTTAATCCTAATTAGGGTCACGGGGAGGCTGGCGCCCAACTCCGGTCAAGGGCAAAGAACACCCTGGACAGCTTGCCAGGCCATCGCAGGGCGGAAACATGCTGACGGCTTTGCAGCTACTCTTGTCGAAAGTCAGCAATGGTTCTTTTACATGAACCCCTCACCATAGACAGTGAGAGACACTGGCGGCCTTTGATAACCCAGTTAGCTGCACTGGGGGGACAGTGACAACCTTGTGGAGAGTGGGACTCGAAACCCCAACTGTAGGATCAGTGGTCCAGTCCCCTATACCACTAGGCCACCACTGTCCCACCCTGAACAAAGTTCTTATCGTGAATTTTACTTTCACACAACCTTTTGCACTCACGTCTAGGGGCAATTTGGAGCCGCCAATCAGCCTACAGTGCATGTTTTTGGACTGCCAGAGGAAACCAGAGTACCCAGAGTAAACCCATGCAAGCGCAAGAAGAACATGCAAATTCCACCCCGAGACAATTGGGAATTGAACCCGGGATCTTCTTGCTGCGAGGCAGATGTTCTCACCACATGTTAGCCACCATGTCGCCCATGGATACATACAAATTTCAGCCAAGCTTTGACTTCCAGTCGAATGACTCACATTTAAAGGAAATTGGTCAAGAATTTATTTTTAATGACAGTTCAGCTGATATATTAAAGTGAAAGCAATACCTCAGTATCTTTTCTAAGACTGTTTTTAATTTAAACTCATAACTGGGAGCAGTAGTGGCCCAGTGATAGAGTGCTGGGTTACTGATTCCAAGGTCAAAGGTTCAGGCCCCACCATCACCGGGTTGTCACTGCTGTCTCCCCCATACAGCTTATTGGGTTATCAGAGGCCGGCGGTATCTCTCACTGTCTGTAGTGGGAGGTTCAGGTAAAAGAACTATTGCTTTTGTATAAAGGATCTGCATAGCCCTGTGATGTCCTGGCAAGCTGTCCAGGGTGTACTCTGCATATTTTTAAGATTGAGTACAAAGCACATCCAACCCGCTTTAAGCTGTGTCCACGTGAATTGCTTTGTTGCCAAACTGCATCTGAAATCACATCACAAGGGAGGCAAGAATGAGGAGGTTTTCAGGAACTCAGTATTTGGCAGTATCTGTCAATCAACAGTATCTTTAAGCTCTGATTGGTGATCAGACGAATCATGTCAAATTTCCACTGAAATTTCAGCTCAGTTGAGGTTCGATAGTGGTGGTGGTTTACACGATGGGCTACCAATCCAAAAGTCAGTGGTTCAATCCTCTCTATCACCACTGTTGGGCCCTTGAGCAAGGCCCTTAACTCTCAATTGCTTAGTTGTGTAAAAATGATAACTGAAAGTCTCTCTGGATGAGTGTCTGTCAGATGCTGTAAACGTCTGTACCCGCCCATTTCATGTTGCTCTCGTTGATCATTTCCTCGCCTGAGATCGGTGGCATGTGTCTTTTGATTTTCATTATAAAACTCAAACTTTCCCCCATACCGAAAATGGATTGATGCGAATACGTGCAGCACTGGCCGCAGTGTTCCTGCATGTCATCCCAACGCCACACCTCCAACAGCTCCTGTGTGAAGCCAATCAACAGCTCAGCTCAGGCTGCAGGTGTGAAACTCAGCCTGCGCTCAGACTGCCAGCTCTCCGTCACCTCAAAAAGAAAACTCACAAGAAGGGAAGCACAGAGAGAAATGTCGCACTGCAGGAGAACCGACACCTAAATCCGTCCTGGGAGCCAGACGTAAATAACGCAAATCATTTCGCATCACTTTTCCTTTCATTATTTTTCCATTTATTTCTGAGAACGTTTAGCTGTTTGAGCTTCAAATGCGTACGAGATCGGAAAGTACATCCGTTAAGCTTTCAATAATCCATATATTAATAAGCTATTATGCAGACTTACACACACACACACACACACACACACACACACACACACACACACACACACTCACACACACTCACACACACATAGACACTCACACACACTCTGCCACTCACTCAAACACACACTCTCTCACACACATGTAGACATTCACACACACACACACACACACACACACACACACACACACACACACACACACACACACTCACACACAACACCCACACATACGCACATGCACACACACACACACACACACACACACACTCACACACACATAGACACTCACACACACTCTGCCACTCACTCAAACACACACTCTCTCACACACATGTAGACATTCACACACACACACACACACACACACACACACACACACACACACACACACACACACTCACACACAACACCCACACATACGCACATGCACACTCACTCACTCACTCACACACACACACACACATACACACTCACACATAGACACTCACACACAAACTCTCTCACTCACTCACACACTCTCTCACTCACACACACTCACACACAACACCCACACATACGCACATGCACAGTCACTCACTCACTCACACACACACACACACACACACACACACACACAGCTTTACAAAACGAAGTTTAACATTAGTTAGGAAGGTGATAATGTGCACATTTTATAATGTATTTTATTTAATTTATTCAAATATAAATAGTGTCTGATTTCTGTTTTGGATTAAATGTGATGGGGTTGTAATCACATAATTGATCCAATTATTTTAAAAAATCAAAATGAATGAATAAACAAAAGGTAAGCATGGCAGTCCTGAGATCGAGTTTGTTCCTGTGTGGAGTTTGTAAGTTCTCCCTGTAAATGGGCTTTCTCCATTTTCTCCAGTTTCCACCCACAGTCCAAACACATGCATACATGAAGCCAACCAAATCCCATATTACCCCCAAGGTGTGAGTATCAATAGTTGTTGGTGTGTTGGCCCTGCAACTGTCTGGTGAGCTGTTCAGGGTGTACCATGCTTTTGCCCAGTGTTAGCTGAGATAGGCTCCCAGTGATAGCCTCCCAGTGACCCTATTAAGAGGTTTGGTGAGTGAGTGAACGAGTGGGGTAAATAGTCACAATAGTTCATATCTTTTTCCATTTAATTTCACCGAGTATGTAATAATATTCATAAAGTTAAAACCTTTTTAATTCTCGCAATATTCATGTCGTTCGTTTTCCTGTTTAGTGGAGGAAGTAAATAAAAAGATAATACTAACCGTGCCAAGTGTCTTTTACTCTTTCTTTAACGCATCTCTGTCCTTTGCTCCTGTCCTGACTGTCTGACCCAAAACGACAAATAACCTCAGTCCTACATTGTCCCCTCTCCGGCCCTAACGTGAAAGGGTGACAGCCCACAGGATCCTTTTCTCTTTTTTTTGCCTTGAAGGACTGAGTTTGCTTCACACCTGTCCAAAGGGATAACGCTGGCAGTGGCAGAAACCGCTAATCTGTTCCAACGCTCAGTCGCACTCCATTCCCCGAGGCATCTTCCCCCTGTCCTTGAGCTTCTGCTCACATCCCTGGACTAGTGTTACACTTTAACAGGCTTATATTAGACACTGATACACACATACCTGCCTGGAAATGTGTCCAGCATGGAGATGTGCGGCTTCAACACAGGAGAGAGAAAGAAAGTGGTGAAGGACAGCAACCGATATCAAAGAACCGTCCAAATCCACACAATCTCCTTCTAAAGGACGATGCGGTTGGATACATCCTTGTGGATGATGTCATTGGGTTTTCTTTGTTCTCATTTAACCCTTTAACGCCAACAGGACCGTATGGTCCTCTTTCAAAAAAATGCTAATTACTACGAGACGCATTGTATTCAGTGATCTATACTTGTTGTGGCGTTGCCTGATGCAACACAGCTTGGTCCCACGTGCCTCAGTCAGCTATGAGACGACCTTGAATGCGTTCCCTTAAACCGTTTTGATTAGGAAAAACTAGATAGGGGATATTTTTAAACTGCAAAAAATAATTCAAGCGTTAAAGGGTTAAATAATAATATTGTTTCAGTTATGAATTAAAAATCATAATAATCCCACCCCTAATATTAACTGTAACCATCATCAGCACTAATTTAACTTGTTGACTTGAAGAATTTTATTTGCTAGTTCTAATCTTAGCTTAAATTTCTCAGGTTTTGCTGATGTTGTATCTGTCAGTTCTAGTTGAGCTTACATTTTTCTAGTCGTAACTCGGATCTGATGTTCCTTGCATTGCCTACATTTGCTTGTTCTATCTTGTTTGAAATAAGCAGCTTTCCGAGCTCCCGAAATCATCCATAACCGTCTTGGGAAATCATATATTTTGAAATTGTTGCCCATCAGACATATTGTTGTAAAATACATAACGCCACCGCTGGTCCTGCAATGGCCTGGCGAGCTGTCCAGGGTGTGACTTGCCCTTGTCTGGAGTCAGTTGACATAGTCGCCAGCCTCCCTGCGATCCTAGTTCGGATTATGTGGTTCAAAAAATGAATGAATGAAGGTAAAACTCTGCGGTATCAATTTGTAATCCGAGTAAAATGTTATTGTATCTGTCACCATGACTGCTTTACTTGAACTTGGTGTATAACTATTACAAAATAAAATATTAGCCAAATAAAAATTAAATAATGTATTCAGTTTATTTACATCGCTAGTGCATGAGCAGGCCGAGTCAGTAGCACTGCATGATTGTATGGAACAAGCAGGTCACGTGTCGCTGGTACGTTATTTTCAGTATAGGGAGGGAATAAAGTGAAAGGAAGACAACATTCGATTCTGGAAATTAATCAAATCCTAATTTGGATCCAGGAATTTTTCTGGAAGTGTTTTGTGGACCAACTCTACATCAGCACTGAGTGCTGTGTACTTTCTGTAATTTTGGTGGCTTGGAAGAGGTTTGCGCTCTCTACATGCTTCCAGTTTAGCTTATTTCCTTTGAGAAATAAAATATTGAGAGTCTGCTGAGGGAACTGTTAACCGTTAACCGTTACTATTTGATCGTTTGATGGTGTTGGCATCAGTCCGTCTTGAAAGACATGGAAGACGACACCTTTGGAGTCCGTCTGTGGTGGAAATACAGCGCCTGCTGTGGCTGCAGAGACCAATTCTTGATTGCCAAGCCTTGGTACAGTTGTTACAGGTGAAGAACTTACCATGTGCACAAGAAGGCGGACTGTGGTGGGTCAGCACCTTTCTTCTTGGGGCTGTGCAGCTTGAGCCTGGCAGTAGCCGTCAAGTGAGACACCAATGATCTCTCTCACTGTCGGAAACAGCCCAAAGCACCTGAGCTTACGCCAACACACTTTTGATTATTGGATATAAAGCCGATGTGTTTCTGACAGACCGTGCAGAATCTGACTGTATGTCTGTTGAGTGAATTTGTTCCTATGATTTTTTTTTTTTTTTTTTTTTTAAATAGCAGAAAAACCAAACAGTTAATTAATCAAATGTGATGCTATGGTTTGGATTCTGCAAATAGATAAATACAGTACATCTGACACAATGTTCAACGAGGGGCGGGGCTGGATCCCAAGGCCGGGGGTTCAAGACCCACTACCTCTGGGTTGTCACTGCCCCCCCCCCCCCCCCCCTCCAGTGCAGGGAACTGGGTTCCCAAAGGCTGTCCATGTCCCTCACTGTCTGTAGTGGGAGCTTCATGTAAACGAACCATTGCTGACTTTCGACAAACGGAGCCGCATAGCCGCCAGCGTGTTTTTGTCCCACTGTGGCCCGTGGACCTATCCAAGGTGTACTCTCTGCCCTCGCCGAGAGTCGGCAGAGATGGACGCCAGCCTCCTATGACCCGAATCAGGATTCAGGAAATGAAAGGATGGATAAAGCAAGGGATTGTCGGGTTAGCTTGGATTTTATTTGAAAGGTCACCGTGTCATTGCTGTGCCTAAATAAACCTGAGGATTTGTGTGTCTTATTGCGGCGATAATGTTTCATAAGGTAAACCTGAACGAGGGCTTATTAGTGTCTGTAGAGAAATGTATTGATGCGAATAGAGAAGCTGAAGAGAGCCTGAATGATGCTTTATCAGCTCAAAGCATTAGCAGAGAGAAAGAGAGATAGAGAAACTAATGAAGGGTTTATGGCGCCGAGTGTTATCAGAGTTGATGGGAGTCGGATTATAATTTGGATGGCTCTCTACATAATGGAGCTTCACTGATATGTAATCAGTTTCCCATTCAAAGCGGCAAACAGCTCCCAAAGCAAAGGCTGGCAGCCGTTAATCCCCCCTCACACACACACACACACACACACACACACACACACACACACACACACACACACACACACACACACACACACACACACTCTTTATCAGGCATTTAGAGTACTGTACATTAAAGGGTGGTCACTGGTTTCATCCCAAAGCCAAGCTGCAGTCGATGCCCATTTCATCGTTCCTAATTTAAATCACAACAGCATCTCCGCGCATGTTTGCTAAATCGCTAAACACAGCTGCTCTTTTTTGATAAGGGGTGTCCCCCTGGCGAATAAAACTGTGTTCTAACACCGCAGACATTTCATTACGGTGTGGGAAAACATTCTTGAGCGTGCAGCCAGGATCAGTTACAGCACAGTTTTCCGAGGACATGATCGTGCTGTGCCAAGCGAGCGATGCTGACTTGGGAGAGTCGATTTGGAACAGCGCTCGCCATCTGCTCTTCCTGTGACAAAACCTGCCCTGCAATTAGTGATCCAGTGAATATTTTCTCATGTCTGTGAGCTTTATTTTTTAGATAGGCACAACCTGAAGCGATTGGATGTGGAGGAATTAGAAAGCTCGAAAGATCCGTCTTCATGCCAGATCAAAATCGGTGCTTGACGACGTCATGTCATCACAGAATGCGTTGGTTAATCGGTAGGTAATGATGTCGCAGGGAAGGCCGATCAATCGGTATGTGATGATGGAAGGGATGCGAACACTGATGCCTTACCAGGGCTGAAACAATAATGTGGATTACTTTCCAGATCATTGACTTGGACTGTCGACTGCCCATCTCTGTAAAATCCTTG
>CM045746.1:26329465-26331965 GCA_024760905.1 Plotosus lineatus | reverse complement strand
TTTGAATGCACAGTCATCAAAGTCACGATTTTGCACAATTTTGCACTTTCTTCATTTTTTTTTTAAACACTGTGATTCATTATAGATCCCATGACCTGCTTTACCACCATGTTCTCTAGTTAAGCATCTTTCAGCTTCGAAAATTGCACTGGGAAGGGGTTTGCGCCCCTTCATATCAAAGTCAAGTACAGAGAACACAACTGAGTGTTCTCACACATTACCAACCCTGGGTGAATACAAAGTGCACCCTGGACAGCTCCCCAGGCCATTGCGGGGCAGAAACGTGCTGACGGCTTTGCAACGGCTCGTTACAAAAGTCAGCAATGGATCTTTTTCATGAACCTCCCACCACAGACAGTGAGAGACATGGCCGGCCTTTGATAACCCAGTTTGTCCACTGGGGGGATAGTGACACTTTAGGAGGTAATGCTCAGTATGTTTATCCTAGATGTGAAAATTACTCCCAACTTTTACGATTATTTAATTTATTTACTGCTTTACTAAAGCTCCATGTTCATTCATTCACTCATTTTCTGTAACCGTTTAATGCTAATTAGGGTCATGGGAAGGCTAGGGCCCATCTCGGTTGAGGGCAGAGTACACCCTGGACAGCTCTCCAAGCCATCGCAGGGCTAGCTAACGGCTATGCAGCTACTCTTGTCGAAAGTGAGCAATGGTTCTATGGTGAGAGGCCAGCCTTCCATAACCGAGTCAGTGCACCGGGGGGACAGTTACAACTTGTTGAGCATGGGACTCGAACCCCCCAACCTTAGGATCAGTGATCCAGCACCTATACCACTGGACCACCACTGCCCAAAAACTCCATGTTTTATAAGTAAAATTAAAGTTATTTTAACTTGAATGATAGAGTCTGGTTTGAAGAGTTCTTCTCGTTCACTTTATACTTTAACAGACACGCCCTCATCATACTGCACCTTACAAACGAGCCAGATGTTTTGTCTACATCCTTTTTGAACGCCTCGTAAATATCAGCCTGACAGAGCAAGAAGTTTTATAGCGGCCGTGGATGAAGGTCATCAAAGCCGCGCGTGCTACTTTCGAGTGATGCACGGCGGGGTTCAAAGACGAACAGCTCGGAAGCGGAGGACTGATCGCTATCAGTTTATCAACACTTTGACTTCTAAGCCAGGAGTGAAGCGGTGCATTTGAGTAAAGAGCTGAAGTAAGTGACGGAAAATCGTTTTTGGGTAAAAATGGAGTAAAACTTTCATAAATCTATATATTTTTTCATACATAGAAAGTTAAAGGCTTTAGTAGAAAACTAAACAAATACATTGATCCCTCGCTACTTCGCGCTTCAATTCATGCGGCTTCAGGGCCTCATGCTGCAAAACAAGGCCAAGTATGCAAAAACAAATAAATAAATAAATAACCCCAAACAAACAAAAACAAAAAACAACCGAAAACCCCCCAACAAAACTATTTCCCTATTTCTGACAGGTGCGCATCCGTGTGTATATTTTATTTACATCTTATGCATTATTTTTGAATGTCTGTTATTTAAGCATTTATAGCGTTGATTATGTATTTATTGATATTATATACACATATACATGTACGTATACATTAGTCAGGGGGGTCGAGCCTACTTCGCAGAATTCTGCAATCAGGGGGGGATCTAAATTCAATCCCATTAACCGCGGAAAGTGAGGGATCCCTGTACTTTAGTCTCAGCAACAAATACCAGACGAAATAAAATACTGATCAATGGGGCATTGCATCACACGGAGAATGATGATGAATCAACTTCAATAAAAATTTCACAAAAAAATTCACGAAATATTCTCGAGAATTCGCCATTTTCTTCAAATGTTCTCCCAGCCTCATCACCCCAAAAAAATAATTTTAAACATGTCAAATTTTTCAAAATGTGGAACATGAGGTATGAACAATGTTAAAGAAGTGAACGATGTTCAAGAATAGTTTACGAAATAGTTAGCGAAATTTATATAAAATCTGAAATTGATCCACTTTATTGGTGAAAATATTCAGACACAGTTGGTGAATAAGATGTTACAGTCATTCGGGTTGTGGGGAGGCTGGCGCCCATCTCAGTCGAGTCTGGGCGAGGGCATAGTACACCCTGGACAACTGGCCAGGCCATCGCAGGGATGTTACGGTTAATTCGGCAAATATTTAAAACGTTTGCAGAAGTGGTTGGAAAAATTTTGGAAAATAGTTTATGAATTTGGTGCCTCTGGAATATCAACACCTATTCACAGCAGTAAAATATCACCAGAAAGTTAAAAATAAATAAAAATAAAGCTCATATACTATTTGGCGACATCACGCCAAGTTTATTTGTATAGCACTTTTAACAATTGACATTGGCGTTACCTGGGTTGCCCCAGGTGTGAGTGTCAGTATAGTGTAAATGGTTGTGTGTGTGTGTGTGTGTGTGTGTGTGTGTGTGTGTTCGCCCTGCAATGGTCAAGAGAGGTATTCAGGGTGTACAGCACCCACGCCCAGAGGTGGGCGC
>CM045746.1:26286965-26324465 GCA_024760905.1 Plotosus lineatus | reverse complement strand
GACGGGCATGGGGGGGGGTCGAGAATAAGGCCACTCTAGTTATATTTCCTACATTTTTAATCCTGGGCAAAGGCGGGGTACACCCTGAACCACTCACCAGACCAACGAATCACATCACAGATATGAGATAGTACACTGGATATTGAGTAAGATCAAAAGTATAAGGTGGAGCAGTGGTGGGCTGATGGTGCTGGATTACTGATTCCAAGGTCGGGCGTTCAAGCTCCACTGACACCCCCCCCCCCCCCCAATTGCTGCTAACTAGGTTACCAAAGGCCACCTGTGTCTCTTACTGTCTGTGGTGGAGGTTCATGTAAAGGAACCATTGCTGACTTTCGTAAAGCAGCACTGCATAACCGTCAGCGTGTTTCTGTCCCGCAATGGCCCGCTGAGCCATCCTGGGTGTATACCACCCTCACCCAGAGTCCGCTGAGATGGGCGACCTTAATTAAAATTAAACGGTTTGGAAAATGAATGAATGAATAAAAAATGAATATAGTAGTAATCTTTAATAATCAGTACATTTATACAATTAAAATAAGTACTTATGATATCAGTTCTATAATCAATGAATGAATGAAGGCTTCCTGCATAGTCTGCAGTATACCACATTTGTCCATGAGTAAATCAAGCGAGTCGGGCTTTAGGGCGCATCCTAAAAATAGCGTCAGGATCAGGATACGGACGAGGAAACAGTAATACGGCCATCTCCCCCTTTTCTTCTTCTACATTACTGAAATGCTGCTGTCTGCTTCTCCCCGACCTCAGCACACATCAAACATCTGAAGCAGTTCTGGCTTTTAAAAGCGCTGTATGCAGGCTCTCTGTGGTACGATATGTGGTTGTTTAAAAGGAAAGATAGTCGTTTGTGGTTTGTGCGAGAGGAAGGACCGCATTAGTTCTGCTGTCAGTCGCTGGCGAAGCTGTAAAGCATCTGGCTGAAAGAACCACACAAAATGGAAGGTGACCCACTTTTATTACTGTCAGGTAGAAGAGAGAAAACCCAGAAGACAGCCAGAGACAAAAGACTTTTGAGAGTAAAACGGCCGCTCGTATATCAGAGCTAATGCTATAAAACCAGTATAGTGAGGAATCGATTGTCCGACTGGTGCGGACTAGATGACAGTTGCTTTCCTTTAACAATTTCATGTATGTAATCTTATCAATTATGGGGTAGCAAGCAAACCTTAAGCATTAATATTGCAGGGGGGACAAATACAACAAAAATAAAAGCAAAAAAAAAAAAAAAAAAAAAACCATAAGAAGATGTGATAATTTTGTGTGGAATAGGTTTATATTTAAAAACGTTTGCCATGGTATTCAGGAAAAAGGATTTCAGTTAAATAATACTGTGGCATAGAAACTAGCCTTAATGCGTCACACAAAAAAAGATCCTGCGCTCAAATCCCAGCGTTGGGCGTTTGAGGAGTTTGCTGTCTTGGGTTTCCTGTAGGTACTCTGGTTTCCTCCCACAGTCTAAAGATATGCAGATTACACTATCTGGTTGTTCTAAATTATACCTAAGAGTGTGTGAACGGTTGTGTGCATTTGCCCTGCAATGTTCTGCAAACTGTTTAGGGTGTACCCCACCTTCCCTAGAGTTGGTTAAGATAAATTCCAGCCTCCTCATGACCCAGTGGTTCTGCAAGTGGGAGTGAGAGCAATTGTGCATGCACGCTTACCCACAACCTTAATGGGAGTTTTTTCATCAATAATTAAAATATGAACAGATTTTTTTTTTTCATTTTCAGGAAGACAGTGATTTTTCTTCTTTGGGTTGTGAGAATATTTTTATTTCTTTAAAAATCAATTGTTTGACATACAATTTTATGTGGGGGACGGGATCATCCTGATTTTTTTTTTTTAATATATTTTTCTTTTATAAATGTAAGTATTGTATTTGGCACTATTACCGTTAAGTTTTACTGTACAGATTTTTAAAAAAGCAGAAAAGTTCCTGGTTTAAAAATATTGCTTGACAGGGTGTAACAGTTTAACATAAATTGAGATTCTTTAAACCCTTCTAAAGTTCAGAAGAGTAGTGGTGTACCTCAAGGTTCAGTGTTAGGTCCTTCTGCCTTTCTCTTGATCTCTTTAAACCTGAAATTCACAAAATAAACAGCATACATGTTCATATTTTCATATCCTATGTATTTCATATATTTTAATAAATTAATATATTTGTTTGTTTCTTTCTTTCTTTAGGCTCACTGAAAGATTCTTGATTTTTAAACCGATGTTTGATGTGCATCTTTTGAAAACAGATGAAGCCTGTAAGGAACCTTGAGCTACTGTAAAGGGTTATTATTTGATAATTATTGAGGAATGACAATAATGACCATCACAAATAAAACTGGCTTTTATTCTCTGAGAAACAGCATGAAAATCTCTCAATCTAAATATAGACTCACTGTGATTGAAATTACCAAGACGTGTCTAAAAATCATTAGCGCCTGTTATAGTTTACCGTGTGCAGACGGCAAATCTCTGTAACAAGCTCTATAATGAAAGCACAGTTTTTACTCGTCCGTTTATATTAAAGGAAGAAAAGTGCTCTGTAATTATGTTGTGTCGAGGGCTCATTACATGAGAAAACATAGGCTGCCTCATTGCGCAATGGCCTTCTGATTTAAAAGTTGTGGAATAATTTGGAGGACTTTTCCTTGTTCTTTCCACTTAGTGGAGAAATATAAGAACATTTTGTTGATCATTAGTGGGGGGGACACGAAATAACAGTCTTCTGTAGCCACTTATTTCTCCAGGGACCGCCATGAGTGAAACACAGTGAATTATGTGTTAAACTGTTAGCAACGCGAATAACATTACTGTTTAGTCAGAAAATCTGCTCCTCATGTGTAGTGTAGTTCTTTTATGTACTTATAATTGGCTTGTGTTACTGAGCTAAATAAGTAAATAAAGTTTGCAAGAGGCTGTAACTTCCCCTGAAATTCTTTCTTCGAAAAAAAGATGAAAACCAATGTACAGCATAATGCTTATTAATGTCTGAAGTTTTAATTGAGTGTTTATTTAAATAATATTTACAAACCCCTGTTAAAAAAAACAAATTTTTGGCAGTTATTTTAGGTTGCACTATGCGTACTAAGATGGAAAAAGTTCTAAAATTATTTATCTTGTTCTCTTTTACGGTGGTGTACTTGTTAGCATAGCCTTCTCACTGCAAATTAGGTCCTGGGTTCAAGTCCTTGGTTCGATAAGGGAATTTCTGCGTGGTTCAAGACATCCTACTATGGTTGCAGGAAGGCTGTCGCAGCTGATTCTGGGGGAAGGAACACCGTAAACAGCCTGCCAGTCCATCACAGGGCCAACACACACACACACACACACACACACACACACACACACACAAAGCATAAACATTTACATTAGGTGGCACATTGGCATGGTGGTTAGCATGTCTGCCTCACAGCTCAGAGTTTCTGGATACGAGTCCCAGGCTTGGTGAGGACTTGTCTAGGTGGAGTCTCTTTGTTTTCCCCCTGTGCTTGCCTGTGGGTACTCCAGTTTCCTTGTACAGTCCAAAGACATGTGCAGTACATTATGCTGACTCAAGAAGGTCCCTGGGGCTTTTATGTGGAGTTTGCATGTTCTCCCCATGCTTCTGTGGGTTTTCTCTTGGTACTCCGGTTTCATCCCACAGTCGAAAAACATGCACAGTAGGTTAACTGGCTGTTCCAAATCCCTCCTTGGTGTGAGCGTGAGTGTGAATGCTTCTCTGAGTGTAGGCCCTGTGATGGCCAGGGTATACCCTGCCCTTGCCTGGAGTCGGCTGACATGGGTTCCAGCCTCCTCAAGATCCTAATTAGAATTAAGTGGTTCAGAAAATAAATGAATGAATTGATGAATAAATGAATGAATTCCCCCCTGGGTGTGAGTGTGAGTATGAATAGTTGTCTGTTTGTTGACCCTGCAATGAGCTGTTGAGCTGTTCAGGGTGTACCCCGCCTTCACCTACAGTCAGCTGAGATGGCTGCCAAACTCCCCGCGATCCTAATTAGGATTAAGCGGTACAGAAAATGAATGTATGAATGAATTACGTAGTCTTATGACTTGTCTTGGACTTTGTTAGGAAACCGGACTACCTGGACAGAACCCATGAAAGCAGGAAGTGAGCATGCAAACTTCACACAGAAACACTCTTGCCAAGTCTGGGACTTGAGCCCAGGACCTTCTTGTTGTGAGGTAGAAGTGCTAACCACTACACCACCATGCCACCGGATGAATGAATGAATGTACAGTGGTACCTCACCTTATGAAATTAATCCATTCCAGAGCCTTTTTCGTAACCTGGATTTTTCAAAAGTAGAACCGCATTTTACATGTAAAATATGTGATTCATTCCAAGGCCCCCACTACTACCCTTTAGAAATTATAAAAGCATACCTTTTAAGGTACTTACTTCGTGTTGACCATGTCTTCTTAGAAGAGTTATAATCTTACAAATGTTTATGCAAGGTTAAAAGCCTGAGCCGAAAAATAAAGTTGCAATGAGCACACTCAAAAAACTCATGAACAAGCTGCACAAGGGAGCTGCATCATTCCTCCTAGCCAATGGGAGGCCAGCGGGGCGGGATGTTGGGAGATAGTCAATAAGAGAGCAGCTCATGCATTGTTTGAATGTTTGAATGGCGCATTTGAATGTTTGAATGGTGCGTTTGACACGTTTTGTAAGGAGAACTTGTTTTGTATACAGAGCGAAAAATTTTGGAAAAAGTTTTTCGTAACCTGGCTTTATCGTTTGCTCGGACTATGGTAAGGTGAGGTACCACTGTATATGTATAGACTTATTGCGTGCTAATGTGCCCCGTTTAGCCTAATTATTCGCGGAGCATTAATTTTAGCACAGATATACTGAGGGTTAGGCTTTAATAAAAAGCCCTCCGAATGTATTGGTTTTCATCATGAGATAACTAGAAAGTCGTTAAAAGTGTAAATGACTTGAGATCCCATCTGTGCTCATAATTCTTAACATGACATTTTAGGAAGAGAAAGATCCGATTTCAACATCTCACTCAAATGGAAGCCTTGATGTCTAATCTTTTGGCTTCGGAGGCCTTTTTATATCCTCTCTCACTTATATTATTAGTATGCTGAGCTCTGGCACCTCTCCTGACCTTTGGATTTGTGTTCTGGGTTCCCCCGGGTTCTCGCAAAGTCTCAAAGGTGGTAGGGTCAGAAATAACACAGCTTAGAGAACAGGAAGTCACTGAAAGTTCTGTGTATTCATGAGGACAGTATCTGATTCTGACTCAAAGAAATATAGAAAGTTTTTTTCTGCAGTTTCCAGCAGAGACCACTTTTTTTTCAAGGAGGGACTTGTCATGTGTCAAGGCTGTATGAGTCAGCTGGACCGAAAGATGGCGGCCTCAAAGGGAATTCACAATGAGCCTGGCTGAAGCGCTTACATCATTCAGCCATCTGGGACTTTGGTTCTGATGGTAAACTCTTAATGTTCACGTTTCAGACGACCCCCCCCTCATTACTGCTATATGTGCCGTTTGATACTTGCTACGTCTTCGTCATCGTCGTCCTCTTTAGCAACCGTCGTCGTGCTGTGTGTGTGTCCTTTGGCCCGTTCCTTTTTCCACAGCTTGGTTTTCATTTGCCTCCAGGCTAGTACTGAGTCTCATGCCTCTCTCCCTTGAGATGCTCTGACTTGGTCTCTGAGGCTGTCTGCTGATTGATCGCCTTGGCTCGTCCCCACCCTTGGCCTGTGGAATTAGCTTGGTTTCATTGAATAATGAAGTGGAATGTGTACCCAGCACTCTAATTAAAACCCACGGTCATTCATCTGTCTAATTGCTCTAGCGCCTAGCAGGATCATTTCCTTCCCACTGTACCATTCCCATGCAGAGATTTGGCCTTGTGCCTGATACACAGCAAAGACAAACCTGTGCAATTTCACCGGTGAGTCGACAAAATGAATATGTCATGTGCAGAAATGTAGTGGATTTGGAAATATGATGGTTATTTCAGTCTTATTTTATATTAAAATTAATTGGGAGATAAATTGACTACAAATCAAATCTAGACGGAAAAATACTATGTACAGGGAGTCGCTGACTTACGACTAACACAACTTAGCACTGTTCGACTGTACAACCATCCATGACTAAAAAAAAAAAATTTAATAATTATCTCATATACTTGGGTATCATGTATGTGAACGTCATCAGCCTAGCCGAGCTGATTCATGGGCCAAACCTTGTACATCTATCTTCTTTTTCTTTCAGCTGCTCCCTTTCAGGGGTCGCCACAGCGAATCATCTGCCTCCATCTTCATGAAATTCATATTAATAATTTGCATGTTTGATTTGGCATAGGTTTTTACATCGGATGCCCTTCCTGACACAACCCTTTAGCAAGGGGCGGAAACAAGCTGACGGCTATGCAACTACTCTTGACGAAAGTCAGCAATGGTTCTTTGACATGAACCTCTCACCATAGACATCAGTGACAACCTTGCGGAGAGTGGGACTCGAACCACCAACCTTAGGATCAGCGAATCGGCTTACGGTTGGTCAGAACCAAATGCGGTCGGCAGTCGGACACGACCTGTACTGTTATAATATTAATATTTGGTAGACATGTTTCTGTGTGAAATAGGACTAGGATTAAAAAACAAAACCTTGTATTTTTGGCTACTTAATGTGTGCAGAGACAATTATTGGTTGTCGTAGAGGTTAGCATGTCCGCCTCAGAGCAGAAAGTCTCAGGCACTAGTCTCGGGCTCAGGCGTGACTCAGGCTATCAGCACTGCTGTCAGGTTATCAACTTGAGTATCTCTACTAGCTGAGCCAAGTCTCTGTCATAACTCAACATCAAACACCCTCGCTTCAGGGCATCTCAGAATCTCAGAAGATTTTGAGTCCAGCCTTTGTGCCACTGTCTTGACTGCTTCCACTTGCGATTTCTCTTTAATCTCCCGCTGCTGGAATCAACACTGATGGAACCTGGTCAATACTTCTTTTATGAGCAACCAAGGAAAACTGTCCGACATTCAGTTTTGCCCCCTACCAACATCAGAGCAGCAGAGAACCACGAATGCTAACATCTCATGGGAACCACAAGCACTAACCAACAAATTAGCATGCAAATATATTTCCCCTTAAAACACACTAAAACTTCTTCCACTGCAGTACACAAAGCACCATGGTATAACCGGACACAGCTGGAGGCTTCTCATCTCCCCACTCATTCCCAGAGGGGGTCCCAGGCAGGGGAGGATAAAAACGCCACTTGCTTGGAAGAAGACAAACAACAAATACACCAACGCATGTTTATTTCCACTTCTAACACTGACTACACAATCCCCTGAGTAAGAACAACCTCCAGCTGGGCAGAGATCCTCGACCCTCGAGCGCAGGAACCAGCACATGCTCCTCCACTTGGACCCCTTTGCACTCATCAGTACTTTCCTCTCTTACGTTCTCACTCTGCTCTGAGGTGTCTGAGCCTCGACTTTCATGCTTCATGTATATAGAACTCTATTTTATTCATTTCTGTACATATACAATAATCCAATTTGGAACTGGAATGGCTTTTATTGTCTCACTTTAAAAAAAAAAAAATTAATTAATTAATTAATTAATTAATTAATTAAATTAGTTCCTGTCACCCTCTGCCATGTCCCCACTACGTCCTCAATAATTTGTGTGGCTGCAGTAAGAACTTGTATGACACAATAGAAACACAGTAGAACCCAATACTGTAAAGGTGTATTATGGTGGATCGATAGTTAAGGCTCTTGGATTACTGATCTGAAGGTTGGTGGATCAAGCTCCAGTATCTCCAAGCTGTCAGGGTTGGGTCCTTGACAAGGCCCGTAACACTCACGCAATGTAAGTCTCTCTGGATTGGGGTGTCTACAGAAAGGACATCTTAAACTCAGGTAGTGACTTAAAGAACAAGATGGCGGATACAAGAGACTGAAATGAGCTTCTTTCTCTGGGGGGGTGGGGCTCTCCCTTAGAGATAAGATGAGAAGCTTAGACATCCAGGGAGAGCTTAGAGTAGAACTGCTGCTCCTCTGGATCGAGAGGAGCCAGTTGAGGTGGCTTGGACATCTGGTTACAGTGCCTCCCGAACGCCTCCCTGGTGTGGTGTTTCGGGCATGTCTGACCGGGAAAAGAGACCCTGGGGTCAACTTGGAGGGATTATGTCACTTGGCTGGTCTGGAAACACCTCGGTGTCCCCCAAGAAGAGCTGGAGGAACTGGCTGGGGAGATGGACATCTGGACCTCATTGCTTAGGCTTCTGCCCCTGCGACCCAACCCCGGATTAAGAGGAAGAATATGATGATGATCTTTAACTTTAAGAACTGGACATTTGCCAATTTACTACATGGGGTGGGGTCTAAGGAGGTGTCCATAGTGGGCTCTATCAACCACAAAGAATCTTTGATGTAAATACTTCTAAGTGGAAAATAGGGATGCTCTTAAAGTTTGGTCCTGATGGGGTTCCATGATGAGTAAGGGTTCTTTTGTAACTAACGACTTCGACTTTAATAAAAAGGCTCCAAGAGGGGGAACTATTGGTCCACCCTAGCTCTGTGATGCGTATATATTTAGGGAGAAGGGATTCCTTGGACTTCTTTGGAGACATGTCTGTTCCCGATTTATTTGGGGGTGGGGGGGTCTCTCATACATCCCTCTCACACGACCACCACCAGCCTCAAAAGGGTGACGCTATATCTTTTCAAACTTCTGCGTGTGCATAACACATTCTACAGGAAAGAGCTGTTCATCCTTCTATGTCTGAGCTCACAAATGCCCAAGATTGGCTCATGATCACGCCAAGTGATCACGAGGCGTTTGAATACTCCCCCACCCCCGCGGTTGGAGATGTGATGATGTGTGCATCAACCCAAATTGAAACTCAAGAGCTCCAGGATAAAAATCACTTCATGAGAAGTATGTTCCTAATAGGTTCCTCATGAATTCTTTAGCATATTTAGTGTACTAGCTTTCAATTGAAGATCTTAATAAAAATGGTCAGTGATAAACCACAGCCAAGAATCTCAGATGAAAAGACTAGTTCATGCTTAAATGAAAGGTTGATTCAAGTTTTCTTTCCATTGTTGAGGAAACTTGGTTTCTAGTTTTATAAAGTGGGCTGTAAAGTAGGGCAACAAGCTTGCTTAGAACATTTCACTGTGGAGTTTGGATGTTCTCCCCCATGTTTATATGGGTTTGCCAGGTTCCTTCCACAGTCCAAAGACATACACATTAATCTAACTGGCTGACCCCCACCACCCCAAGGAGTTCACATCCATAATGACTGAAATGTTCACAATCTCTGTGTTTTCATTATTGGAAACCGTCACATGGCAGATTTCCCACCTGATAGCTGTAACATCTTCTGAAGGCTTCATCTATTTTATTTCATCTTCTATTAAAGTGAGAAGCTGTACATTAAGAACTGATTGATTGCCCCATCCTGAGCCTCTGCCTCGGCAGCTTTGCTGTGTGGACCGAGTACTTTCGATGTTCTTCATTTAATCAGAAATTTATGACAGGTTGAATATAGTAATAAGAGGAGAATAAAAAGCTTCAGGAATCCATGATGTAATTATATGTCACTGGCTTTTGTGGCTTACTTAGTGACTGTAAAGTTGAAGATTTCAGCCATGGGGTGGAAACTGTGTGGGAAAATGCGCTATGCGGGAATTTGAGAAATGTTCTTGTGGTATTTCCTAATAAAGAGTTCAGAACGCCAATGAAGAAAAATACATCGTATCTGGAAGACGTTTGGTAGGAATTTGGAAAGTGTTGGAAAATACATATAGAGAATAATTATGGAATTGTTAAGAATAGAGAAAGTGGGAAAACAAGTCAACAGGAAGTGGTGACATCTCTGAAGAGTCGTAAGTACTAAAGGATCTGCAGATTCCTGAAACAGTGTGTTTATTCACAAGAGGAAACTCTTCAGGATGGAAAAAAGATTCAGCAATTGGTGATGGTAAGATATCTATCCTCCATGTTCTATATCCGCTAGGGTGGTGGGGTACGGTAGAGCCAGTCCCAGCTGACTTTGGGTGAGAGTCAAGGTTGCATGTTACGTTAGTATTACATAGTCCTTTTACAGCCAATGCCAACCGGGATATGACTTCCCTGGAGAATGAAGGGATGGCTGGAGGGAGAGAGAAGTAGATGGATGCATAGAGTATGATTGGATAGATGGAGGAAATGAGGGATGGATGGAAGCATGGATGGTTGGATAGTTGAATGAATGGATGGAAGAAAGCATGAATGCAGAAATAAATTTATGGATGGATGGATGGATGGATGAAAGCATGGATGGATGGATGGATGGATGGGAGCAGGGATGGCTGAGAACATGGATGGATGGATTGATGGATGGGAGCAGGGATGGCTGAGAGCATGGATGGATGGATGGATGGGAGCAGGGATGGCTGAGAGCATCGATGGATGGATGGATGGATGGATGGATGGATGGATGGATGGATGGATAGATGGATGGCACATAACATACATTTTAGGTTCACAGAAATTTATAAATTCTGGATATAAAATAAGATTTATACTCATCATTCCAAATTCCCCACTATGGCGATGAAGATGTCTCTGAATTGACATGAGGATTAACCTTTGAGAGAAACAAAACTCAAAAGGGAAACCCATCCTCATCTTGGTGAAACCTTTCATTCATAAGATACTTAATCCTAATTAGGGTCGTGGAGAGGCTGGCGGCCATCTCAGCCGACACACTCACAACTTGGGGGAGTTGACACAGCTAACTAACCCCCTGTGCATGTTTTTGGACTGTGGGAGGAAACCGGAGTACTCGGAGGAAATCCACAAAAGCACCAGGAGAACATGCAACTCCACACAGAAACTCCCAAGCTGGGAATCAAACCCAGGACCTTCTTGGAGTGAGGCGGACATGTTCTTGACCAAAAATGATTGTGTAAATAGAAGTACAGCGGTACCTCACCTTACAAAATTAATCCGTTCCAGAGTCTTTTTTGTAACTTGCATTTTTCGTAGGTATGAACCGCATTTTACATGTAAAACGTATGATTCGTTCCAATGCTCTCAATACTACCCCCTAAACCCTTTAAAAATTATAAAAGCATACCTTTTAAGACCTCCTTCCGCTTCAATATCGTACCAATGGTAGACGGGTTTGGCCATATTCCTTTGTGATATCATTCGAGCCCGTTTCTTCTCACTCGCACGCGTGTGTGTGTGTGTGTGCGTGTGTGCACGTGCGTGTTGACCATGTCTTCTTACCAGAGTTATAATCATACAAAAGTTTATGGAAGGTTAAAGTCAAGAAATAGTCTGAGTCAAGAAATAAAAAAATATAAAAAATTAAAAAAATACTCTTGCCTGAGTCAAGAAATAAAACATAAAACAACAGTAACTCTGTCCTTTACACGAAAAGCATCATGATGGATTCAGCTCTACAATAGACAATGGGAGGTAGCTGCGTCATCCCTCCGAGCCAATGGGATCCCTATCCAAGATGGCGTCAGGTGGACCTGTCCAAGATGGCGCTCGAGTGAAGGTGACATGAACGACAGCTCAGTTCTTAGCCAATGGGAGGTCAGCGGGGTGGGATGTTTGAACGTCATTGATGGGAGAGCAGCTCGTGCACTGTTTGAATATTTGAATGGCGTGTTTTAATGTTTGAATGGCGCGTTTGAATTTTTAAGATGCCGCTTTCATAACGTGAACTTGTTTCGTATCCTGAGACAAAAATTTTAGGAAAATGCTTTTCGTAACCTGAATGTTTTGTTTGGTGAGACTTTCGTAAGGTGAGGTACCACTGTAATTCACTTTCTGACTGAATCCTGGAAATGTATAAACATTAAATTTGTTACTGTCTTAATATGTAGTGCCTTTATTTTTCTAAGTCGACCGAGGCAATTGTAGGTCTGCATCACGACCACAGCAAAACCATTAACATCAATTAAACTCCAAGGTCATCGTTTCTAAGTATCTTTAGTATTTTTAGGCTCTCCATATGCTCAAAGCTCATCCAGTACCAGAGCAGAAGCGCAGAAGTGACACCACGTGATGAGAACACCAACCAAAACTAGGCCATCAGGTTGGATCAGGCAGATCAGGAGAGCAGAACGAGTCAGGATCTCGGTACCGCAGAAGTAACATGTATCCTCCCCAAATTTCTTGTAAAACACATCTGAGATTTTCTCGAATCACCAGCCTGTGCTTTGATTTGTTTCTGGGATTTTCAGCGATGAATTTAACAAATGTATTATTCGACGCAGGTGAATAATTTAGATTTTTACCTGATTATCATATTTTGGTGGTGGTTCTCCTGAGTCCTTCATGAATTCCAGATCAGAATCCACGGTGTAGCAGTCATTCTTTCATTCATTTTCTGAACTGCTTACTCCTACTTAGGGTAACAGGGAGGCTGGTGCCCATCTCAGCCGACTCCAGGGTACACTATGGACAGCTCGCTAGGCCAATGCAGGGCCAACATTCCCACAACCATTCACATGTAGGGGTGAGTTGGAATAGCAATTAGCCTGCTGTGTGTGTTTTTGGACTGTGCGAGGAAATCGGAGCATCCGGAGGAAACCCACACAATCACGGGGAGAACATGCAAACTCCACACAGAAACGCTCGAGATGGGAATCAAACCCAGGACATTCTTGTTATGAGGAGGACGTGCTCAATACTACGCCACCGCGGCACTACGGTGTAGCGGTATTGACTTTTTTTGTTTTGTTTTGTTTCCTAAAAGTGTTTTCTAAAAACAGCTTGAATACAAAAGCCTTTTTACCCTTTCTCATTTGTTACCTCACCATCCTGTGTGAAAAGCGAGCCATCTAATAAATCACACAATGCTGCGGGAGAGTAGAAAGCCCACACACGCCGAGAGATCATAAATTTCCATGCACAAAAAAAAAAAAAAAAAAAGTCCTCGGAAAACACCAGTGGGTGCATGTTTACCCAGAAACCCGCCGAGGTCCAGAACAATTACCCACCACCACCATCGCACAGGCCTACAGCTTCCGAGGTGCTACATTTATGCACCGCACATGTCTCATTATTCATCCTGAGCCTCAACCAGGACAGAGGTCAGGACAGGATGGAACATATGGCTGCAGATCACATCTTTAATTCCTGGCCACTACTTGACTGAAAGGGAGACTTTTATTTTTAATGCTCTCGATTTGCTAGCCAGTCCTCGGCAATTAATAGTCTATCGGCTCCTTCACACCCAAACCATTAAGTCTGTCTGAATGCAACCCTGGGATGTTGCGGTTCATCGGGGTTCATCGGGATGCAACCCTGCGGTTCATCGGGATGGGAGTAACACACAGATGACACACAATTACACGTCAAAACATCAAATCCATCAGATGCTTTTGGTCGAATTAGAATGAAATTGATGCTTTTTCTTAATTTGTGAGAAAAACATTTAATTACAACTAACCAACCAGCTTGTAGCCTCGTCAATCCGCTAGCATCACTACGATGAGCATCATGACTCTTCTAGCGAGCAACACAACCGTGGTGGCTGAAGTGGTTAAGGATCTGGATTACTCACCTGATGGTCAGGAGTTCAACTCCCACAACCAACAAGGTGCCACTGTTGGGCCCTTACATAAGGCCCTTAACCCTCGATCGCTCAGTTCTATAGAAATGATAAGTGTAAGTCGCTGTGGATTACGGTGTCTGCCATAAACATATTTCACAACAGGTGAGGTGCTGGATCGCTGATCCCAAGGTTGGGGTTTCAAGCCCCACTATCACCAGGTTGTCGTTGTCCCTCCAGTGCACTAACTGGGTTATCAAAGGCCGGCCGTGTCTCTCACTGTCTGTGCTGAGAGGTTCATGTAAAAGAACCATTGCTGGCTTTCATCAGGAGAAGCTGCATAGCCGACAGGATGTTTCTGCCCTGTGATGGCCTGGCGAGCCGTCCATGGTGTACGCTGCCCTCGCCCAGAGTCGGCTGAAATGGGCATCAGCCCCCACGCAATCCTAATTAGGATTAAGTGGTTCAGAAAATAAATGGACGAATACAGTCCGCCCCCTACTTACGAAGACCCCTGTGTACGAAATCCCCGGGTTACAAAGATCATTTCCTGTTTCCATCCCCGGGATACGAAAACAACCCCCTCTTACGAACAGAAATTCAAAATTCAAACGCGCCAATCAAAATTTCACACGATGCACGAGTTGCTCTCTCATTGGCTGTCTCTCAACATCCCACCCCGCTGGCCTCCCAGATAGAGACAGAAGGAAGCGTCACTCTTTAGTTTTCTAGTTTAGTTTTTTAAGTTATTTAATTCAATAAATGTTTAATAAATGTGAATTATAAATTTGAGCTCATCTGGAATTCCGATCCCTCAAGGAATCAAATTAAAGTTGAGTTTGTGAAGCAGGGAATGCGCTTTGAATTACATGTCTTGTGGGCGTGGCCCGCAGCACGAGAGAGAGAGATATAGAGAGATATAGAGATAGAGATAGAGAGAGAGAGAGAGAGAGAGAGCGAGAGAGAGGGGCAGTGGTGGTCTAGTGGTATAGGGCGCTGGATCACTGATCCAAAGGTTGGGGGTTCGAGTCCCACTCTCCACAAGGTTGTCACTGTCCCCCCCAGTGCAGCTAACTGGGTTATCAAAGGCGGGCCATGTCTCTCACTGTCTATGGTGAGAGGCATGTAAAAGAACCATTGCTGACTTTCGTAAAGAGTAGCTGCAAAGTCGTCAGCGTGTTTCTGTCCCTTGCTAAAAAGGGTTGTGACAGGAAGGGCATCCGACGTAAAAAAAAAAAAAAAAACCTCTGCCAAATAAAACGTGCGAATCAAATGATTCGCTGTGGCGACTTCTGAGTAAAAGAGAAAAAAGCCGAAAGGAAGACAGAGACATAGAGATAGAGAGAGAGAGGTGTGTGTGTGTGTGTGTGTGTGTGTGTGTTTTGACCCTGCAATGGACTGGCAAAATGTTTAGGGTGTACACTGCCTTTGCCCAGGTTTGGCGAAGCCGTTTCAACAGCCTTTGGTGAATTTGCTTAAAAACCGATACAAAAACATTCTCCTCAACTGTTGGAATGAACAAAACTAGACCATGTACCACAAAATAGAGCTACGTCAACAGTATATAATCATTTGGCGGTTGTTCATCCATCTGTCTTGTCTGTCTATTTGTTTGTAAACAAAATCCTAACCACACCCATGGAACTATTCATACCAAACTTAACGATGATTTAATTGTAAAATGATAGGGTCAAAGGTGAAGGTCAGAATAGGGTCACAGATTCACAGGTAGGCATTCCCCATGTAAACATTTTTAAATTATTTATATCAGAGAAGTAAAGTGACACAGACACATAGATGGAATGGGAAGCAAATACGAAACCATATCCACAATTTTAAGCGGCATAGTTTTTTTGACCTTGAGTGACCTTGAAATCTCAAAATCGAGATTAAAAGATTTTGAGTGATTACAGACTTTGGAATGAGTGTCAGCATGCATGACATTACTAGGAAACAATAAAGGAAACCATATATGGACTCTTAAATTAAACAACTACCTTTGACCTTGAAAGGTCAAACCCCAACCATTTTTAAATCCTAAAAAACAAGCAAGTTTTTTGTTTGTTTGTTTGTTTGTTTGTTTGTTTGTTTGTTTGTTTGTTTTAACTCTATATGGTCAGATCAAAGTATTATGGAATATATTGTAGAAAAGGCACATGGATAATAAAAGCCAGTGTCCATATAAGGTGTATTAAGAACTCGTTTGTGATGTTTTTCTGTTACAGGGATCCCTCGCTACTTTGCACTTCAATTCATGCGGCTCGTTTTTTTTTTTTTTTTCAAAAAATATTCATCGAATTAAAAATTAAGGAAATTAAGGAAGAATACAAAAAAACAACCCAAAACCTCCCATCAAAACTAGTTACATTTCTGTGAGATGTGCACGTGAGGTGCGTGCATGCGCATCTGCATGTACCTGCCTGTGTGTATTTATATTTTATTTGCATCTTATGCATTATTTTTGAATGTTTAATTGTTATCATAAGCATTTATAGCATTGACTATGTACTTATTGATATTATATACACATATGCATGTATGTATTCGTCAGTAGTGGGGGGGGGTGATCCTACTTTGCGGAATTCGGTGGTCGCGGGGGGGATCTCTGTCCCAATTAACTGCGGAACGTGAGGGATCTCTGTATTTACGACTGCTCGACGCCTACCTACAGAAATACCAAAAACAAGAAATGATTCTATTGTTAGCTTCTGTTGCTAATAATATAATCTGATAATAAAGTCATGCATGTCGATATGTAAATAAAATTAATTACTGTATTTCTGATATGTTGTAAATTAGATGCACTGGTTATTATTGTCATGTAAAACTAAAAATAGCAAAATTGCCTGATCAGCTTGATTCGGCCTGAAGGGAAAAATGGGACAATATATAGAAATGGATAATTTTCCTCCACTCGGAGTCTGGATCCCAAATTGTCTGAACCTTGCAATATTTATATGGATATTAGGCCACTCTGACAGTGATTGCGTAACACCTCACTGATTCTATTACTTTCCTTGGCTTGTATTTCCAGAGTTGTTGTCCTGTAATCGAGAAAGTGCAGCCTGCGCACATTAAACAATGACCTAAGCAGAAAACGGGATGTTCAGCAACGCCAGCCAAGTTTTCGGGCTTTGAACTCCACACTTTTTTATTATTATTGTGATTTGTTTTTGTTGTTGTTGTTGTTGTTTTTATTGGGTTGTTGGTTGCTGTGGATATTACAGCCAGCCTCTTGAAAAGTGGAGATTATAGCCTCATATGGGTCTCTGAAGGATGAGCGAGTGGTCTCCATGCTTTGTACAGCAAAAAGGCCTCCGTTACACCCAGAATGGTCGTTACGACGACTTAAAATGAACACTTAAACCAGAATTAAAGACACAGCAGCGTTGTAATGTTTACAGCGTATGAGGTGTTCATTTCGGCAGAAGTATGCTATGAAGGCGCAGAAGGTTCGAGTCATCGTCAGTTCAGAGAAGAAAGCAAAGAAAGATGCTTTTAGTAAAATTTCTTCATGTTTAACGCCTAAAGTGAAACGGTGCAGCAGAAGGACAAACATGACGGCACAGCGTTATAAGGAAATACGGTTCTCAGGTTTCCGGAGAACAGTCCAAAAGACATGTACGGTAACCCCGCCCATTCGCGGTTCAGCGCTCGCGCCCCCGCATACTCGCAGATTAGAGGCAAACCTGGAAGTAACTGGCACATGATTCAAATGTAACCAATGGCTGAGAGCTTTTGTTTTTCCCTCCTGCTGATTGGCTGAAGATGACGTGTACACCTCTTTTTTTTCTCCTTTACGCACGTTATCAACGTGATTAATTGAATTGTGAACTCATGGTTTTTTTAGTTTGTTTTTAATGATTATTTAAGTGCTATGATGTCACTCAAACGCCCTGCCTCTTCTCTAGCTTCTGGTAAGGAGCCTAAGCACTTTTTTCATTCATAAATATTATCACAGTACAAAATTAAAAAGTTTTTATTAATCATTACTACATTTTACTGCATTATTACTGTATTAATGAGTACGACTGGCTATAGAATGTGTTTAACCAGCATATTTTAGAACATGTAATATCATTCATAGGGTTTTAAAACAGCGTCAATAATTCGCGGATTTTCAGGATCCGCGGGAAGGGGGGGAACACAACCCCCACGAATAATGGGGGTTTACTGTACATTCGGCTAATTGGCTGTTTCAAATTGCCCCTAAGAGAGAGTGTGTGTGTGTGTGTGTGTGTGTGTGTGTGTGTGTGTGTGTGTGTGTGTGTGTGTGTGCGTGTGTGTGTGTGTGTGTGTGTGTGTGTTAAAACTACAATGAGCTGGCAAGCTGTACAGGATGTACTCTGCCTTCACACAAAGGTGACTGAAGTGGGCTCAAGCCTTACTGTGTCACTTAATCAAAGGGCCAGCCGCGTCTCTCACTGTCTGTGTGGGAGGTTCATGTTAAAGGACCATCGCTGACTTTGGCAAAGAAGAGCCGCATGGCCGTCAGCGTGTTTCTGCCTCGCAATGGCCTGGCGAACGATTCCCAGTGTACTCTTTCCTCATCCACTCCAGAGCCGGCTGAGATGGGCGCCAGCCTCCCTGTGACCCTAATTAGGATTAAGCGGGTCAGAAAATGAATATTTTGTTTTTACTTGTAGGTTTTGTAACATGAATTTCTATTCATAAATGTTCTATTTTATAGTTTTACGTTGTTATCACAGCAGTACAGTAGTTTCCCCTCACAGCTCACAGTAAGGTGATTTCAACAAAGGCTAATTACAAATTAGCATATTAACACACTTAACCAAAAGATCATAGATAATACTGATTTTACTTTTATCTTCTGTGGTACTGAATTTGGGAAGTAAGAAAAAAAAACCACTCATAGACTGTAAGGTTCCAAAACCAGGACGCAGATAATACCGAAATGTCAATTAACCTCAAAAATCGTCCTTAATATAGTTAGAATGAAATGTCTCCCCCTAGTTGATGTATAATGAATATTAATTTACATCATTTTCACTTTTTCACCATTCTTTTTTTTTCTAAAAATGACCCCAGGCAGATTACCTCTGAAATACTGTATAATGGTGCGTTAATTGTACCACACCGTATATATTTAAAAAAAATAAAAACTTAGTGCATCATCTTTTGAGTAGTATAACACACAAATAAGCAATGAGACAAACTAACAACCGAACTGATGTCAAGGAAAACCAGTAATAAAAGTTTTTGTTTTGCTTTCTTTCCAAAAATAAATAATAATAAAAAAATGAATGCGGTCGACAGAACTGCTGTTGGCAAGTCATACCAGATTCAACCACTAGGGACAGCTGACCCTTTAAAATAGCTCATGCGAATATTTATTTTTAGGGATTGGCTTTTAGGGACAAGGGATGATACTGATAGGATGGATGAATGGATGGATAGACAGACAGACAGGCAGACAGACGTGATTTCAGGCTGCATTATTTATTTAGAGATTGTGCCATTCCTCAAAAAATATTTCCACACAAGCAGTTCAAGTTGCCGAGAGCTGTATGTACAGTAGCTGTGTCATAAAAAACACTTGCTTGGGTGTAAAAACAAAAGAAGGGGGAAAAGCAATTCTTCAGTTTAACTGTCCTCTCCCGCGTAACTTTTTTCGCTCTCATCACGTTGGTGTTCTGTGCTCAGCGGCGGCTTTAGTTGCAAATCATTTCCAAATGGCAGGCCGATCATAAATATCAGCTTCAGGAAGCTAATGTTGTGTTAATAACCTTTAACTCAGAGCCGCTGTTTCTATCTCCTCAGGGGTTTTTTGTTGTTGTTGTTGTTGTTGTTGTTGTTGTTCTGAATTATGTTATAACTCAGGAAGATTATTTGCTGCCTTGCTGACTGGCACGTCGGAAACCGAGACAGCCGAGTAATCATCGTTGTTTATGACTCGTTAGAGGTTTTATTATTTCAGAAGGTGTGAATTAGTGCGATGTTGCAGCAAGTGAAATGTCGGTGTTGTAATTAATAATATGGGGCTCAGAAGCTGAAAAAAAAGTACATGACGGTGCATTTTGTTTATCTGACACTTCAGATGAAATTAGATTTCTAGATTCATGATAAAATCATTTTCCTTTATAAAATATCATTAGTATTAGAATTATTGCTTTTTAAATCCCAAACAATGCTATTCAGATGTAAATTAGCCAAATATGGATTCCTAGCGGAAAAGTATCCACTTTTACAACTGTCAACTTTAAATCATTCTTATAAATAATCACTTTTTACAGCCATGTTGAGCAGAAAAGCATGTCAGAACTGCATGGAATAGCAAAACGCCACATCCGATTCACTCCTGTTAGCATCAAAGAAGAATCTGGTACAACAGAGAGCTTTGACACCACCATACCGGACAAGATATGCTTTCCCTATGCTGCTGCTACATGACTGGCTAATTAGACTAATCAGAACAGCAGATGTCAATCAAAAGGGTTTATACACAGTCAAAGCTTAGCAACAAGCTAATCTCTTAGCGATGTGCTCATTCCCAGAGCTATGTGCCTAGGTAACCCTCCTGCATGTTTCCCTCTAACAAAACCGTCTGAGTGAAGCTGTATGCAGTATCTTTCTAGGTTCTGACAGGAAGTTTATATCTGTGAGCACTATCTCCTACAGGAAGTGCAACTCCACTAACAGTTTCTAATTCATTACATACAGCAGGGGTGGGCAAACTACGACCCGTGGGCCACATCCACATCCAGGACATTGGTCTTTTTAATCCAGTCCAAATCAAACCATGTAATTATGACTGTAATCATTTGACCTTTATGGTGTATTAGGCGACACCTTAACCTAGTTTTAGGAGCCTGGGCTTTATTACTACTCTTCTACTGCTCTGAACCCATCTGAAACAACAAGTGGGCCAAAGAAGAGAAAAGTCAACAATGAGTGTCGAGTGTTTAATAAGAACCAGACTAAAAACTACTAAAACTAAATACATTTTTTCACTGAAACATGCTCAAAGGCCATACATCTTATTTGCCAAGAAACCATTTTGGTTTTAAAGGAAAACAACATCAGTCATCAATTTTCCACCAAGCTGCTAATTGCGCTAACAGCCAGTCGACGCAAGGACGGATGGACACCACTGAGAGGTTGGCAGCTAGTTTGCAGGCTCCGCTGAACACCTTCATCCGACAAACTGCCATCCAAGATTTGCTGGCATTCAAATTATCAAAGACCCTGACCATCTGAGATCTGCTCTGAGAATTTCAGTCATTCCTTCATTTTCTGAAGTGCGTAATTCTAATTAGGGTAGCAGGGAGGCTGGCGCTCATCTCAGCCGATTCTGGGCGAGGGCAGAGTACACCCTGGATGGCTTGCCAGGCCATTGCCAACCTCCAACAGAGGAACATGGCCAGCCTTTGATAACCCAGTTAGCTACACTGGGGGAAACAGTGACAAACCACTGACAGTGGGGCTTGAACCCCCAACTTTGGGATCAGTAATCCAGCACCTTAGCACCAGTCCCCCACTGTCCCACGCTCTGAGAATTTCCACAAAAAATTACCTCCAGACTTTGATGCACTGGCTAAATTGGGCGAACAACACTGTTCCCACTAAAAGTGATTGTTTACATTGTCGAGCCTTTTTTATGTTGATACGTACACATCTGCTGCTGGCCCGGCCCGTCTGTCAAATTTTAAAAGTCAAAGTGGCCCTTGAGCCAAACAGTTTGCCCACCCACGCCCTACAAGACGTGTAGACTCTTGAACAGTTTGTAACTAACCCCCTACAGCCAGTGTAGGTCCGTGAACAGTATCTAGCAAGTTCACTAATAAATAGCTGATTTGTTTGCAGTTGTAAAACGCGGGATATTTAGACATGGCAATGATAGTAGCCGTACGGCTTTCTTTTAAAGGGAAATCGCAATGTTGACAAAATCATGAAACGCATGTTGACTGGTTTCCTACGGATTTTTTTTGAAAGACGCATCTGTCAATCGACAGTGTCCTTAAGCACTGATTGGTTAATGCTGCAAAAGTTCAGCCCAGTTTGCTTCACGTGAGAAAATTTCACATCTCATCACTCATTTCGCTGACTTTCATCGACTTGACTTGGCGGCTTGTCGTTCATCACTACCAGTGTATGCACCCCTTAAAGAGTAACTGCTCAGTGAGCTTGCAGTTTTTGGAGCAAAACTGCTTCAGGCCACTGTGTTGTCTCCTGTGGCTAATGTGCACTCGCCTGAAAAACAACAGTACAGTCAGCAAACTGTCAACACTTTTACTCTTCCTTCCAATTACTGTGCATAAATCGCACTGAATAAATGACGTCCTTTGACGTGACTTGATTCCATGATGGGCTTCTCGAATACGAAGTGTTAACTCGCTGCTAAGATTGAACATTACAAACCCCAGCAGACTTTCTCACACTTTTTGAGGCTGGGTCAAAATGTCTGGTGTGGGACTACGTGGCCTCCTGTCTCTAAATATATTACCGTGCACTCTGCCGGTGGCATGTTAACCTCTATTAAATCTAAAGTGCTGACGCTGAGGAAGAACCTTTCTCACTGACAACTGAGATATTTTTTCACCATCTTTTTCCTCGGAAAAGAGGATAAAATGCTGATTTCTTTCCCAGCATTTAACTTTTTAGCAGACACTCACACCACACACTTAAAGTTAGTGTGAGTGAGTAGTATCATAGAAAGAAAGGAGAAAACACTCCATGTTGTGCGGATACTGGAAAATAATCAATGATGCGGGTTACTGTTACCAGCTTGCAGTGTTTAATTTCTGTTATCACACTTTTTTTTTTTTTTTTATCAGAAAGAAACAAGAGTGTGATGTTTCACTACACAACCTTCTGTCATCTAGTGTTGGCTGTTATGGCACATTGACTCCATAATTAACTGCATGATTCAATGCTTTTTAAAAAAATGTTCAAAGTGTTTGTATAAAGTCAACTGTAATTAATGTTCTTCGTCAAATGAATGATTGGGGAGGTTGGCACCCATCTCAGCCGACTCCGGACGAGGGCAGAGTACACCCCGGACGGCTCGCCAGGCCATCGCGGGGCAGAAACACGCTGACGGCTATGCAGTTACTCGTTATGAAAGTCAGCAATGGTTCTTTTTCATGAACCTCCACCACAGACAGTGAGAGACACGATTGGCCTTTGATAACCCAGTTAGTGCACTGGGGGAGGTAATGAATGTTATTAGTATTAACTCCATGGAAAAGGTGCAATCTGATTGGTCTGCAACCTCAGGACTATAAATCAGATATCACATACTGATGGACATATTACCAAGTCTTAAATGAAAAGAAACTATATAAACATTTCCAGGGTACGGGCTGTGGCGGCCTGATGGTAAAGGGTGCTGGATCGCTGATCCTGAGGTTGGGGGTTCGAGTCCCAGTCTCCACAAGGTTGTCACTGCCCCCTATACCCCCCCCTCCTGCCCCCCAGTGCAACTAACTGGGTTATCAAAGGCTGGCCATGTCCATCAGTGTCTATGGTGAGAGGTTCATGTAAAAGAACCATTGCTGACTTTCGTCAAGGGTAGCTGATTTTCCGAAAAGGAGATTTCCGAAAGGAAAAGAAGATACACATATACAGGGTGTCCCCAAAATGTATACATGCTCAATAATTGTAAACTAGGTGTTTATTATAATTCATTTCATTTTCAACATGTAAAAGAATTTACAAGCATATATACACACACACACACACACACACACACACACACATATATACATATATATATATATATATATATATATATATATATATATATATATATATATATATATATATATAAATAGAGAGAGAGAGAGAGAGAGAGAGAGAGAGAGAGAGAGCGAGAGAGAGAGAGAGAGAGAGCAGTGGTTTATCTAGTGGTGTAGGGCACCGGATCACATAAGGTTGGGGGTTCGAGTCCCACTCTCCAAATGGTTGTCACTGCCCCCCCCCCCCAGTGCAGCTAACTGGGTTATCAAAGGCCAGTCATGTCCCTCACTGTCTATGGTTAGAGGTGCATGTAAAAGGACCATTTCTGACTTTCATAAGGAGGAGCTGCAAAGCCGTCAGCGTGTTTTTGTTCCTCGCTAAAGGGTTATGTCAGGAAGGTCATCCAAAGTAAAAACCTATATGAAATCAAATGTGCGAATAAAATGATTCGCTGTGGCGACCCCTGAAAAAAGGAAAAAGCAGAAAGGAAATCTCATCTCATCTCATATATATTTGTCCAAACATACATTTACAGTCCTGGTTTTCTTTATGTCCATGTAGCATGTAGGCTAGTCTGCTTAATGCACAATTCACCTGACCAGTCTTTGTCATGGTTACTAAGTTAATATAAGCTATAAATACTTCATTTATGTTTGTTTTCATTATGTTTCCACGTAGCAGTACCAACTTTAAAGAGACGTAGATTTACCGTATTTTTAATTCAGCACTTGGAACCGTCTTAGCATGATGGCATGCTGAGCCTGTTACATTCTCGTCATCTCTGACGCTCCTTATTTTCCATTTCCGAGCAAAAAAATGCTGAAATCCCATTCTGAAACCCTCTTATCTACCTACAGCATGCGCAACAGCAAAAGAAACTCATAAATCAAAGGTGAGATCCAAAAGATAAAGACCAAGCAGTCTTTCTGTTGTTTGCACCAGATTGGGACCTTTTTCTGCTGTTTATTTGACCCGAGTGTTGGATTTCTCTCCATTGTGCCCAGGATTTAAAATATTCATGACCCATAAACAAGCTTCTCTGGCTGAGTGAGTGAGAAAGACAGCCAGTGACAGAACCGTGACAAAAGATTTGCAGAGCTTCGGTAAAATGAGGAAACGGGGCCTTTGTTGGAAGTTGCTTTGCTTGGTATATGTAACCTTTTAACGTGGATGAAAAGAGAGAAATCTCTGTTATTTATTCCAGATTATTAGGTCAAGTTATTTTGCTTTCAAGTGCATAATCTTTATGATAAATAGACATTTTGAAAAAGAAATGCAACAAGAAAAACGCAGCCTGGGCCTCGGGCCTCGAGCATTACTGGCCGATTTTATTCTGTCTGTTGTTTCGTTCAAAAGCTGTTACTTTTTCTGCTGATGTGGTGTTTGGTAACTCAAGGCTACTTTAAAATTCCTTGGGGTGATGTAGGAAGGTTATAGAAAAGGTTCTATACATTATACAGTATATTATGAGATGAAAAACACTTCTTTGCCAATCCACTGAACATAAAAAAACAGGACAAAGGATATTCTATCCTGTGATGTTCTTGGTGTTATGATTTCAGTGCAAAGATATAAGTAAGTTTGCATGGTTCTTCAAAGAAATAGAAGATAAGCCCTATTTGTCTTCTCCATATAGTGTACCTCAAGGCTCTATTTTAGGCCAGATTATAGTTCTGAAAAGTTTATACATTTTCTTTTACTGGGTATTTTTTTTATTGTTTTCATCAGCTTTTGAGTGGTCTTTTAATTCATCTATCAAGGTGTTATATCAGAACGATGGGGCGGGCGGGGGGGGGCTGAAGCAATATCAGAGTCTGATACTTTGGACCAGTTGCTGGGAATTTTTTTTTTTTTTTTTTTTTTTTTTACAAAAAATTAAATGTCCTTTGCTTTGGAAACCAAATTCAAACTCAAAGTGAAACTTCAGATATTGTTAAAACTTACAGAATACTTTTTAAAGTGTTTTTCTTTTAAGCCGATGATGGCTATTTTCTCAGAAGGCCATTAACTAGATGCCGGCCATGTGACCTCCTGTACAGCATCTGATGATGTCTCCTATACCCAGTGGCTATTTGTAAAGACTGGCCCTTGGCAGGCTGCTTTTCCTGTAATTGGCTAACAAAACAAGCCAAGCACGATAGCTTCAGGCTCCAGCATGAGGGATTAAACCATACAGACTCCATCAGAGACTCCAGAAAGTGCCACGATGGATCTCAGTAATCGGTAATTGAATTCCTTACGCCATCGCGGACTGAGAGTGAGTAACAAACAGAAGCTGTGGACTAAAAGTCATCAATTTCAGACTGAGCCTGAGATTGAGACGGTAAGTGAATCAATACTGCATTTCTATGGCGTGATGAACCCATAACCTGTCCGAAAGGTTTGGGGTAAAGGGAAATTTGATTGGCCAAGCAGGAGTTAGAGGGGCATTGTGTAAAGGTACTCTCTGTCCAAAAACGGCTTGATGAGGTGTTTATCCTTGGTCTAGCTGAAAGTACCCATTGTACAGAGCATGACAGTCACCTCTGAGAAAAAAAAATAGATTTTGAGAAGACATCCATCTTCCAGTGCCGGTGGTGACGGTGTACACTCAGCAGGGGAATCTCTTACTGTGAAGTTAAATTCAGTCCCACGTGTGTCAGATATCATTTCTTTGATGCCTGGTGACATGAACAATGTCAGAGGATGTTTTAAACCTGAAATAAACTTAAACCTGCATGACGGTTGATGACAAAGTTTTTAAAAAACAGATTTTAGTTGGCAAACAATGTTAAATGGAGGATGATTTATGGATTCTAAATATGTGCCTTAGGATATCTGTTGAAAAGAAGAGAAAACATAATGCATACGGAGGTTTGGGTGGTGTAGCATACCAAGAAAATATTTTATTTTTTTATTGATATTATTTTTAGAATTCACTGATGCCTCTTTTATTCTTTTTTTTTTTCATTCGTAGCAGTTAAATATTTTTCTGATGCTCATCGAGAGAAATTTGTTTATTTTGTTTATGTTTCTTATTGCAAGAAAGTTCAAGGCTCAAACGTTTCTGAAAGGAGATTGAAGGTACAGTAGGTTTCTCCTCGGTGTTCTGATTTCCTGTGACAGTTCAAAGACATGCAGATTAGATCAAGTGCTTACTCGAAATTCCCCGTGGATGTGAGTAGTTGTTTGTTTCTGGTTGTTTGTTAGCCCTGAGATAGATTAGCAACCTGTTGAGGGTGTAGCCCAAGTCAGTGTGGTGAAGGCAGATACAATTGGTTCCAGCTTCCTTCTAGACCAATATATGAATGGATATAAGGTTGGATGGATGGATGGATGGACGGACGGATGGATGGGTGTGTGTGTGTGTGTGTCCAGTGGATAGAGAAATTGTTAAATGAATGGTTGGGGAAGCTGGTTGGAGGGATTGTCGGATGAATGATTGGATGGATAGCTGGACAGATGGTTGAATGGATGATTAGACGGATGGCAGGACAAATGGTTGGATGGATGATTGGAATGATTGTTGGATGGATAATTGAATGGATGGCTTCACAGATGGTTGGAGGGCTTGTTGGATGGATGTATGGCTGGACAAATAATTGCATGAATGATTGGATGGATTTTTGGATGGATGTTGAATGGATTGGAGGACAGCTGTACATAATGCATCTTATTTTTCACAGTATAATATTATACTGGGTAGAAGTTATTATTTTTAACCACATAAGGTGGCATGATCTGTATCCATGTTTTTGTTGTTGAGTTTTTAGTTTGTTTGTTTTTTGTTTTCACCGAGGTTTTGCTGGTAGAAATGGCACTTGTGAGAATTTTCATTTATGGGATTGACTGAATTATAAAACCCATGCAGATCTGTTTATTCCCATCAGGATGGACCAAAGGTTTACCTGGTAGCAGAGGTTTCTCAGTTTTTGGAAGCAGATCAGATTATTTTACAAGTTTTAAGCCTGTTCAATAAACTGTAACAGAAATGGAGACTCATACGACCAGTACAAATTGTGTCATAAATTTTCTTTTCTTTTTTTTTTCACATTAATGCAAAATCTTATTCTCGACTCCATTCTCCGTCCCTCTCAACCAGGTGATCTAACATCAGAAAATGGACACTAATGAATCTTTTTTCTTGCTGTGTGCAGTGGGTATAAAACACGAGGGGGGAGGGGTTGTTGGGGAGGGGAAGAAACCCAAATCCATAATTACGTTTATAGAAAAACGCACCCAAGCATAGAAGATGGGCAGAAAGCTATTCATTTGAAATGCATCACTGGAGACGGGTACAAGCACAGGAGATGCGAGCAGAGCACCAACACCTTGAAATAGCCTAGTGAAGGCCGGATGATAGGGTTGTAATGATGTACGTGCAAAAACGGTAATGTGCGAAAACTTTTCCAATGGCATGACAGTGAAGATATTGTGCTGATTGTTTTAATTTTCTTCAGATACTTGAGATTAACCACTTGAAACAAGTTTTCTATTAACATTACCATGTCGTCTGCCTGGCACAATACACTGACACTGGAGACTCCTTCCATCTATGTTACCTTACAGAAAACCTGGCTATGTCAGCAAAGTTGTTCGGGTAGTACGTTAATCCAAGCATTAATAATATAAATCTGCTCTAGAGCTGCAGTGCTATCCAAATGCTTTAAGAGAAAATTAATCAACCCCTTCCAACCAATCAGAATTGAGAAATTCTTAGACAAGCCAAATTTAAGCCAATGAGCTTTATGTTCCTATGAGTCTCAGTTCTAATTCTGTGCTTTTGTCGTTATTTATACAGTCTAGGGTTGATAATTGCAAATCAAATGTACTCATTAGCATATTAGGCCACACCCACAAAGGAGCACAAACTAAGATGCATTTGTAGTTTCTTCTGATTCGCCATCTTTGCTGGCCATCACAATTCTTTTATTTATGCATAAAGGCAGAAGGATCAAGGGCCGTTGAAAACAAATACAAAGGAACAGCCTTTTTGGAAGAGCTGCACACCAGCATATAACTGTACATAACCCAAACGGTCCATGACGTTGCCACTGTTGCTCAGCAGGTCAGTTGTGCTGCCACTAGCTGAAGGAAACGTCACAAGGCTTTGAATGAGGCTTCAGAGGAAACGTCTAATTTTTCCTTAAGTACATTTCCTCAATCCAACACTCCACACATCGTGTCCTCACATCACGCCCCGTTTCTTTGGTGGGAGGAGCTAATGGATTGAGATGCAAAGATAAAACACTAGTCAGGAAACAAAGATACAACTTGTCTAGATTGTATTATTATTGTTGTTGTTGTTGTTGTTGTTGTTATTGTTATTATTATTACGTATTATTATTCAGGCATTAATTTTCCTAATTCTATTCATAATCCTAATTAGGGTTGCGGAGAGGTTGGTGCCCATATCAGACAATACTGGGCAAGAGAGGGGTACACCCTGGACAGCTCGCCAGGCCATTGCAAGGTGAACACTCACACAACCATTCACACCAAGGGGCAATTTGGAAAAGCCAATTAACCTACTGAACATATTTTTTGACTGTGTGAGGAAACCAGAGAACCCGGAGGAAACCCATGCAAGCAAGGGGAGAACATGCGAACTCCACATGGAAACACCTGAGCAGGGAATTGAACCCAGGACCTTTTTGCTATGAGGCAGACATGCTAGTCACTACACCACTGTGCCACCCTTATTATTATTATTATTATTATTATTATTATTATTATTATTATTATTATTATTATTATTATTGTTGTTATTATTATTATTATTATTATTGTTGTTATTATTATTATTATTATTATTATTATTGTTGTTGTTATTATTATTATTATTATTATTATTATTATTATTATTATTATTATTCATTCTGTGCTAAATTTCCAAACATTTTTCTTAATCTGGCAAAATGTTCTCAGAAGCTTTATAAGAATTCATTACCAGCTGTCAGGTTTAATCTTACACACGGCCATTGGCTTTTTTAATTCTCTAAAGATAAAAGATCTTTGTGGTGGAACTTTCATCAAACTTTTATTAGAGATAAACATCAGTGTTCTACAGTTCTGTGATATTAAAGTCATGCCAGAGTTAGATTTAAATATAATTACCAAAGGGTGGAAAACCTGCCTGATATGAGCCTGCAAGAGAAAATTAATTCCACAAATGGTGCAGATTTGTTTGTGAAAGGTTTCAGGTTGGGAGGACGAATGTAGTCGGGGTGGAATTTTACAAACAACTGCTTGGTTAAAATCGTATCATTGTTTTGACACAAAAGAGCTTATCAAATAAACAACTCGATGAATTCCAGTGGCATTGTGGGAACAGTGGCAGACTATACAGCACAAACTTAATCTGTGTGGAAACCCCGCCTTACTTCACGATTCAATTCATTTGGCTTCAGTGCATCGCGTTTTTTTTTTTTTTTTATATATATTCATAGAATTAAAAATAAGGAAATTAAGGAAGAATAGGGGAAAACGTTAAGGAAAATGCCAAATAAAACAACCCAAAACCCCCCATCAAAACTATGTACTTACAATTTTGTGAGGTGCGTGCGCATCTGTATGAGTCTGTATTTATTTTTTTTACATCTTATGCATTATTTTTTTCACGTTAAATTATTATTACAGTGATACCTCTGCTCACGAACATAATTGGTTCCCAGAAAGTGTGTGTAAGGCGAAAAGTTCGTCTTCCGAACATTTATTTCCCATAAGAAACCATTAAAATGAGAATAATCCGTTCCCAGGTCCCCATAAAACATAATTTTCTACTAAATAAGCCTTAAAACTACACAAAAATATACCTTATTTTATGTATAATAAATGTGCTATTGTATTGTAATTAAAGAAATAAACTGTACTGTATAATAAAGTGGTTTTATTTACCTTTGTGATGGTAGTTGATGGCTTGATGGAATGGAGTGGGAGGAGGAGGGAGGGAGGGACTTACTGTTTGGAAGGAGAGTTTGGAAACGCCTACTGTTTGGAAACACCCTTAGCCACACACGCACCCTTAATAGCTTCCTTGTTCTTAAGGATGGGAGCAATGGTAGACTTAGCGTACTGGTACTGGGACGCTGAGTCACACAAACGCACACCTCGTTCGTGTTTTTCAATGATCTCCGCCTGTGGTGGCGTCTTTTTCGGTCCCATAATAGCAAAAGTACACTCAATATGGTCCAAAATGTCTATCAAACACAAACCACTTCCGCATTCAAAGAAAGGGGGTGACGAACTGTGACGCCGTGAGCGTGCGTCAGCTTCTCGTGGCCGCCACCGTGGCGCTGTTCGACCGCGTGGTTTGATTCGTCCGCCGAAAACTAGTTCGTCAGCAGAGACTATATGCTCGCAAATTTAATGTTCTTGAGGCGAAAAGTTCGTGAGCTTAAGCATTCGTCAGCGGAGGTTTTACTGTATAAGCATTTATAGCATTGAATATGTATTTACTGGTATTATATACATATATACATGTACGTATACGTCAGTCAGAGAGGTTTGGCGGGGATTGATCCTACTTCACGGAATTCGGTGGTTGTGGGGGGATCTCAGTCTCAAATAACCGCGGAAAGTGAGGGATCCCTGTATACAGTACTGCTGCTTCCTTCTGAGTGTTTAAGGAAGAGTCTCAATTCTTACAATCAAACTATCCAGTCATCTTTCCAATATCTGTACCATGTCTTATCAGTGACAGGAAAAGTCTCCACGATACGATCTAAAGGAATTAAACGAAAAAAGAATTTTTGATTTATTTCACACAGTCTCTGAGATATGGGCAGTGGTGGTCTAGTGGTATAAGGCGCCGGATCGCTGATCCAAAGGTTGGGGGTTCGAGTCCCACTTTCCACAAGGTTGTCACTGTCCTCCCAGTGTAGCTAACTGGGTTATCAAAGGCCAGCCATGTCTCTCACTGTCTATGGTGTGAGGTTCATGTAAAAGAACCATTGCTGACTCTCGACAAGAGTAGGCTGCAAAGCCGTCGGCGTGTTTCCGCCCTGCGATGGCCTGGCGAGCTGTCCAGGGTGTACTCTGCCTTCGCCCTGAGTTGGCTGGGATGGGCACCAGCCTCCCCGCGACCCTAATTAGGATGAAGCGGTTACAGAAAACGAACTGAACTGAACAGTCCCCGAGATACGAAGCAAAAGGTAAATGTTTGTGATAGCACCACCTGTTGGTCGAAATGTGCCACTGCTGGAGTCATTCAGAATTTTGTTTGTTATTTCCTTCAGTTTATTCTATTCAATAATATCCCCCATTGTATTGGGAGTCATTTTGGTGTGATTGGCCTTAAGTTTCGTAGAAATGCAGCATGGAGGTCCGTTTTTCAACTGAAGCAGGAAGTTGCGCAATTTCGTAAAAGTGCTTTTTAGCTTCCTGTGTGCAAGTGTAGGAGTGTACTGTTAAAAAAAAAACACATTTTAAAATGAAAACAGACTCATACCAGCTCCGAAATAATGCTCCAAACGTCTTAGTTATTACTCGACAGGAATCGTGGAGGGTTCACGCCAAGTTTGTGTCAGATGTTCCCGTCTTAGGATTCAGAACTTTACTCTGCCACCTCTCGAAAGGGTTTCTACAATCCAGGCTGTAGTATTGATTTTATGTTCTGAAAGAACTCATTCATTCATTTTCTGAGCCGTTTAATCCTAATTACGGTATCAGGGAGGCTGGTACCTATCTTAGCCGACTCTGAGCGAGGGCAGCGTGCATCCTGGATGGCTCGCCAGGCCATCGCAGGGCACAAACACTCTGACATCCAGCTCCTCTTTACGAAATTCAACAATGGTTCTTTGACATGAACCTCCAGCACAGACAGTGAGAGACGTGGCCGGCCTTTGATAACCCAGTTAGTGCACTGGGGGGACATTGACAACCCGTTGAGAGAGGGGTGACCCAGCACGTTACCACCAGGCCACCACTGTGTACTGAAAGAAAATAATATACATTCATTCATTCATTTTATGAACCAATTCTTCTTCTTCTTCTTTTCCTTTCGGCTGGTCCCTTCAAGGGTCGCCACAGCAAACCATACGCCTCCATTTCACCCTATCCTCTGCATCTTCTACTCTTACTCCAACTACCTTCATGTCCTCCTTCACTACATCCATAAATCTTCTCTTTGGTCTTCCTCTCGGCCTTCTGCCTGGTAGTTCCAACCTCAGCATCCTACTACCAATATATTCACTATCCCTCCTCTGTACATGTCCAAACCATCTCAATCTAGCCTCTCTGATTTCGTCTCCAAAACCTGTTTTATGAACCATTTCATCCTATTTAATTCACAGGGAGGCTAAAACCTGTCTCCGCCAACACCTTTGCGAAGGCAGGGCACACCCTGAACACCAGTCCATTGCAGGCCCAACACACCGACCCATTCACACTCACATTCCCACCTAGTGGTGATTTGGAGTTTATTAGTCAAAGAAGGAAACCCAAGCAAGCGCAGCAGACCATCTCGGTGTGTAGCGGACATGCGAACCACTGACGCTACCGTACTGCCCCGCCTACAATAATAAAAAAAATCTGCAGTCAGTGCACTGATCAGTCCGTCAAGGTTTATTGAACTAACTTTACATAATTAAATTATATCAGCCGAGGCACTCTGAGTTAAACAGCAGTAATGAAAGCAGCTCCTTTCAGCCGTCGCCTCTTTCATCGTCTCAAGTTTTATTCTCAGCCCACTCAGTCAGAGGATTTCAAACTGCCTGTAAATGTACTGGTTCTGGATAAAAAGAAATGTGGTAGAAGGCTGCGCGTGACATTGTTTCTCCTGCGGAAATGATGTATGAAATGCGAATGTAAATGGACGCAAGAGGCCCATTCATAACGCCAGGTGTAAACAGCGATGCGTCTCAGCCGTCCACTTACGATCGGATCACTCGAGATGGATGTGGGGATGATAATGCCAAGTCTATTCTGAGGCCGTTTCACTTGAGCGTTAAGGAAATGCAATAAAGTGCAATTAAGACACACACACACACACACACACACACACACACACACACACACACACACACACACACACACCGTGGTGACTGGAGTTCACTGATGTTTTCTGCTGGATTGTTCACACTGAAAGGAAATACACTGCACAATAATACATTTTCATACAGACAAACCCGCGGCTTGTTGGTTTGAAACCCAAGGGCATGCAGTGCAGGCTGGGAACATTTTTTCCGAAAATGTTCAGCTCCGGTCCCAACAGCATCTGAAAATGAGTCGAGGTCGACCTTTAGAACACACCAACTATCTGAGTTTAAATGATGTCAGCAGGATTAGATGGTGATGTGCAGCCTCAATCACACGGCCACACTGATTTATCCTATCAGGGCTACAGGGAGGCTGGAGTCTATCACAGCCAACACTGGGTGACAGAAGGGTACATTTTGAAAAGCCCGGCAGATCGTCGCCCAGCCAATGCACACACACACACACACACACACACACACACACTCATTTCTAGGGGCCATTTGAAACCGCCGATTAGCCCTATATTTATGTTTTTGTTGTTGTTTTTTTTAATGTGGGAGGAAACCAGAGCACCTGAAGGAAACCTGCGGGAAAGATGCAAACTCGACACAGAACCGCCTTCGCCGAGGACCGTCTTGCTGTGAGGTAGATATGCTGACTGCTGCAGCATTATGCTCATCCATCCATCTATTTTAACCCTAATTAGGGTCGCGGGAAAGCTGGCGCCCATCTCAACTGACTCTGGGCGAGGGAAGAGTACACCCTGGACGGCTCGTCAGACCATCGCAGGGCAGAAATATGCTGACGTCCAGCTCCTCTTTACGAAAGTCAGCAATTGTTCTTTTACATGAAGCTTCACCACAGACAGTGAGAGACACGAGACCTTTGATAACCCAGTTAGTGCACTGGGGGGACAGCAATGACAACCTGGTGATAGTGGGGTTTGAACCCCCGACCTTGGGATCAGTGATCCAGCACCTTACCACCAGGCCAGAACTGCTTCCAGCACCATGTCGCCATGTAGAATTTTTTCAAGATGGAGGACAGACCGCAGATTACCAACTCAGAATCCTATTGGTTATTTATTTTATTGCCAGGGTCAAAATACTTAACTGATTCTGTCATCCTCTCGGCTTGTCGTAATTACTGCCGTACCACTATATTTTTGACGTTTTCTCGGGAACAAACCCCAGAAATATTATTAACCACTCCGTCGACAGCGGCAGTCATGCCGAGGGCTGTGCCTATAGGCCGTGCACGGCGTTCATCATTAACAAAGAGCTCACACTTCCCCGGTGCTTGACAGATCTCGCATGCAGCACTCTATCCACCCAGAGGATATCATTATCCTCCATCAGCATCTCTCCATCTTTCCAAATATAAGCTTGGAACCCTTTTCCTTCTCCAGTCTCGAGTGTTCGCGTTCCCTCTTGTGCTTGACGGACGCTACTTAAGACGTTGATTCTTTGGCTCTATTAATTTAATTTTTCTTTTTTTTATATACTTTCTGCTTTACTGCTCAAATGATGTCATGGGCTGAAGAATCATTCGCATCAGGAGAAAATGAAGGACTCCTGCAGAGTTTTTAACTGAAACATATTCTTCTGTCAGTGATACCATCGACTCCTTTCGGGGGGTTTTTTTTAAGCCTGGAGGAGAATGATATGAGCTTCACTTTGTGCTGCAGGATTCATGTCAATAGATTCTACATCGTGACAGCTGAGGCAACCATGGATGTCAATATATCAACAAATTAGCAATGAATTAGTGCACTGAGAAACCTGGAGCTGTTACCTGTAAGACCTTCATGAAAGTAAATACTCAGATAATTCTAACGTCAGAGGAAAAATCCGAATATACGAGAGTTATATCAGAATATTGTTGGCTCAAGCTGGGGATAACAGACAGACAGACAGACAGACAGACAGACATACTTTATTAATCCCGTTGGGAAATTCACAGGTATGGTGCGAGCGCACTTATTACTAAAATAAAGGCATTTTATTGTCTCCTCATTCTGCCATGTGTCCACTACTAAAGTTCACAAATGACTGTTTGTAGTTTTTAAATGAATTGTGCAGTTGTTGGTGTTGGTGCAGATGTTGATGCAGGTTTTGGTGCAGGTGTTGGTGTTGGGGCAGGTGTTGGTGCAGATGTTGGTGTTGGTGCAGGTGTTGGTGCAGGCATTGGTGCAGACATTGGTGCAGGTGTTGGTGTTCATGTTGGTGTTGGTGCAGGTGTTGGTGTTGGTGGAGGTGTTGGTGCATGTGTTGGTGCAGGTGTTAATATTGGTGCGGGTGTTGGTTCATTGGTGCAGGTGTGGGTGCAGGTGCAGGTGCAGGTGTTGGTGTAAGTGTTGGTGTAAGTGTTGGTGGAGGAGTTGGTGTTGGTGAAGGTGTTGGTGTTGATACAGGTGTTGGTGGAGGTGGTGGTGCAGGTGCTGGTGCAGGTGTTGGTGTTCATGTTGGTGTTGGTGCAGGTGTTGGTGTTGGTGGAGGTGCTGGTGCATGTGTTGGTGCAGGTGTTGATATTGGTGCGGGTGTTGGTTCATTGGTGCAGGTGTTGGTGCAGGTGCAGGTGTTGGTGTAGGTGTTGGTGCATGGGTTGGTGCAGGTGTTGATATTGGTGTGGGTGTTGGTGTTGGTGCAGGTGTTGGTGCAGGTGTTGGTGCAGGTGTTGGTGTTCATGTTGGTGTTGGTGCAGGTGTTGGTGTTGGTGGAGGTGTTGGTGCATGTGTTGGTGCAGGTGTTGATATTGGTGCGAGTGTTGGTTCATTGGTGCAGGTGCAGATGTTGGTGTAGGTGTTGGTGTTGGTGTAGGTGTTGGTGTAGGTGCAGGTGCAGGTGTTAGTGCAGGTGTTGGTGTTGGTGTACAGGCGTTCCAGGGTGTAATGGTGATAGCTGTGCTAAGTTTTCTCAGTATATTATAGCCTGGCATTTTTGGGCTGTAAACATGATTTAGAGGTTAATTTGTTTATTTGCTGGACCGTTTAATCCTACTACGGTCACAGGGAGACTGAAGCCTGTCTCAGCCGACTCAGTGTGAAATCAGGTTCCATCATAAAGAGCTTGCCAGAGCATTACAAGGACATCACACACACACACACACACACACACACACACACACACACACACACACACACACAAAACTACTCACACGAAACCCACGCCAGCCTAAGAAGAGCATGCAAACTCAACAGAGCTTTCTTCGAGCTTAGGACTCGAACCCAGGACCTTTTGCTGCTTATAGCTGCATCAGATTCTGATGTGTTTTTTTTTTTCTATTGAGGAGGTGAACACTGGAGGATCATCTTTGTTTTGATGCCGTTCTTGACCATCAGTGAATAAACTCTCACCGCACTGCTGTCGAGTCTTCGGGCGAAACTTGAGTGTTTGTGTTTGTCTGTAGTGAAGCGATTAATCCAACTTTAATCCCAGAGCGCTACAAGAACCCTGATAGAACGTATTAACAAACCCAGGAGAGGAATTCATGGAAAAGAAGAGAGAGAGAGAGCAAGAGAGAGAGAGAGAGGCTCTTTTGTTCTCCAGTGGTTAATCTGATCCGGGCTTTTTATTGTTCTTTATCAGAAACGTCACAATAGGAACATCGACATGTTCTCGTTTCTACAGAGAGGATTAAACTCAGCCGGGGGGATGGGGACAGGGACGGGGACATGATGGTTATCATCAAGCCAAAGCTAAAGGTTTTGGTCCATCAGCGGCCATTGTTTATGTCCGATTCCCACGAGGAGCTTCTGCACTGCAGCTTTCGATTGTGAAAATCTTTTTTTATTTCTTCAGGAACAAAGAATTTATTTAAATCAAACGTTTTCATTTCATCTTCTTCTTCACGTGACGTAACCATCACGTGTAAAGCCAGGATGGACTCCATCGTCAGCCGAAATTATCCAAATAGGATCTTTTGCGAGCATGTTTTTAGAAGATTTTCGGAATTCTTACAGCACATCTTTTTGTATTTACTGTTAGTACTGCTGGAAACTGTGAATTTCACAGCGGGATCAAGAAAACATCTGGAATAAGTCAACAAAATTGGGGGCGCTCCATTATTATTTCCTCCCACAGTCCAAAAACATGCACACTAGGCTGACTGGCTGTTCCAGATTGCCCCTAGGTGTGAGAGTGAGTGTGAATAGTTGTGCAAGTGTTGGCTCTGTAATAATCAAGCCTGGTGCCTCAAACCCAGGACGTTCTTGCTGTGAGGCGGACGTGCTAACGACTACACCACCATTACACCCGTTTCCCACGTTCATATAATAATAATAATAATAAT
>CM045746.1:26279465-26284465 GCA_024760905.1 Plotosus lineatus | reverse complement strand
GGCGTTGTACTCAGAGCACTCGCCTCACAGAAACAAGGTCCTGGGTTCGAGTCCCAGACTCAGTGAGGACATTTCTGTGTGGAGGTTGAATGTCCTCCTTGTATGGGTTACGTGCGTTTCCTCCAACAGGCCAAATGCATTATACTAGGGTTGCAGGGAGGCCAATTCTGGGTGAAGGCAGAGTAAACCTTAAAAAGCCTGCCAGTTTATCACAGGGCCAACACACACACACACACACACACACACACACACACACACACACACACGCACGCACACACACTGGGACACTTTGAAAACAGCCCTCTCACTCCCACTCTTTCACTCACTGCTTAATCCTCCAAGGTCACGAAAAGGCTGAAGGCTATCTCAGCCAACACCAGGCGAAGGTGGTGTACACCCTGAACAGTGCAACACACACAAACATTCACACTCACAGTCACACATAGGGAGAGTTTGAAACAGCCAGATAGCCTAACATACGGTGCATGTCTTTGACTGCCGGAGGAAACTACAGTACCCAAAGGAAACCCACACGAGCACAGGGAGAACATGTAAACTCCACACACACAAATGTCCCGGGACCTTCTCGCTGTGAGGCGGATGCGGTCACCACTACGCCATCGTGCCGCCCTCAAAGCAGACGCTGTTTCCTGACCTAGTTTGCTGATTTTTTTTTTAATGCAAACGGCGAAAGAAAACCACACGGAATATTATCATCTTTTCATCTTTGATACACGCCACCCGTAGTGAGCTCTGCGTATTGCTTTTGGATTCTTTGTCATATTTTTAAATCACAGATCTAAGAAACCCTCTCCTTTTATAAATATATTTAAAAGAACTATACATATAAAATAATAATATTAATAATAATAACATGTGCTTGAAGGTCTTTGAATGTGTGTTTGATGGGCTCACCAAAGCGAAGCAGCCTGATAAATTGTAATAGAAAGTGTGTCATCAAATCTAATGAGAGTGCCGACGTCCCATTTGTGCCGTAGTTACATGTGAGCATAAAACAGACGGACCTGATGTATGAAATGGCAACAGAAGAAGCTCATCACACACCCAAAGCCATTTCGATCCTCAGTAATGGGTAGTTAGGAGCACCCTGATTGCATGTGTGTGTGTGTTGGGGGCGGGGCTGGGGAGGGGGTAGGATAATGGACCTCATTTTTTTGCATTGCGTCGCTCATTGCTGTGAATACAGAGATTGCAGGGTGGCAGATTCAGAGATAAATACCGCCTGTGTGTGTGTGTGTGTGTGTGTGTGTGTGTGTGTGTGTGTGTGTGTGTGTGTGAGTGTGTGTGTGTTTTCCTAACATGTCCTGCATAAGGGAGGAATTTGGAAAGTATCTGCCATCTGCTGAAGGGATCTCACTCTCTTCCATCATCAGTAATTCATTAAAAGCTGTATTTACAGGGGACAGCGCAATACTGACGTTCGCTGAAATCCTGCTCACTTGAAGCCGCCGCAAGGTTAAAGTACCGAACCGGACTTCTTCCCTTTTTCGGGTTCTGATGGAGGACCGGCTGAGGAGGTGTTTGTGATGTTCGATGCTTTTCAGGGTAATGAGGTGCCAGGAAAAGTGTGTGAAGTGTTTCTTCAGCAAACCTCTTGAAAACATTCAGCTTTTACACTTGTGGGTTCGAGTCCCGGGCTTGGTGAGGGGGCATTTCGGAATGTGTGGGTGATGTTTGTGCATGTTTTCCCGGTGCTTCTATGGGTTTCCTCTGGATACGCCGGTTTCCTCCGACAGTTCAAAGACATGTGCACCAACCTAAATGGTTCTTTCAAATTGCCATTATGTCTGAGTGAGTGTGAGTGAGAAGTTTTGTGTGTGTGTTGCCCTGAGATGGACTGGTAAACTGTTTGTGGTGTACCCCACCTTTGCCCAGAGTCGGCTGAGATAGGATTCAGACCCCCTGAAAAACGACCCAAACAAAGGGTACACCAATTATTCATTGATGTATTCATTTTCTCAGCCACACAATGTTAATTCGGGTCAATGGGAGACTGATGCCTATTACAGCTGACTTTGAGTGAAGGAGGGGTACACCTTGAACAGCTCACCAGACCATCATGGGGCCTACGCACATACACTAATACTCACACCAATGGTTAATTTGGAACAGCCAATTAGCCTACAGAGGAAATCTTACCATCAGCTGACTGTGGGAGGAGACCTGAGCAGCCGGAGGAAACGGACAGAACATGCAACCTTCATCAACATAAACGCCTGGAATCGACCCCAGGACCATCTTGATGTGAGGCAGACGTGCTCACCACTCTGCCACCGTACCACCTACCAAGTCCCATGTGTCCAAATTATAATTTGGGTCGCATGGACGATTGTGCGTCACCGTGACGTCGTGTTTAGCACGCTAACCTCACAGCAAGAAGGTCCTGGGTCCTGGGTTCGAGTCCCAGCTCGGGCGTTTCTGTGTGGAGTTTGCATGTTCTTCCCGTGCTTGTGTGGGTTTCCTCCGGGTACTTCAGTTTCCTCCCACAGTCCAAACACATGCACATAAGGTTACTAGGCTGATACAAATCGTCCGTAGGTGTGAGAGTGAGTATGAACGGCTGTGTGAGTGTCAGCCCTGCAATGGCCTGGAGAGCTACCCAGGGTGTACCCAACCCTCACTCAGGGTTGGCTAAGCGGCGCCAACCTACCTGCGACCTGGATTAGGATTAAGCGTTTCAAAAAAATGAATGGCTGGACAATTTCATGGTTTCATGGATCATCCAATTTTTTACATTTGTAGCATTTGGCAGACATTCCAATCCAGAGCGCCATACAATTATCTTTTATTTATACAACTGAGCAATGGAGGGTCAGGAGTCTTGTTCAAGGGCCCAACAGTGGTCTTCTTCTTCTTGTCCTTTCGGCTTTTCCCTTCAGGGGTCGCCACAGCGAATCATCTGCCTCCATCTCACCTTGTCCTCTGCATCTTTTTCTCTTACACCAACTGCCTTCATGTCCTCCTTCACCACATCCATGAATCGTCTCTTTGGTCTTCCTCTGGGCCTTCTGCCTGGTAGTTCCAACCTCAACATCCTACTACCAATATACTCACTATCCCTCCTCTGAACATGTCCAAACCATCTCAATCTATCCTCTCTGACTTTGTCTCCAAAACATCTTACATGTGCTGTCCCTCTGATGTGCTCATTCCTGATCCTATCCATCCTCGTTACTCCCAAAGTAACTGTCTTACTGAGACTAACCTTCATTCCCCTCCTTTCCAGGGCATACCTCCACCTCTCTAGGTTTTCCTGCACTTGTTCTCTGCTCTCAATGCAGATCACAATGTCATCTGCAAACATCATAGTCCATGGAGATTCTTGTCTAACCTCGTCTGTCAGCCTGTCCATCACCATAGCAAACAAGAAGGGGCTCAGAGCTGACCCTTGATGCAGTCCCACCTCCACCTTGTACTCTTCTGTCACACCGACAGCACACCTCACCACTGTCTTACATCTCTCATACATGTCCTGCACCACTCTAACATAGTTCTCTAAAAAGAGCTCAACATATTTCTTCTAAGAAGGGCCCAACAGTGGTGACAGTGGGTATTGAACTGCTGACCTTCAGATCAGTAACCCTTCACTTTAACCACTAAGCCACCACTGCCCAGTTCTACCAAACACGACATGGTCCTGAATTTAACCAGTAGACGATATTTTATGAACTATTCAACTGTCTAGAATTCACTTTTTTTTTTCTGGACTATAAAGACATTTCTATGTCCTCCTCACACACTCAGGCCAGGAAGGCTAACCATGCCGCTCACGCAGTTTCCATTCAAGTCGTACTTCAAAGACCGAGTGCCATCATCTTGTGATCCAGACTGACGGTTATCATGAAGATAGCGCCGATTGTTTCACACAGCTCAGTCTGGTGGTGTAGGTTTTTCCTCTGTGGTGCTTTTCTCTAAATCTGAAAGCGCTGCGTTTGATTTATTGTCTTTAAGTGAAGCTGTGCGGTCAGAAGTGTTTGCTCGTACAGATTAAAATAAAAATAAAAAAACATGACGTTGATGACAGAGCTTGACATGTTCATATTAGTCACCTAGTTATGACCATTATTGTGGGGCCGGTGGTGTAGTGGTTAGGGTGCTGGGCTCATGATCAGGAGGTTGTGTGTTCAAATCCCAGTTAGACCACCACTGCGCTGAGACCCCTGGGCAATGTCTCAACCACAAGTGTGCTTCTGTTCACCCAGCAGTATAAATGGGTACCAGTAAAATATACTGGGAAAGTTAACCTGCGATTGACGAGCATCCCATCCTGGAGGAGTTGAATTCCTGGTCGCTTCACACTATGGAAATTGGGGAAAAAAAGCACCAGCCTGATGAGCCGCTAGGCTCAGGTGGAAAAAAGCTCGACAGACTCTCTACCAAGTTATGACCGGCACCTCATTTCCACACGTACATGATTCTGGTTTTCTTCTTTATTTTTCCTGCTGGTTTAGATCAAATTTAATCTTGTAACAGCCAGTGATCCTACTGTGTCTGTGTACGGACTATGGGAGGAACCTGGAGAACCCAGAGGAAACCCATCAAGAACTGGGAGAACATGCAAGGTGTGAACCACAAGTGTGCTTCTGTCCAGCCAGCAGTACAAACGGGTACCAGAAGGTCACCTGCAATGGACCAACACCCCAACCAGGAGGAGTTGAACTCTTGGTTGCTTCAAGAGTTCAGAAAAGGTCTTCAAAGCTTGGGTTGGCTGTGTATATACTGTATAAACCTTTCTATTGATTGAAATGATCTTTACACACCAACAGCAATCGATAATTTAGGAGATCTGAAAAAAATTTCATCATCTCTGAACCCTGGAATCCTGTAAAACACCAACCAATCACTGCCTGGAGGTCCACTGGGAAATATCCAATCAAATGCTGCCATATCTCCCTGCTCACGTTTGATGAAGGAATGTGAAAGAGCCTGTAAACGTGTGTGTGTGTGTGTGTGTGTGTGTGTGTGTGTGTGTGTGTGTC
>CM045746.1:26189465-26274465 GCA_024760905.1 Plotosus lineatus | reverse complement strand
CATAAATTTAAAAAGAAAAGAAGAAAAAAGTCACCAGATGATGAAGAAAAGTAAAGGAGGAGTGGAAATATAGAAAAGCAAAATGTCAAGAATGAAAAGAAGGCAAGTGATAAATAATGGAAGGACAGAAAGAATTGATGGAGGGGTAAAGAAAAATAATAATCCTTAAAGAAAGAATTACAAGAAGGGAGGAAGGGGAAAAGAGGAAGGAAGGATGGAAAGGAAGGAAGGACTATGAGAAGGAAGGAAGTAAAGAAACAAGGGAAGGAAGGTAGGAACAGAATTGAGGAGGAATAAAAGAAGTGAGAAAGGAAGGACAGACCAGAGGAAAGTAGGAAAGGGATTGAGGGAGGAAAGGATGGATGGAAAGAAATTAAGAAGAGGAGGATGGAAGGAAGAACAGAATGGAAAAGGAAAAGGTAATAATGAAAAGAAAGGTGTAAGAAAGAAGGATTACAAGAAGAAAGAAAGGATTGGGATTGAGGGGGAGGAATGAAAGAAGGGAAGGAAGAAAGGAAGGAAGGAAGAACAGGAGGAAGAAGGAAATAATGAGAGAAAGAAGAGAAGGAAAGAAGAACTCAAAAGAAAGGAAAATTAATGGGGATAATGAGGAGAAAATTATGGGGGGAAAGAAAGAGAAGGAAAAATAAGGACGGAGGTAAAAAATGAAAGGAAGAAAAGAATCGAAGAAATGAAAACAAATGTAAGCAAAACGGTGCAGGTATCTTACAGGTCCCGTGACGATTAGGTACCAGGTACATGGCGGTCCGTGGTGGTCCGTGGCGGTACGAGAATAATTTGGGATCGCATGTGAAAATGAAACGTTTACATGCGGAAACTTCAGGAAACGCAAAAGTGAGAAGTTTGACTGCAGACATTTTTCAGGAAAGTTTGTTCCGCGGACGTTAGATTAAATGTTTTGAGATGTCGGGGATCTCAGGCGTAGATGAAGCAGTTAGAGCAGAACGAGCGCCTGCAGGACAGAGACACGTCTCCGGGGGACAGTGCGACTCAAACCGTGATTAGGCAGAAACGCCGGTAGCCATAAAATATTAAAACAGGAGGCTTCGTTTCAGCAGTGACAACATCACGCCTGCCATCAATCCAGGTCTCGTCTGGACGACTCGACGGTCCTGTTCCAGACTCCTGTTTGATATTGATTTCCGTTTAATCTGAGATCTGCGATGAAAACATCGATGACACTGTTTCTCGTGAAGGAAAAACAACATGATTCAGGTGACGGTAATAAATTGTACAGCTTATTCCTTCCACGGTTACAGAGAGGCTGGAGCCTATTTCATTCGACTCTGGGTGAGGGCCGCATTCACCTACAACATCTCGCCTGACTGTGACGGGGTCAATACAAACACACAACCATTCACACTCATGACTGGGAACGGGGTGGGTCAATTTGGAATAGTGAGGGAGCCTCGTGCAACTGTCCCAGAGCGAGTCGAAGTACCCAAAAGAAAATCATACATAGAGACCACAGGGAGACCATACAGAATCCCCACAGGAAGGTCCTCGCCGGACCCGGGACATGAACCAGGAACCTTTTCGCTTTGCAGCAGATGTGCCAAGGGGGTGCTCACTTCCTTTCATGAAAATTTCAAACGTTTGAAGTTTCCGCGAGTGTCACAAAACGAGGCTCTGATGCTGAGTGGAAAAAAAAGTCACAAGGATGTTGTTCTGCTGAAAATTATTTGTTTTTTGTTTGCAAGGGACATGACAAGTTGGAGACTTCCACGCACAGAGTTAAAGACTTGCTGGTATCCACCATGTTCTGTAAATTCATTCATTTATTGAACTGCTTAATCCAAATTGGGTCACACAGAGGTTGACACCCATCTTATCCGACTCTGGCCGTGGGCAGAGGACACCCCGGATGGCTTATCAGGCCATCACAGGGCATAAACGCCGAAGGCGATGCAGCTCCTCTTTATAAAAGTCAGCAATGGTTCTTTCACATGAACCTCCACCACAGACAGTGAGAGACACAGTCATCCTTTGATAAACCAGTTAGTGCACTGGGTGGGGCTGGTGGTGTAGTGGTTTTTGGGCTCATGATCAATAGGTTGTCTGTTCAAATCCCAGTGGAACTCTCACTGTCCTAAGACCCCTGGGAAAGGTCTCAACCACAAGTGTGCCTCTGTTCACCCAGCAGTATAAATGGGAAGGTAACCTGCGATGGACTAGCGCCCCATCAAGGACGAGTTGAACTCCTGGTCGCTTCACGCTACGGAAACTGGGGATGAGCACCGGCCTGATGAGGCACTAGGCTCGGGAGTATAAAGCCCAACGGACTAGTGCACTGGGGGGACAGCAGTGACAACCATTGACATTGGGGCTTGAACCCCTGACCTTGTGATCAGGAAGCCAACACCTTACTACCAGGCCACCATTGCCCGCTCTGTATGTTTTCAAGTCATTTATATTTTATTTTTATTTTGTTGGTGCAAATGAGGCATGAAAAAATCCTGAATGGTTTGAGAACAAAAAGTGAACAAAGTGCAACTGATTTACAACGGAAGATTGTTTTTTTTTCAAAAAACATCCACAACCAACATTTATTAGCGCAATCATTATTGTTGCTGTTTACAATTCCTGTACCATTTATGTTTTGTAGTTTTATATAGGGTAGCACAGTGGGTAGCACATCCACATCACAGCAAGAAGGTTTTGGGTTCAATTCCCAGCTTGGGGGAATGCTCTCCCTGTGTTTGTATGGGTTTCCTTCGGGTACTCGGTTGTCCTTTCACAGTCCAAAAATATGCACAGTAGGTTAAGTGGCTATTCCAAATCACCGCAAGGTGTGAGGGTGAATGGTTGTGTGAGTTTTGGCCCTGCGATGACCTGGCAAGCTGTCCAAGGTGTACCTCGCACTCTCCCAGAGTCAGCTGAGACAGTCACCACCCTCCTGGCAACCCTAATTAGAATTAAGCGGTTCAGAAAATGCATGAATGTTTCACTTGTGACATTTTTTTAATAAGGGAAACTCAAGGCTCTGCTGATCAATTCGAATCAGACTGGGACGGAGCAGGACGTGAGGGGACAACAGAAAGTGTCTCTGTCGGTAAGCTGCATTTCGGTTTGGGTAAAACCATACAGTTTGACTCTGGAGTTACAATTTATCTTCAGGATCGTGAGATTTTTTATTATTCTGTGTTTCATGCCGGATCATTTGGCGCCCAATGATCCCAGATTGGAGTGTATGACGCAGAGAGAGCAAAGATATAGAGGTCAGATGACTCGGGAAAGTCAACGTCGGAGCGGTTCGCTCTCTGAACACCTGCTGCCTCTTGCTTCAGCGTGTATTCATCCAGCAGAGCTAATGAAAAGTGACTGCGCTGAGGTGACAAGTGTGTGATGGTGGAGAGGGAGAGCATACTAAGGATGAGCTATGAGTAAGATGAAGGTCTATGTTCTGGGAAAAAAAAGCTTTCACACCTGTAGATCTGGTGTGTCATCACATGTAGAACAGGTTGGTGGATGGAGAAGAAGAAAAAGAAGGGTCTCAGTGGAAATTCAGGCAAGAGTGATAAATGGACAGGTGATGTATCATTCAGCAGATCCATCCACTGAGGCCATGCATCAGTAGCACAGAGAGACATGTGTGACCGCAGCAATGGCTTGTGGGAGAACGAAGCCGAAGAGCCTCCCGGAGAGCAGGCTGATGAATATTACATGTGGTCCCTTTTTCTCGTATGCTGGCTGGGTCAACCGCAATGGAAGAGAGAGGACATTTCATTACATCCTTCATATGATGGCGTTTTAGCCTGTTGAGCAGCAACATGTGACCTCATCCTCTGACTTAAAGCTTTTTTCTCAACAGATTTAAATCTCGCATTCAAACAGGATAAAATATTTACCACATTTAACACGTCCCACTGTTGACTCCCACATTATAACAGTGACTCTGTCACTATTTATTACCATCCTGAACACACATCTGCAGGGACTTTTACCAATTTTGTAGAGCCCCAGAGATTATATAATTTTACAAAGTCAAGGTGAAAGGTAAAGGTCACAGCAAGGTCATAGTGATTTGGGGATTGAAATTCCCTTTGATAAATTTGAAATTGTTTATGTCTGAGGAATAAAAGGACAGACCAAAGATGACCAAAAGTTTCACTGAAAGACTGATAGGAAACATGCTATCGAATGATGTGATTGCTTTTGACCTTGCTTGACCTTGAAAAGATAAAATCAAGGTCACAGGATTTTCAATACTTGCAAACAAATGAAACGAGTGCTAATAAGGAAGATGTTGCTGTAGATCACTAATAGGATACCATATATATATACTTTTAAATTAGACATTTGTCGTTGAGTTTCTAGTGGCATTGCATCTCATGAATCCTTTAAACAGTTGAGTTTTTTACAGATAGGACTCACAGATAGATCATCAAAAGCAGGAACCATGTACAGTGCTTCAAAAGTATTCACCCCCTCAGCTTTTTACCTATTTTGTTATATTACACTGATGCTTAGAGACAACATGAGAAGCACAGATATCCAGGGACAGTTCGGAGTAGAACTGCTGCTCCTCCAAGTTGAGAGAAGGTAATTGAGGTGGCTCAAGCATCTGGTTAGAATTCCCCTGAACGCCTGCCTAGTGTGTTGTTTCAGGCTTGTCTGACCTGGAAGAGATCTCAGGGTCCACTTAGAACACGACGAAGGGATTATGTCTCTCGGCTAGACTGGGAATGCCTTGGTGTCTGGAGCTGATTGCTTAGGCTGTTGCCCCATGACCCGACCCTGGATTAAGCGGAGGAAGATGATGATGTTACATTACAATGTGTAATTTTAATGGTTTTTAATCTGGATTTTATATGAATTTTCTGAACAAAATAGTCTAAGTTGGAGAACTGAAATCACTAAGTTTTGGTGCAAGCAATTACCATCAGATGTTACATAATTTGTGAAATGAAGTCCACCTGTGTGCGATCTATGTGTCTGGCAGAATCAACATACCGTTTCTGAAAAGCCTCAGAAACTGCAACACTGGCAGCATGGTGGGGTAGTGGTGAGCACGTCAGCCTGACAGCAAGAAGGTCCTGGGTTCAATTCCCAGCTCAGGTGTTTCTGTGTGGAGTTTACACGTTCTCCACTTGCTTGTGTTGGGTTCCTCCAGGTTCTCTGGTTTCAAACACTTGCATAGCTTTGGCTGTTCAAAATCTCCCCTAGGTGTGAGAGTGAGTGTGAATGGTTGTGTGAGTGTTGGCCCTGCAATGGCCTGGTGAGCTATCCAGGATATGCCCTGCCCTTGCCTGAGATGAGCACCAGCCTCCCTGCCACCCTAATTAGGATTAAAAGTTCAGAAAATTAATGAACTGCAACACCAGGAAGCAAGAGACATCACACCAAGTAGACCATGGGTGTCAAACTCTTTCCACAAAGGGCAGGGCTGCGGGTTTTTGTTTCTACCAAGCGGCAGCACACCTGACTCAGCTCATTTAATCAACTGATTTGAATCTTCATGCAGTTGATTGGTCAATCTGTGTACTCTGTACAGACACTGACCAATCAATTGCCGAACTAACATTATACTACATGATGGCAGTATGCCTGCTCTCACTGGTGCCTCTACCAATGACCTTGCAGACCACTGGTGTCCTCTAAACCAAGACTGTCATGGAGTTGAAGGACCCTCCGATGGTCAGGGACATTTATAATGATGGAGGTGTAGGTCCTACTGCATCAACCGAGATGACTTCACGAGGACTAAGAATTCTTAGATATATAGCTTGTGAAATGGATGGCTTAAAACTACTCTCATCAGCACTTCTATTCTTGAAGAACTGAATTAACCATCTTATGTGTGCAGAACATTTTTGGAGACAAAGTCAGAGAGGCTAGATTGAGATGGTTTGGACATGTACAGAGGAGGGATAGTGAGTATATTGGTAATAGGATGCTGAGGCTGGAACTACCAGGCAGAAGGCCTAGAGGAAGACCAAAGAGACGGTTCATGGATATGGTGAAGGAGGACATGAAGGTCGTTGGTGTAAGAGAAGAAGATGCAAAGGATAGGGTGAGATAGAGGCAGATGATTCGCTGTGGCGACCTCTGAAGGGAAAAGCCGAAAGGAAAAGAAGAAGATAACTTTCCTACCCATTTTCTTCACCAATGGTCTGGATTACAGTATTCCAAAAAAAAAGGCAGCTGTAAAGCAACGCTGTCCAGTGTCCCTCGTGGACATCACAAGGCATTTGAGTGCAACAAAACCTAATCAGAACCTGTTTCTTCCTTAATTTTACTATTTTGTTTCTACTGGAAATGGTAGATTTCCTGTTTTCTTCCTGTGGCTTGAGCACTTTTTGGATCTATTGTTCCAAAGCAAGCAAACAGACCCATGATTGTTTTATCAGTCTGATTTATGTCTAATTTTGTTCCTTAGTGTTCTCACCTGGGAATTGTGTGTTAATTGGTATCGAGCTGTGATAACTCGAGTTAATGATATTGAACACCAGAGCTTTCTAAATGAGCACATGGTTCAGCCAGTAATACGTGAAGGCATTAAGGGGTAGAGTTGTGCACTCAAACTTCATCAAATCTGAATGATGTGTGAAATACTGTACTTGACAACCGTATCCAGGGGTTAAGCAGATTATCAATATGGAAGCTAAGCAAGATTTTTCCAAAAAAATAGGAGATGACTATACTAGACAAAGGGCAAAAGCCTCAGAATTTACATTCAGATAAACTGGCTTTAAAAAGTGTCTGATATCATGTAAAGGCTAAACTATTGATATGCTGCATGCAGCTCTTCCAGGAAGGCTGTTCTCACATATCTTCAATCATCGCTCTTCGCTCCTTGCTCAAATGCATAAATAGGAGATTTGGGACAGTCGTGGAAGATGGCATACCAGAAAAACTTCTGGTTTAAGCAAGAAATAAGGATGCACTCATTTCATCTGCGGGCTTTGGGGTCTCTGCAGATAGGAAATAAACAGTCGAGGTAGAGTTTCAAGAAGACTCACCCTCTGGTAAAGTGGTGAAGATAATAGCTGCATAGTCATCTACCTTTCCATCCCCTGTCACTGGAAGTACCATGAGTTATATTTAGAACTCGGGCACAAGAGGGAAAGTATAGAAAATCCCAACTGAGTTCAGGTAAAACGTAGAGAGGCATCCTGAACAAGTCACCGAGCTATTGCAGGACTAAAACAACTATTCACACTGAAGGACCATTTAGAGTAACCAGCTGGCCGTATTTTCTTGTCAGTACTGTTGGAGGAAACTGAATACCCAGAGGAAACCCTTGAAATCACAGGGAGAGCGTGCAAACTCCAGCAGTCAACTGTGAAATTTGACCCCGAACCTTCTTGCTAAGAGGTGACAGTGCTAATGACTACACCACTGTGCAGCCCACATCTACTCTGCTATTTCATTAAATCAGCATTAAAACAAAAAGACTTTTCCTTGACTATTCATCAGTTGGTCCCTTTTCTGCTTGCTGTTAATTTCTTTCCACTTTATGACTAGAAATAACTGCCTGTGAGCATGACCAAGATGTTCACCAAGTGGAAAGGCCTCACTAGACGTGTTTTTTTTTTTTTTTTAATTTGGCTATACTGTATTAATTCCACAAGAGAAATTATTGCTTCTGCCTTTAACCATCCAAAATGAAAACATGAACACACACACAGCAGTGGGCTGCCACACACATTGGAATATAACCAGCGACCTTTCGTCCCAAAGCCGCTTCTCTATCTATTAGGCTATAGTTGACCCATTTTTTTTATTCAATTCAGTTCAGTTTTATTTGTATTTGCACTTTTTACAATTAACATTGTTGCAAAGCAGCTTTATACAGTAAAACAGTGAATGTCGGGGCTTACAAAGTATAAAAGAATTTAAACATTTCCTACAAATCCTACACATCACTAATGAGCATCGCCTACGGCAACAGTGGCAAAGAAAATTCCCTCAGTAGTTGCGAGGAACAAACTTTGAGACGAACCAGATCCAAAAGGGAAACCCATCCTCATTTGCGTGAAAACATAAAGATACAAAACCACACACACACACACAATCATATATATATATATATATATATATATATATATATCTTTTATATATATATATATATATATATATATATATATATATATATATATATATATATACACAAAAAATAAAAGGACAGAACAAAGACTTTCTATTGAAACTCCATTTATCACTACAGATCTGTTTCGAGGGGTGGTGAAACCATCCTCTCTCTCTCTTCAGGTGATTATAGAAGAATGATTACAAAGTGCTGGGGGCAGTACTATGTCGATAAACATGGCATCCTCTAGATGGGGTGGTGCCCATTATGTATTCGGGGGCGGGTTCTCTTAAATATTGGTATCGATACATGCATATATGTGCATACATTTTTTACATACCCGTGAACTCATATATGTACACACACACACATATATATATATATATATATATAGGTATCCACACATACACATACACATATATATATATATATATATATATATATATATATATATATATATGTATGTATACAGTGGTACCTCGACCAAAGAGATGATTCATGGATGTGGTGAAGGAGGACATGAAGGTCGTTGGTGTAAGAGAAGAAGATGCAAAGGATAGGGTAAGATGGAGGCAGATGATTCGCTGTGGCGAGCCCTGAAGGGAAAAGCCGAAAGGAAAAGAAGAAGAAGACAGTGGTACCTCGCCTTATGAAATTAATCCGTTCCAGAGCCTTTTTTGTAACCTGGATTTTTCGTAAGTTGAACCGCATTTAACATGTAAAATGCGTGATTTGTTCCAAGTCCCCCATTACTACGTAAATTATAAAAGCATACCTTTTAAGGTACTTACTTCGTGTTGACCATGTCTTCTTAGCAGGATTATAATCTTACAAATGTTTATGCAGGGTTAAAATCCTGAGCCAAAAAATTAAGTTGCAATGAGCACACTCGAAAAACTCATGAACAAGCTGCTGCTCAAGGAAGCTGCGTCATCCCTCCTAGCCAATGGGAGGCCAGCGGGGTGGGATGTTGGGAGATAGCAAATGGGAGGGAGCTGCATCATCCCTCCTAGCCAATGGGAGGCAGCGGGGAGGTGTGTTCGAAGATAGTGAATGGGAGAGCGGCTCGTGCATTGTTTGAATGTTTGAATGGCGTGTTTGAATGTTTGAATGGCACATTTGGCACATTTCGTAAGAACTTGTTTCGTATACAGAGACAAAAAATTTTGGAAAATGTTTTTCGTCACCTGGATTTTTCGCTTGCTGGGACTATCGTAAGGTGAGGTACCACTGTGTGTGTGTATATATGAGATATATGAGAAATTCATTAAGGTCCAAAATGTCCTCCAGTAGGTTATACAACTGTAAGTCCTAAATAATTGTGGGGAAAGAGTTCATATCAACAGCAGTGAAAAGTCAAGTTCACAGTCTGTTAGTGCACATCTGGTCCATCTAGGTCTTTATCATCAGGAAGGAAGGGCTTGAAAGATAAGAACTCCAGTCAGCATCAGCACACTGGGACAGATCACAGGACTCAGAAAGGAGAACCTTGGGATCACCGGTATCACGGAAGGAGAATGTGTACCTTGGCAAAAACACGGGGGAGGGGGGTGTTAGTTATATTCATAATAGTGTAATGGAAACAGAAGATTTTATTAATGCTGAGTGCAGCAGCATGACTGGCTATGGCAGCATAATTAAAAGAGAGAGAACCAGAAGGAAGACAGACATAAGGGCCCCCTGTGATATTGGGGCAATTAGCCACCCTACTGTCAAACAGAACTAGGTGAGCATGTAGAGTAAGGGAGCGACAGCATCCCAACATCACAGTTTGCCAGAACTTTCTATGCCTGAGACCCCCTGATCTTATCCTTTACCTAATAAAAGCCTTTTAACTAAAATGCTCCACTAGACAAGTAAGTTCTCAGCCTCATGTTAAATTCCTGAACATTAGGTAAGGTAAGGTAAAGTCTGTTGGGTTTTTACACCTGAGCCACAGTGGCTCATCAGGCTGGTGATGATCCCTGGTTTCTGTAGTGTGACGTGACCAGGAGTTTAACTCCTCCTGGATGGGACACTATTTATTTTATATTCGATGTGAAATGTAACTGGGAGCCAGTGCAGTGTAAATAAGGTCAGGGTGATATGCTCGTATCTTCCGGTTCCAGTAACGACACTTGCTGCCACATTCTGGACCAACTGGAGCCTGTTTATGCTCCTATTAGAACATCCAGACAGTAACGCATTACAATAATGTAATCTCGAGGTAACAGAAGCATGAACAAGTTTTTCTGAATCATGCAGTGACATCATATTTCTTACCTTTGCAATATTCCTGAGATAAAAGAAGGCCACCCAAGTAATATTACCTACATGAGCTTCAAATGAAAGACCAGCGTCAATAATCACTCTAAGGTCCTTTACTGTTACACATGATGAGACCGAAAATACCATCCAAGCTTACTACATCATCAGAAACCTTATTTCTTGCGGTTTGAGATCTGAGTATAAGAACTTCTGTCTTATCAGAGTTTAAAAGGAGGAAGTTACTAAGCATCCAGTGTCTAATGTCCTTTGCACATTTTTCAACTTTATTAAGTTGATGTCTCTCATCTGACTTTGCTGAAATATATAACTGTGTGTCATCAGCATAACAATGAAAGCTAACACCATGACCATGAATGATATTACCCAAAGAGGGCATGTTTAGAGAGAATTGTAACGGGCCAAGAACAGAACCTTGTGGAACACCAAACTTTATATTAGAACATACAGAGAAATCACCATTTACATCTACAAACTGATAACAGTGATTTAAATAAGATTTAAATCAGGAGTGGGCAGTTCCCTTAACTGCAACATTTTCTCATCTGTCAAAGAGAATCGTGTGATCAATAGTGTGAAAGGCTGCACTAAGGTCAAGTAGCATTTATAGGCTTTGAGTACATAGTTGTAATGCTGTGAAATCTGGTCTACACCATAAATAATCCATAGAAACCCTGGTGTGGATGAAACGAAAACAAAAAATCTGCTCTCTATACCAGCAGAAAGATTATAACCTTCTTTAGTGGACATGGACGCAAATTCAAATTCTGACCTTCTTGCATTATTAACCATCTGTAATCAGGATCGCCAACGTAGATTTAGAATTACGCTGAATGGAAGAAGATACAGTGGAAGCAGTACAGTCGATCCATGGAAGTGGAATATTTAAAGCGAGCACGCAGTGTGTGTGATTTGTTTATGTCTTTCAGTCTAACAGGATTATAGCCTCGAATACAAGCAGGCTCAATCGGGAGTGTGAGGAGAAATGTATTCCTCCTTTTCATTGATCTCAGGGAAGTTGCGACCACGTCTTCTCTCTGCAGAACAAGGTGTCACTCACAGATACCAAACAACGCCACAATTACCTCACCAGAAATCGATAGGAGTAAAAAAAAAAAAAAAAGAAAAAAGCCCAGAGTCTTTTCACGCTGCCACTGCTCCTGTTCCCTCCTGGTAATTGAATTCCTGTCTAAATACTCCCACTGCACCTCAAATTCTAATCCCGAACAGTTTGTCATTCCCTTTCTTTTATTCTGTTGAGGATCACAAAAGAGTCTCAGAGCCGAGAAACACACAGACGAGCAAACCTTTGACGGTGCTCCACCGAGACGTCGACTCGGCCCCTGCTTGTCAAAACAGTTACGTTCACTGACAAAACCGCAACTAACATCTGAATGAATAAAACAACAACAACATCATGGGTGGTGAGCAAGAGGAATGGCAAAGTTTTCATACAATTGCATACTAAACAAATTAAAATATACGAAGGTACATTTTTCTGTCATAGAAAAATCAGAGACACCCAGGCGGTGTGATGAAATCCATTTATACTGTGGTGCCTCTACAAAACATTCAATCACTCTTTTGCTGAGCTGCTCAGTCCTATTTGGGTCCGCTCGAATCATGACCTACCATGAACCATGGGACCACATACGCTCACTTCCCAGTCACTCACAGCGATCATGCGTGTCTATCAACTCGTTTGTATGGGGGTGGATAGCACTTTCTCTCTGAGTCTGTTAGTGGGGCCGGTGGTGTAGTGTTTAGGGTGCTGCACTCATGACTGGGAGGTTGTGAGTTCGAGTCCCACTGAGACCCTCACTGTGCTAAGACCCCTGGGCAAGGTCTCAACCACAAGTGTGCCTCTGTTCACCCAGCAGTATAAATGGATACCAGTAAAATATACTGGGAAGGTAACCTGCGATGGACTAGTGTCCCATCCAGGAAGAGTTGGACTCCTGGTTGCTTCATCCTACAGAAACTGGGGATAAGCATTGGCCTGATGAGTCACTAGGCTCAGGTGTTTAAAAAAAAAAAAAAAAAAAAAAAAAAAGTTACACTGCCCCAAATACACCTGGCACTGCAGTTTGAAAAAAGGTGTGTAGCTAGCATTGCTTGTCACAGAGAGGGCGTGTGCATGCTTTTTCCCCTCCTTGGTTGGTGGTGGTCGTGTGATAGCGAATTTTACATGCAATACCTGATGGGTGGGATTTGGATACAAATAAATTATGGAGAAAATGGGGGAATCCTACTAAGATCGTGGGATTCTGGAGCGTGTCTCATCCGTAAGCTGAGTGTCCTCCTGACCCTAAAAAGGATTGCAGCTCAGCAACTGAGCTTTGAACTGTGGGAGGAAACCAGAGTACCCAGAGAAAACCCATGAAAGCACAGGGAGAACATGCAGACTCCACACATCTGAGCCCGAGACTCAAACCCAGAACCTTCTTGCTGTGAGCTGAAAATGCTAACCACTGCTCCATTCATTATCATTAATTAGATGAGCCGTGTTTGAATCTTTCCTGAAAGCCGCTGTCACAGGGTTTAATGTTGCTTAGCAACCAGAATTTACAGTTAATGGACAGCACTACATGGTGGAACTCTTACTTATACAAATATCTTTGATTTCATTATGAATTAAGGTGATTTTTTTTTCCTCATACACCTTGCATTGCATTAATTCTGATAACACAGTTCTGTGTGTAATGCACTCATTCAAATCATTTAGTGTGTTTATTTAATTATTTCCTTTTATCAGATCTTTAATTGAATTATACACCAACCCGAGTACATTATAAACCTGAACCAGAGGATTTAAGTGCAGAAACCTCAATGCTGCACTTATAGTTTAAATCTCATTCAGTCACATGACCTGAGCCTCAAGTCAACTAATACACACACACACACACACACACACACACACACACACACGCGCGCGTGCGCACGCACACACACACACACACACATGCACGCACACACATGCACCTGCACACACACACACACGCACACACACGCACACGCACGCACACACACACATGCACACAAACAAACACACACACGCGCACACACGCACACACACACGCTGAGAGAGAGAGCGAGAGAGAGAGAGGTGGTTCAGGGCTCGTTATGGATGTGTTTGCTCGTTAGATAAAACTTTTCTACATAGTTTTTGGGGAGTCAAGTGACTATGAAGGTGCCCCGAGGTTTCAGTCGCTATGGTAACAACAGGAGGTTGGAGGTGAACTCTTTGCCCTCCTGTAAAGCAGCAGTGGAGCACAGATGAATAGACCGGATGCTACATCCACTTTCATCAGAAACTAGCAGTTTATAGGAACCACCCCACCCCTCCCTCTCGCTCTCTCCCTCTCCCTCTCTCCCACTCCCCCTCTCTCCATCTCTCGCTCTCTCCATCTTTCTCCCGCCCCTCCCCCTCTCTCTCTCTCAGCCTGTCTTTCTGCACATATCTCTCTCCCCCTCTCTTTCTCTTTTTTTACTATCTGTCTTACTGCTTGTCTCTCTTCCTCTGTCTCCTTCTCTCCTACCATCTCTCTATCTGTCAGTTTGTCTCTCACACTTTCTGTCTTTATCTGCTTCATCTCGCTCTCTTTCTCTCTCTCATGGTCTGTCTTTTTACAATAACTCTGTCCGGTTATCTCTTGTACTCTCTCTCTCTCTCTCTCTCGCTCTCTCTCGCGCTCTCCCCTAGCCCGTCTTTCTGCAAATATCTTTGTGTCAGTTTCTCTCTCTCTCTCTCTCTCTCTCTTTCTCTCTCTCTCTCTCTCTCTTTCTCTCTCTTAATTGTTCCTGTTGCCTAGACACTGCCATCTTGAGGCAATGGGTTATTTTATTCTTTTTTGTTTTGTTTTCATTTCAATCATTAATTTTAACTCACTTACCTCCAGATAAATGAAACGGAAATAAATATCTTTAAGGAAACTTTACTAAAAATAGCTCCTCCCCTGCACCGCCCTCGGCTTAAACCGGATATTCAATCAGATCCTATATCTCCCTATATAAATAAAATAAAATAGCTCCTCCTCTGTGCTGGAGTCCAAACTCCGTCAGCATCCAAATAGGTTCCAGACGCTGCGGTACGTGTGATTGTTTCTGACGGAGTGGATGATATTCTGGGAAGTGTTACCGATCCCTTTTCACCGATTCTAATTTTTGCAGCGCCGCCTAAAGCGTGTCTGTCAGACCAGAGACGGCGGCGTTAAACATGATCTTTTCCTTCTCAGATTCTAAATAAATCGCTTGAAAAATAAACCTGATTTATGCACTCACCCAAATATTTACTTCTCAATGATGCACGCTGTCATTTTTCAGAACCCCAAGCCCCGTCCAATATTCATGGTGGTGGTGGTGGGGTGGTTACATGTTTCAGTCGGAGTTATTAAGCAGAAGTGAGGTTTCTTGTGGGAATTGGGAGATGAGCATCAGCCTGGTGTCGCCTTAATCTCTACATGGGTACGCGATAATGAGACGAGCTCTCCTCTGAAGTCTCTGCTTGGTTTTAACCCCCGAGAGGATTCCAATTCAGTTTGTTTGCTGACGAACGAGATCATGAGATGACATCATTTCACGTTCTTGTCACTGTCGTCTCACAGGATTAGGAAAATACACATCTTGAAATGTAAACACCGGAATACCCCTTTAATTCCGGTGGGATTTTATAGATATAAACTGAGCGATGGAAACACTGTGATGACAGATGATAACTAATGAGATTTGAGATGGTCTTCAAGCCTCAGATCTGAAAATCCGAACTAAGGCTTGAGCTTCTGAGCTGCAAATTAAAATCAGGTTCAAGTTTTGCTTCTAGTTTCTAAACCACAAATCCTAACCATGTGTCAAATTTCTGAGCTGCATGTCCAATCTGACTCTTTATTCTCGGAGTCAAGTAAAAGTCATAAAGTTTCAAGCTCTGTAAGTCAAGTTCTGAGTGCTGTGAGTCCAATTTGTGTCTCTGAGCTGCAAATCTAAGTCAAATCTCAAGCGTTGTGAGTCCAACTTCAGTCTTGAGTGCTGTGACTCTAAGTCGAGTCCCTGAGACACAAATCCAGATCAAATCTCCATCAAGTGCTGTGACTCCAAGACTAGTTTTGAGTGTAGAGTCCAAGTCAAATCTCAAGCGCTGTGAGCCCAGCTTCAGTCTTCAGTGCTGTGACTCCAAGTGGAGTCCCTGAGCCTCAAGGCCAAATCAAGTCTTAAATGCTTTAAGTTCAAGTTAAATGTCAAGTGCTGTGAGTCTCAGTTCAGTCCCGTGTGATGTGAGGCCAAATCCCTGAAGTGTAAGTCCAAATCAAGACCCAATCAAGTATTGGTATTCCAAGTCAAACCTTGACTGCTGTGAGTCAATACTGCTGGTATTCCAAGGCCTGCCTGTGAGCTGCAAGTCCAAATCAAGGCCTGAGTGCTGCAAGTCCAAACTGAGTCTCGAGTGCTAACGCCGCAAGTCCAAGTCAAGTCTCCAGGCCTGTTACTCCAAGTCAAGTTCCAAGTGGTGTGAGTCCAAGTCCAGTCTTTGGGCGGCAAGTCCAAATCATGTCAGATCTCAAATACTGTGAGTCCAACTTCAGTCTTGAGTGCTGTGAGTCCAAGTCAAGTCTTAAGAGCTATAGGTCTAAATTCAACAACCAGAATTATATCTGTTTCATTCCTGCTGGTCCCCTGTGATCCTGCGGTTTGTCATTTTACTCCAAGGTCCAGGTTCATATTCTGCAGTATATTACAGGAGAGATCTTCACATTTCCTCTCGGGTCCATCCTTCAGCACGACATCTGAAATAACTTCAGGGTTTCATGTCAAAGGAAACAGAATCTCAGGCTCAGTGTACTTTATACTGAGAGGAAATTGTGTAACAGCATATAGGTTAATATTTATATTTACAGTATATTTATATTTGTATATAGTTGGCCCTCTACTTACGAAATTAATCCGTTCCAGAGCCTTTTTCGTAGCCTGGAGTTTTCGTAAGTAGAGGTGCATTTTACATGTAAAACGCATGATTCATTCCAAGGCTCCCAACACTACCTCATAAACCCTTTAAAAATGATAAAAGTACAACAATTCTGAATGAAATATGTGTTAAAAGTAAAAGAAAATTATTTATTAAACCATTTAAACATTTTATTAACATATTAAACCATTTAAACCATTTTGTTAACATATTTATTAATTAAACCATTATTAAACATTTGTGTACCTGTTTGAAAGATCAGAGGTCCTGATTCAATATTAATGAGATCAGAGGTCTTGTCCCACGGAGCACTCTGCTTTTCATGCCTCCTTCTGCTTCAATACTGTTCTGAAATGTATTTCCGCTTTTAAGGTCTCCTTCTGCTTCACTATCCTTTGAGATTTCGCTCAACCGCATCCCACTTTCATATTTATTTATTATCTCCTGCTTTTAAGTTTTTTTTAACTTTGATTAAATACTTTTTATTTTGCTTGTTAACGGAGCCCGCTTCTTCTTTTCTGCGTCACCGGGAATCACTTTCTTGGGGTCCATGATGGATAACGAAATACAGTATAACACTGCAATGATCAGTCTCAAAAAAAAAAACTCATGAGCCAACAGTCCTGTTCAACCTTCCTTCACGCGAGTTACAAACAGGAAGTATGGGTACAGGAAGTATAGGTACAGTTCAGCTCCATCCTGGCCAATGGGAGGCCAGCAGGGCAGGATGTTGGGAGACAGCCAATGAGAGAAAAACTCGCACATTATTTGAATTTTTGAATGGCATGTTTGGCGCTTTTCGTAAAAAGAGGTTGTTTTCATAAAAAGCGAAAGAAAATTTTGGAAAATGTTTTTCGTAACCTGGATTTTTCGTATTCAGAGGTTTTCATAAGTAGATGGTCGACTGTATATATATATATAAATCAATCTATGTGTCAATGTTTTCTAAATCTCACAAAATTCATTCATTTTATGAACCACTTAATCAGGGTCACAGGGAGGCTAATGCCCATCTCAGCTGACTCTGGAGAAGGGTAAGGTACACTCTGGACAGCTCACATCTAGGGATGATTTGGAACAGACAATTAACCTACTATGCATTTTTTTGGACTGTGGGAGGAAACCGGAGAGCCAAGAGGAAACACACGCAAGCATGGGGAGAACATGTAAACTCAGCACAGAAATGTACAAGATGGGACTCGAACCCAGGACCTTCTTGCTGTGAGGTGGATGTGTGGCGAAATCTCACAAAATAATAAAAAAAAAAAAAATATATATATATATATATATATATATATATATATATATATATATATATATATATATATATATATATATATATGGATGACACAGTGGTGTAGCGTTTAGCACATCCGCCTCACATGTTTAGTGCTTAGAAGGTCCTGGGTTCGAGTCCTGGACGTTTCTATATGGAATCTGTATGTTCTGTTGAATGTTGCTTTTGTGGGTTTCCTCCAGGTACTCCAGGTTTCCTCTCACAGTCTAATCACATGCACATTAGGCTAACTGCCTGTTTCAAACTGACCCTAGTTGTGATTATATATATATATATATATATATATATATATATATATATATATATATATATATATATATATATATATATATATATATATATATATATATATATGTGTGTGTGTGTGTGTGTGTGTGTGTGTGTGTGTGTGTGTGTGTGTGTGTGTAAAAAAATAAATGCAATCGAAGAATTTATACAAAAAGGCAGTGGTGGGCCAGTGGTAAGGTGCTGGGTCACTGATCCCAAAGTTGGTAGTTCAAGCCCCACTATCACCGGGTTGTCACTACTGTCCTGCCAGTGCTGCTAACTGGGTTATCAAAGGCCGGCTGTGTCTCTCACTGTCTGTGATGTGATGTTCATGTAAAAGAACCATTGCTGACTATCGTAAAGAGGTTAACTGTTTCTGCGCTGTGATGGCCTGGCAAGCCATTTGGGGTGTACCCTGCCCTTGTCCAGAGTTGGGGGAGATGGGCACCACCAGCCTCTCCACGACCCCAATTATGATTAAGTGGTTCAGAAAATAAATGAATGAATAAATATATAAATGCACAGTAGATATTAAATACATTTTATGCATAAGTAATTAATTATTTCTTCATTTATTTATTTTTGCTTGTACCTTAAATGATTATTTAAAAGTGTTCTGAAAGTGAAAGGTCAGTCATCTATAATTTAGTTTATAATAACGCTGGGTATTGATTGTGACACAGCAGAGTAATTTCACATCTCCAAGCAATTACTGCCGAACAACCCGACAAGAGACGTATCGGAAAAAACATCAGCACCTCATGGAAACTGAGATGTACGGCGTGAAACTTTTTTCTTTCTGCAGTGTTCGTTTACCATCTTCATTCACACCTCAGTCCTCAACATGACAGTTTACATATACACTGGGTTTTTGTGTGTTGTTGTTGGTGTTCTATTTTTTTTTTTTTGAGGGGGGAGGGGGGACGTGTTCATAAATTCAGTATTGATCTGCTTTGCTGTGAGTTTTCTTCGGTGTAAAGGAGGAAAGTGGTGTTTAATAGAAGGAGGAGGAAAAGTGTATAAGCCGAGATGATTAGAGCTGCTGGTGTTTGGGTTCCGACTGCTATCGATCTGTGATTTTGTTTTGTGCTAGGAAAAATTAAACCTTTTTGCAATATACTCTGAGATATAGTTTTAAAAGGAGAGCTCTTCGGCTCCATGGAGATATTAATAGCCTTCCTTGCTCAGGGCACTGAAGCAGGGAAACAGTAATACTGCGAACTGGAAACTAAATAAAACTGAGTTCTCATATTTCAGCGAACACGTCGGTGTTATTATAATACTCACAAAATCCGCTTTTCTACCTTTTTAAAAGAACTTAAAGCAGGTTTTCATACACATGCTGTGTGAAACCAGCATCTTTACGATCTCTCCTTCATACATGACTTGGTGTCGCTGAAATGAAACCATCCCTGTTCCTGCGCCACCCGAGGGCAGCTGGGAAAATAATCCATATGCAGATAATGGAAGTGGTGCGAAAACGCTTGTAGGCACAAGGACGCAGCAGCCGCCACCGTCACCTGCCACACTCCATCATCTCAGTGCCTCTTGTGACAGGAAGCTCCAGAGACCGGCGCGGGCTGATGATACGGGAACATGGCGTCTCGACACGAGGAGAAGGAGAGCAGCGGACGTGCAGGATAGACGAACGAGGACAGACACAGATGCTCTGAACTTTGCCAAGGAGAATTCTCAGCGAGTCAGAGACGGTGTTGAAAAAGGAAAGATGGATAATGAGAGTCGGAGAGACGGAGGACGAAGGTGGACGGTGGTGTTGGTGGTACTGTACGTCTCTATACAAACAGTCGTCAGTGATGCACCGGCGTCTGCAACGCGCTCAAGGAACGTGAACTAAACCGAATGTCTCGCTGATGATGTCAGGAAAAGAGAAACGGGCCTGAACACTCCTGTGCATCCATTGTAACGTCGCCCCCTTTATTATTCCAGGTCACAGCAATGGCCCAAAAACAGAAGATATTTGCTTACACTGATAAACAACCACCTAAGAAAAATAAAGAAAGCAAAATGAAGACATGAAAATGAGAAGAAAGAAAGAAAAAACAGAAAAATGGAATGGAACAAAATTAAAGGAAAGAAAGGAAAGATAGAATGTATGGAAAACAGAAGGGGGGAAAAGGACAAAAAGAAGAAAGGACAAAAGGAAGGGAGAGAAAATGGAATAGAAAAGAACGAACAGTAAGCAATGAATGAAGAAAGATACAGGAACAGAAAGAATAAAAGAAAAAAAGGGAGAGAAAGATCAAAACAACCGAAAGAAAGTAAGAAAGAAGAAAGGAATAAATTGAGAAGAAAATAAGGGAAAAAGAACAAAAAAACACAGAAAGAAAGAAAGAAAGAAAGAAAGAAAGAAAGAAAGAAAGAAAGAAAGAAAGAAAGAAAAGGAATGAGCAGAAAATAGAATGGAAAAAAGCATAAAAGAAATAAGTAATAACAGAGCGAAGGAAAAAGAACAGAGTCGGAGGAAAGAAAAAATGGAACAGAAAGAAAGAAGAAAATAAGGAAGGAACTAAAGGGAACAGAAAGAAAGAAAGAAAGAAAGAAAGAAAGAAAGAAAGAAACAAACAAACAAACAAACAAACAAGCACAAACAAACAAAGAAAAACAAAAAAGACAGAAAGAGAGAGAGAGAGAGAAAGAAAGAAAGAAAGAAAGAAAGAAAGAAAGAAAGAAAGAAAGAAAGAAAGGAAGGAAGGAAGGAAGGAAGGAAGAAACAAGAAAGAAAGAAAGAAAAGAACAAAAAAGACAGAGAGAGAGAGAAAGAAAGAAAGAAAGAAAAGAACAAAAAAGACAGAGAGAGAGAGAAAGAAAGAAAGAAAGACATAAAAGAAAGAAAGAAAGAGAGAAAGAAAGCAAGAAAGAAAGAAAGAGAGAAAGAAAGTAAGAAAGAAAGAAAGAAAGAAAGGAGGTGATTGGAGAAAAATCAGTATGGTAAGTAACAGAGTTCAAAGGGTTAAAAAAAACTTGGGAAGAAAGACAAAAACAGAAAGCATTTTTTTTTTTTTCAGAAAATGATACTAATAAAAAGGGAGGCGGGCTCTACAGTGTGCACCTGCACTGTGTGCGACTGTAAGTCAGAGCTGCTGATTGGTCGGACAGATTATATAATGAATATTACACAGATTTAAAAAGTGACTTTGAGGGAAACGCTGCATGGAAAATTCCTCCCTGATAAAGAAGATCGTAAACAGTGGAGGTGACAACAGCTGCCTGGAGAAATCTGTGATTATCATTCACAAATAAAATGAAATCTTTACTTCAGTCTCTGAGAGGTATTACAGAGAATCTCAAAGCGAATCAGCAGGTGAGATCAGACAGACGCCTCGATTTTTTATTTCCACATAAAAAAAAAAAAATGCTTAAACTATAAAACAAAGTGAAAAGTGTGAATGATCTGAGCACTGAGTCACAATTACAACAGTTTATAACCTCTTATAACTGTCTCGTGATCAGTGCACTACTGTGTACACTACTGACCCCTATTGATACATTATAAAGTGCACAATGTGGCTAAAACCATGTCCCAACTCACACCTGTGGACAGGTAAGTCAGTTATTCTACTTTCAAGTCTTTCTACTGCTGGAGAAAACCGAACCACCTGGAGGAAACCTTATGGAGGCATGAGGAGGGCGGTGGTGGCTCAGGTGGTTAAGGCTCTTGATTAGTGATCCAAAGGTCAGGGGTACAAATCCCAATACTACAAATCTGTCACTGTTGGGCCCTTGAGCAAGGCCCTTATCCCTCAATACCTTAGTTGTATAAAAAAAAAAAAAAAAATGTAAGTTGCTCTGGATAAGGGCGTCTGCCAATGGCGTAAATGCAATGTAATGTAAACTGGGGAAGATCAAGCAAACTCCACACAGACGTTTCACAGATGCCCATAACGTTCATGTCCAAGAACCTTCTCGTAACCCTTAGTGAATGATTTAGCTTGTTTCGGTATCTATGCTCCTGATTCATCCTCACACACTATTCTCTGACTATTGGTTCATGTTAGTGCACTGATATGTACAATATCGATTCATGCTAAAGCACTCAATCGTCTCCAGTACTGACTAATGCTAATGCACTGTTATCCACACTATTGATTCATGCTAGTGCACTACGATCTACATTACAGTCTCACGCTACTGCACTATTATCTAAGCTACCGACTCCTTCTAGTGTACTACAAACTATCTATGCTACTGACTAATGTTAGCATGCTACTATCGAAGCTACTGACACTATCTAGTGCATTTTAGCTATCTACGCTAATGACGCTATCAAGTGCACTTTTAGCTACCGAAGCTACTGTCACTATCTAGTGCGCTTTAGCTACCTACGCTAATGATGCTATCAAGTGCACTTTAAGCTATCGATAGTACTGTCACTGCCGAGTGCAGTGTTTCCCAACCCCTGTTCCGTGGCACATTAGTATGCCGTGAGAAATCATCAGGTGTGCCGTGGAAGATTAACCGATTTCACTTAGCATGTAGTAACAGTGCTGTTCTGCTAGAGGGCAGCAACATGTGCCTCGTGATTTTTCTAATGTAAAAGGTGTGCCTTGGCTCAAAAAGGTTGGGAAACACTGGCCAAGTGTACTTTAGCTATCTACACTAATGACCCTACCAAGTGCACTTTTAGATATCAATGCTACTTTCACCACCAAGGGCACGTTTAGCTATCGATAGTACTGTCACTACCAAGTTCACTTTCGCTATCCACGCTAATGACGCTATCAAGTGCTACTGACACTACTTAGTACACTTTTTATTATCTACAAGACTCATCCTATTGTACTATTAACTATCTACGTTACTGAGTAATGCTAGCACACTGTAACCTGAACTACCGATTCATGCTAGTGCACTGTTAGCTATCTGCGCTAATGAGCTAGCTAAGCGCAGTATTAAATATCGATGCTGCTGACTCAGGTCTATTATTTGACCTGATGATACATGGCTACAGCACTACTATCTACACTAGAGTTTCATGCCAGTGCACTATACTGAATCTACACTACTGACTCATGCTAGGTCACTATTAATGGTGGAATATAATTATTCATACATTCATTTTCTGAACCATTTAATCCTATTCAGGGTCGAGGGGAGGCTGGCGCCCATCTCAGTCGACTCCCTGTAAGGGCAAAGTACACTCCGGACAGCTCGCCAGAGCATCGCGGGCAGAAACACAATAGTGAAAGCTCCTATTCACGATAGTCAGCAATGGTTCTTTTACATGAACCTCCACCACAGACAGTGAGAGACATGGCCGGCATTTGATAACCCAGTTAGCTGCACTGGGGAGACAGCAAGTGACAACCCGGTGATAGTGGGGCTTGAACATTGTGCATTATGATCTTTGCTCTACCACAGACTCTACATTATCGATCTTCCTGCACAGCAACAGTATTAAGTGAGCAATTATTCCTTACTTTGCGACGCATGAATGATTTATAGACTCAGCATCTCGGCCATAGCAGATAATCAGTTCAGATGTCATTTATAAAGTAGGCAGCATTTGTCTGCAGGTTAAAATGAGGCTGAAGCAACGACAATTTGTGGCTTAATAACTCCTCCAATGGGCAACGTTTCCCCTGAACTGTGTGGCATGTGACTGGATGAGATTGGGCAGCTACATATTACGAACACTTACTTCATTACAGCATTCTGCTTCCACTGGACTTCAGTCATCAGTCATTATTAATGTTTGCAACGGCTGCGTTTTACCGTTGGTATGAAAAAAAAAAGCACTTCATTAATGTATAATTTGCATCCTCTAATCTCAATGTGAGTGGCAATTCCGGTGCCATGAATATTTATTAGACCACCAGACCTCAGTCATAACCCTCACATTTGCAGGGGTTTTTTTTAACTAGCAAATTAGAGCTCTGTTTACAAATGAACTGAGACGTAGCCTTCCATGTAGCATTTGATCGCGAGCACTTTATTCAGAGGCATTTCAAATAATTCTTTGGAGCCCAATAGATACAATAAGGAACGTAGCCGAGGACAAGATGGCTCTTAAGGGCTCGTTTTCAACACTTAATAGGTTGTGATGAGCTCTGAAGCCTGGCATTAGACCTGATTAATGTGTGCTGTTTTCATAAATTGCTCACCTAAAATTCTAGCGACTTCATGGTGAATGACATCAATAAGTGAATATGACACACAAAACATTTTTTTTCCCGATGCTAACGCCATGCAGTAGCTCTTAAACATAGACAGCGTGCATTAGGTAGGGAGTCGTCTTTAACAAAGTGAACATGCTACGGAATAACGGACCTTGATATGAGAATAATTAAAGGCCTCGTGGACAGTCCGTTTAAAAAAAAATCAAACCTGAAGCTCTCGGTGCTGTGATCACATCACGCATGCGTGCCTTTGAGATTGGAGCAAGGCCACTTCCAGCTGCGAGAACGATTGATCAAGAAATCACACTGACAGTTTGATGGGAGCTTGATGGACAGCCGGCTCTGACGGTATCCCACCTGTCAGAAGGGAATAAATTGCACAACCCTGCCAATGATCACCTTTGAACGGAGAAAGCATAAAACCAAGGATGAAGGTGCAGAACACTGAACAAACATGAAGGTCGTGAAATGCAACTCAGATCGTTTGCGTTTGGTGATTAAGTGGTTTGTATTGGGGTCCTGAGTAGCTAGTTTACTATTTCAGTTGTCAAATAAAACAAAACTAATTATTCAAACTGTAGAATTGTAAATAGATTAAGTCCATAGACTTCAAGGTATGTGAAGAAAATGAGATGGATCCGGTCATGAATAGGTGCCATATGGTTCAGTTCATTTTCTGTAACTGCTTCATCCTAATTAGGGTCGCGGGGAGGCTGGCGCCCATCCCAGCCAACTCAGGGCGAGGGCAGAGTACACCCTGGACAGCTCGCCAGGCCATCACAGGGCGGAAACACGCTGACGGCTTTGCAGCCTACTCTTGTCGAAAGTCAGCAATGGTTCTTTTACATGCCTCACACCATAGACAGTGAGAGACCGGCCTTTGATAACCCAGTTAGCTGCACTGGGGGGGGACAGTGACAACCTTGTGGAGAGTGGGACTCAAACCCCCAACCTTTGCATCAGCGATCCGGCGCCTTATACCACTAGACCACCACTGCCCTGTGTCATATGGTACTGGTTTTAATTATCCATGTACTCATCTTATAAAATGGTCTTTGGCACATAGATGCAAACAAATTAGTGAAAAAAAATATTTTATTTAAATAATTTCTGAAATATCTGAGGTTTGACTTGTCAAGGTTACTCAAGGTCAAAGGTCATTGTCTCATTTGTAGGGCCATACATGGTTTCTTGTTAGTTTTCCATCATGTCAGGACTTGTTTCAAGGTTATTAGGACTACAAATCCCATGACCTTGATTTTGTGTTTTGAAGGTCGCTGAAGTTTAAAGGGGCAGCACAGTGGTGTAGTGGTCCGCACGTCCGCGTCACAGCAAAAAGACCTGGGTTTGATTCCCAGCTCAGGCGTTTCTGTGTGGGGTTTACTTGTTCTCCCCCCACACAGAAACGCCCGAGCTGGGTTCAAATTCCCAGCTCAGGCATTTCTGTGTAGGGTTTGCGTGTTCTCCCTATGTTTGCATGGCTTTCCTCTGGGTACTTTGGTTTCCTCCCACAGTCCAAAAACATGCACAGAGGGTTGATCGGCTGCTCCAAATCACCCCTGTGTCTGAGTGTGGCTATGAATGGTTGTGAGATTGTTGGCCTTGCGATGGCCTGGCGATCTTTCCTGGGCATGCCTTGCCTTCGCCTGGTGTCAGCTGAGATGGGCATCAGCCTCCTCACAACTCTAACTGTGATTAAGTAGTTTGGAAAATGAATGAATGAGGTTTAAAGGTAATTTTCTTATTTGTAAGGCCATATGTGGTTTCTTCTCAGTATTTTATAGCATCAGCACTTGGTGTGAAGTTATAAGCACTGAATGTCCTGTGACCTTGATTGTTCACTTCTCAAGGGCACTCAAGGTCAATGGGGATTACACCATTGAAAATCTTATATTTGATTTTCTATCCACCCCTGATTTCTTTTTTGGGGCTTTGTCACTTTGTTACTCAGAAATAAACAGTTTAAATTTTGTAACAAGAGAAACGTTTGTCTCCAAAACTCTGTGGCCTTGTCTTGACCTTCACCCTTGACCTTACCATTTCAAAATCGTAAGCTCTCAAGGACTCTGGTCAGGTAATGTTTCCACCAAGTTTGGTGAAAATCCTTGCATGAGTGTGGTCAGGATGGTCCATATATAGTTTCCTATCTGTTCTCTTGTTGAATTTATTTCTAATTTATGAACACAATATTTATTATTGAAACAGAATTTCAAATGTATAGTGTTGTAAATAAAGACTGTGAAAAGAATATAAACTTTGAACAAAATTTTATTCTAACTGTTGGAAGTAGAACTGAGTGGAGAGACATATTTCAGTGAGGGACATGTCTGTTTTTCTCCCATCCTCTGACCCATATTGATCAAAAATTCCAATTGATCTTTCCGAAGCTCTGCTCTCCCGCTGTGTTTGCAGTCACCTGAGGCACAAAGTGCGGCACCGTGTTTGCCGCCAGGATTACGGTGCACAAAATCCATTCATAACAACTTCAGCTCCCATCATCCACATTGTGGATTACATTCAGAGCTCTATTTGCTATTTGATAGATTTTCACACTGGCGTTAACGTCCCGGCGTCTTTATTCAGTGCACTCAGGGTGATAGACGTTCGGTGGTGTTTTTCTGTCACCGTACTGATACGCACCGAGTACGGCTATTGCGTTATTGTTATCATGATGACGCGGCTTTGCATTTGTAATGTTATTAGCGATCACGCGAAAGCCTCGGTGTAGTGTACGTAATAAAAATGTCATTTAACATGCCGCATTTCCATAAACCTCACTGATAAGATATTTGTGTGACCTCTAGGTGTTATAGCATGCTATAAAACAAGGATATAAGATTTTTTCATGAGTTTTTTTTTTATATATAAATATTAATAAGGACTGCCGCTAGTCAGGAAAAGATTACTAGCTCTCACTGCTACATCTTTCTGAGGGGGAAAAAACTCAACATTACAAACAGCAATGAGAAAGACAAACAATAGATATTTGTTTCATCCCCATTAACCCTGTCATTTTCCCCGTCTCCATTAATCCTGACTAATCAAGACGAAACGATGGATTTGGATGCTTGATTGACCCACTGATTGCCCTTCAGCTCATTCGAACAGGATGATGACACACGTCTGGGTCTATGGAAGGCTTCAGGTGCTTTTATTCAAATGCATTTCAGACAGGCATGTTGACCAAATGATGACCTGTATTATTTCAAAAGCATGTCTGGTTGTAAAAAGCTTTTTCTCTTCCTTTCAAACCTCGAACCTGCTCCAGGAACTATATTATTAAGGTGGAAATGCTCAAGTCATGCTTAGGTCACTAGCTGGAGCTTAGCCAGAAATGCTAATGGACATACTAATAAAGTTCTAGCTAACAAATTAATTTGGATGGATAGTATCTGCCAGTGGAAAAGTGGAAACTATAATTAATTCAGGTGCATAATAGTGTGGGTGGGTGGGTGGGTGGGGCGGTGCATGTCTGCCTTACAAAAAAGGTCCTGTACTTGCATGGGTTTGCATGAGTGATCTGGTTTCCTCCAACAGTCCAAAAACATGCACAGTATGCTAATTGGCTGTTCTAATTCACCCCAGGTGTGTGTGTGTGTGTGTGTGTGTGTGTGTGTGTGTGTGTGTGTGTGTTGACCCTGCAATGGCTTTGAGAGCTGTTCAGGGTGTACCCCGTTCTCATCCAAAGTCGCTATCCTAATTAGCATAAAGAGGTTAAAAGAATGAAGGAATTCATTAATTGTACTATCCTACTTTGTAATGACGGTCATTAGGGCATTGCTAAGGTTGGGGGTTCGATTCCCACTCTCCACAAGGTTGTCACTGTTCCCCCAGTGCAGCTAACTGTGCTATCAAAGGCCAGCTGTGTTTCTTATTTTCTATGGTGAGAGCTCCATGTAAAAGAACCATTGCTGACTTTTGACAAGAGTAGGCTACAAAGCCATCAGCATGTTTCCACCCTGCGATGGCCTGGCGAGCTGTCCATGGTGTACTCTGCCCTCTCCCAGAGTCGACTGGGATGGGCGCCAGCCTCCCTTGCAACCCTAATAAGGATTAAACGGTTACAGAGAATGAACTGAACTGTATGTTGGTTGTGTTGTTACTTGAAAAGTTTCCAGTTAATATGAGGAAAAAATTCAAAGTACTTGAGTTACTGGCACAGTTCGAAATAAAGAGGCGCTTCGAAATACTTTGTTGTCACTATCGTCTCGTCACAGTCATCTCGTGACCTTCTTTTGTCGCAGGTTATTTTATCATTGTTTGTCAGACAGAGTTAATTACAGATGAGACGATGTATCATGCGTCTGTAGCTTTCCTTCCCCTCTCGGCAGCATTCTCATTGCTGGTGCGTCACATTCAGGCCCTGGTCGTGAGTTGGGTCCACATGGGACCTTTGGGAAGCGAGTGATGATTCAGTGTTATCATCTGCTGAGGAATTTAGGTGTCCGAGAATAGCAGGGCAATAACTTTTTGATTTTCTTCCTCCTCTATCAAATATGTTATTTTGAACTTGGGTGCAATTGGAGTGGCTGTGCCTGTGTGTGTGTGTGTGTGTGTGTGTGTGTGTGTGTGTGTGTGTGTGTGTGTGTGTGTGTGTGTGTGTGTGTGTGTGTGTGTGTGTGTGTGTGTGTGTGTGTGTGTGTGTGTGTGTGTGTGTTTATATAAATATACTAGTATATAAATATATATATATATATATATATATAGACTTGGACAGTAATTTAAGAAAAGTTAAAGCTTACACTGATGGGATTTTCATTTCCTGTTTCTTTGTTATCGGAAGAGCTATAAAGAAAACTCTATATGCAGCATAATCTCATCAAGATTTATCTCAATCTTCCATCTTTCCTGCACCAGCATCTATCATACAGTGTCTATGGGATCCCAGTCCACTCCACTCTGCTCCAAATAGCATAAGATTTCATCCTTTCGAGCTTCAAACACACCTCAGCTGCGAAGACATTATTTGTTAGTTTTAAAAACATAAGTTCTGTAATAACAGGAGCACCTAGAGAGCGCAAACCTTCACCAAGCCCAGAAAAAATATGCTAACGAAAATCCAAAAAAGTCTCCTCTCATAATGTTAAAGGATCCTTTTAAAAAAATTGTGGATGCAACAATCTGGTCCGGATAATCTCAATACAGTAATGGAGTCCTGGTCCAAAGCCCCACCTCTGATAGTAATCTCATCACATGGCAATCTGTATACAACTATACGTAAAATATAACCTCTATGAGATAAAAAAAAAAAAAAGGGCCAATTAGAAAGCCATGAGGTTCTCCACACATGTGAACTGCTTCATGCATTCATGCATTTTCCAGACGGCCTAATCCTATTATGATCACAGGAAGACTGGAGCCTGAGGTACACCCCGAACAGCTCACCAGGCCATCACAGAGTGAATATACACACTACCATTCACAGCTAGGGGAAATTTGGAACAACAAGATGGATGTCTTTGGATGGAAACCAGACTACCTGGAGGAAACCCACACAAGCACAGGGAAAACAAGCAAACTCAACACAGACATGTCCTCACTGAGGCCAGGACTTGAACCTAGAAACTTCTTGCTGTTAGACGGCTTTGCTAAATGCTTCCCCTTCCCACCACACACAGCTTATCATGATCCAACTAATCCCATAGCTTGGTGTTAAGCACTAACAGGAACTGACTTTGAACTTAAGAACTTTATTGTCGCTCGATCGGTGCCAAATTATCGGCATCCGCATCACAATGCTCCGATTGAGCGATTATTTCCAACACCCATCGTTCACGTTATTCTGAGTTTCCACACATGTTGTGCACTTTATATCTTTATATTGGTCGGAACCTGTGTAAGCATGCTTGTCTTCTGTCTCGGTGATATTTGTAGCACACAGCCGTATGATCGAGGGACTCTGATGTGTGTTTGATGACTGTGTTTTGGTCTGTGACAGTCTGTACTTTTACCAAATCTGTTATCAAAGAGAATCATTTCTGACACTAAAGGATGGTACTGTCGCGTGATTCGTGTCTTACAGACGTTCCTGTCACTGCATTTCGCTTTTATGGAGAAAAACTCTTTTACAGGGAAGAGTTCTCAAATAAAAGGTGCAGACAAACTTGACATGTGATGATTAAAATCACACGGAGGTTATTAACTACACATTCTTTCAACGGCTTACACTTCTGATCACATTCCACCCTGAAAGTATACCAACGTTATACAGCATTACACTCTAAAATGATAACAAAATCATCATAATAATGATAACCAGTACTTTTCATGTTTCTGGATTTTTCTCCCTGAGGAATTCGTTAGTTCTTCTTAAAAAAAAAAAAAAGAAAAAGAAAGCATGAATAAATATTTCTGAATAAAATCTACTGCAGCGTCTCATTGTGTTTCTATCAAGGCTATGTAATAGAAAATCTTGTCACTGACAACTACACGGAAGGTTGACGCGACTGTCAGCGCATTCAGGTCAGCACTTTCCATTTTCATCTTAAAAAAAAAAAAAAAAAAAGGTAAAAAAAAAAATCTGATGGCATCTGAGATGACGAGAGCTCCACAGAGAGCAGATGTTCATCCTGTGGAGTTGTTTGTTCTGGCACTGTAGAATTACTCCCCAAACAGCATGCGTGCCCTTACCTAACACTTAATGTAAAGCAAAGGTGGGCACCATGTCAATGCTTTTTTCAGGCAATTGTTATTAATTTTTTCCAAAACGTATGAACACTGACATCACTGATTTGAGCTGTATTAAATTACGCTATATAGGCATGAAAAAGAACTATTGCTGACTTTCAAGGGTAGACTGCATAGCCGGCAGCGTGTTTCTGCCCTCCGATGTCCTGACAAGCCGTTCAAGGTATACTCTTCCCTTGCTCAGAGTAGGCTGAGACGGGTGCCCGCCTCTCCTCGACCGTAATTAGGATTAAGCGGTTCAAAAAATTAACACTATGCTAATCAGACGGATTTTCAGGACAATCAACAAGGAAAATAGCATGTGTTAACTAGCTAGCTAACTATAAACACATCAATCGCCTGTTTGCCAATCAGCAGATTAACGATATTAACTAATGTCTACAAGTTCTGGTTAGTTAGCTGGGAACACCACCCAACAGACAAACAATCATCGTGAGTGTTGTCTAGCTAGTTAACATAGGGCACAGAAATCTAATGTATGCCAATAAGCAGACTAGCGATGCAAGCTAATCTCTACAAGTGTTAGCTGGCTAGTTCACTAAGGATATAGCAAGCGAGTTTGCCAAACCTCAGACTAAACATGTAAACTAATTTTTAAGAATGTTAGCTTGCTAGTGAGCCAATCATCAATATTATATGTTAGCAAACCCACAAGCTAACTCTGAAGCCAGCATTAGCTAACAGCCAATTAGCCTAACGGGTGTTTCGACTGTGCGAGAAGGACAGTGTACACAGAGAAAACCTACAGAAATATGGGCAGAACATATAAATTTCACACAGAACCCAGGACTCAAAACCAGGAACATTCTTGCTTTGATGCGGACGTGCTAACCACTACGCCACCGTGCCATTCTATATGACGTGCTGAGGATCCAAATCTATTCCCAAGGCTCAGTGTCAACGCCAGTGACAAGGATAAAGTTAAAATCTTTTCATGATGACTAAGCTGTTATTTCTGCCAGTTGCTATTGGGTCACGTAGCACAGTGCGAAAAATATTTCACCCTATGTCGTCGTCTACGTACAGTACTTCCATTTCAAGGTCTGTTAGTTTGGTATTTTGAGAATGAGATTTTATTAACTTTGGGGGTTTTTTCACACAGGGATATGAAAAGCAAGATGACGCAAACTATTTTAATGCTACACTTCCTGAGAGCTTCATTTGGCCTCTTTTTGTGCCCAGAGTCAGAAAACTATTTATTTATTTACTAAAATCATTTGAGTGGGATCAAAAAACTCAGTGAGAAAATCTCATTTTCTGGCAGCATCCCAACACACAGAGGAGGGCCATGCTTCCTGTTCTGCAGGGCTGCGGGAGACGAACAAAAGCCTGATCGCTCCGCTTCAGTTACACTATCAGCAGACCCACTGAAGAAAACCAAAGAGGAGTCACTGGATATACGATGTAGTCGCAATAGGAAAACCATGATACACCTCCTGGGTTTGGAATTAGGCTGTGGCAGAATCCCCAATAACCAATTGGATTGACATCTCAGGGGCGTGTCTCTATACTTGGTGGTTTGTTGTGGCACACTTTAATTTATTTATTAACAATTTTATGGCAGAAATGTATCTCATCTCAGTGCAGTCAAAGCAAGTCTCATAACCCAGTTGTTCAGCAACCAAAATTCAATCATCTATGCCAGTGACAAGAAACCTAAGAATCTGTGTTGACTGTTGATGGATGGATGGTCAGCTTTTGTAAGGGTCATCATCATCTTCCACTTCTTCCAGGGTAGGGTCGCGGGGGCAGGAACCTAAGCAAAGATGCCCAGACATCCATCTCCCCACCCAGTTACTCCAGCTCTTCCGGGGGCACATCAGTCCCTCCAGCGTGTTCTAGGTCGACCCCGGGGTCTCTTCCAGGTTGGACATGCCCAAAACACCACACCAGGCAGGCATTCGGGAGGCATTCTGAGCAGATGCCTGAGCCACCTCAACTGGCCCCTCTCAATGCGGAAGAGCAGCGGATCTACTTCGAGCTCTCCCCGGATGGTAGAGCTTCTCACCTTATCGCTAAGGGAGACCCCCACCACTTTTTAAGCGAGAGCCCCGCCACACACTTTACTTTTGTAAGGGTCTTTTTCATTATTAAATCGGGGGATGGTAACTTGTTAGCTATAGTTATGCAGATTGTTATATTGTTTGAAATGGTTTTCACATCCTGATAGCAAGTTTTCTATGAGCTCTGGGAAAAAAAAAACTAAAAAAAAAGAAAAGAAAATCTGTCACCTATGGCTGTTGTAATCGTGAAAAATACCAACCAATCACTGCTTCATGGCCCACTGGGAAACAATCAATCAAATGCTTCCATTGCTACATGCTTCTCTCAAGCAGTCAGAGTGAATCTCATGCATGTGATTGGACAGGTGCGGCCTTGCAGGATTCCCGAGGGCAGGGAAGGGTTTAGTCGGAGCCCTAAAGGGATGCTACTTTGGGATTTTGCTAGATTTTCAGATTACCATCCCCAGGTTTAATCATTTCATATCTTGGAAATTTTTAATTGAGATTCTTTTGCAAATTCAAACTAATTTTAACTCACAACATGTTGATGGTAGTGTTCAGTTTGTTTCTTGGTTTGTTTCCTGGTTTGTTTCAGTAGTGTAGTGTTTTGGTTTGTTTCCCGGGCTTAGTGAGGGCGTTTCTGTGTTGAGTTGGCCTGTTCTCCCCAGGTTTGGGTGGGTTTCCTCTGGGGACTCCTGGTTTCCTTCTGCAGCTCCTGGTTTCCTTCTGCAGCCCATGCAGTGTGCTGATTGGTGATTCCGAATCGCCTTTAAGTTTTGTCCCTGCCATGACCTAGTAAGCTGTTCAGGATGTATCCTGCCTTCACCTAGAGTGGGCACCAATCTCCCCACATCCATAATTAGGACTAAGTTACTTAGAAAATGCATGAATGAATAATTATAAGTACAATATAATACAATACAATATTCAAATACAATATAATACAATACAATATTCAAATACATACAAATGAATGAATAAACGTACGATATTCCTGTGATACTTGGTTGACTATATGTATAGTCAATCAAGTATCGCAGGAATATCACACGAGGATTTGCCACAATCATACTGCTTTCATGTGAACATCATAAGATTGCTTTACAGACCTAATTCTTTTCTTTTCGGCTGTTCCCTTCAGGGGTTGCCACAGCGAATTATCTGCCTCCATCTCACCCTATCCTCTGCATCTTCTGCTCTTACTCCAACTACTTTCGTGTCCTCCTTCACCACATCCATAAATCTCCTCTTTGGTCTTCCTCTAGGCCTTCTGCCCGGTAGTTCCAACCTCAGCATCCTACTACCAATATACTCACTATCCCTCCTCTGTACATGTCCAAACCATCTCAATCTAGCCTCTCTGACTCATCATCAGTTCATTTTCTGTAACCGCTTCATCCTAATTAGGGTCACGGGGAGGCTGGTGCCCATCCCAGCCAACTCAGGGCGAGGGCAGAGTACACCCTGGACAGCTCGCCAGGCCATCGCAGGGCGGAAACACGCTGACGGCTTTGCAGCCTACTCTTGTCGAAAGTCAGCAATGGTTCTTTTACATGCCTCACACCATAGACAGTGAGAGACATGGCCGGCCTTTGATAACCCAGTTAGCTGCACTGGGAGGACAGTGACAACCTTGTGGAGAGTGGGACTCGAACCCCCAACCTTTGGATCAGCGATCCGGCACCTTATACCACTAGACCACCACTGCCCTTGCCTCTCTGACTTTGTCTCCAAAAATGTTCTGCACACATAAGATGGTTAATTCAGTTCTTCAAGAATAGAAGTGCTGATGAGAGTAGTTTTAAGCCATCCATTTCACAAGATATATATCTTATAAATATATATCTTATATATAACTTTCTTACCCAATGCAGCCGTGAGGGGGGGGGGGCACAAACCAGTGTCTCTCCCTCACGCCGGTCCCAAATCCAGATAAATGCAGAGGGTTGCGTCAGGAAGGGCATCCAGCGTAAAACAAATGACAAATAAAATATGCGAATCACAAGAAAGAATGACATACCGGATATGTCGAGGCCCGGGTTAACAACGACCGCCATCAGTACTGTCAAACAACAGGGTGCTGGTGGAAATTGGACTACTGTTTCTCGAAGAAATCGAAGAAGGAGAGGCGGGAGGCGTGTCTGTTGCCAGAGAGAGAAGAGGAAAGGCATGAGTCTAGGACTGAAAGTAGGGACTTTGAATGTTGGAACTATGGCAGGAAAAGGTAGAGAGCTGGCTGACATGATGCAGAGGAGGAAGGTGGACATATTGTGTACCAATATACACACTATCCCTCCTCTATACATGTCCAAACCATCTCAATCTAGCTTCTCTGACTTTGTCTCCAAAACATCTTACATGTGCTGTCCCTCTGATGTACTCATTCCTGATCCTATCCATCCTCATTACTCCCAGAGAGAACTTCAACATTTTGATCTCCGCTACCTCCAGCTCTGTCTCCTGTCTTTTCCCCAGTGCCACTGTTTCTAAACCATACAACATCGCTGGCCTCACCACCGTCTTGTACATACAAGACAATACCCCACCACAGACATACAACACTTATTTTTTTTATGTGAAATTATCTATCTCCAGCTTTCAAATACATCTCACCCAAACCCGCATTGGTCGCTTCAGCCTCAGCCACATAAAATTCGTACGACAAAATAAGAATCGCTGGTTCGTGGTAACATTCATTCATTTATTTTCTGAACCACTTAATTTTAATTAGGGTCATGGGGAGGCTGACGCCCATCTCAGCCGACTCAGGGCAAGAGCGGACTAAACCCTGTACAGCTCGTCAGGCCATCAAAGAACACAAAACACTCAGACAGAAAGCCCTATCAGTTCCCTTGAACGAATAAGCTCACAGGCGTCGATGAATGGCTGGTGATCACTGTGAGTGACAGGGAAGTGAGGGTATGCAGCCCCTCCCTCTGTGAGAGCTCAGCCAATTAGCTCTGATTGTAACAGTGGTTCTAATTAGATTTGACTTGAAAGTTATACTTTTTTGGGTTGTTAAATATAAGATATTTGGTATTTGGCTAAGCATCTCACATACATAATACATTTCACAACAAACTTGGTATTTAGATTGCAGACAAAACTCAGGAGGCACTTGAGAGATTTTTAAAAACGATGTGAATTATATACACGGGGAGTGTGAGCGTAAAACCAAGGTGTGTCTTTGGTTATTAAATAATTTACTGTTTGTCTTGCTAAACTTTATGGTTTGGCTGTAAACAGAATGGAAAATTATGGACGGCTATTCCAGGCTAATATTGAATACATAAATACAAGGCTGGTTCTTACAGAATCATCTGTTTAAACTGTATAAAACCGCCTTCTGTTTTTTTAGCACAGACGCCACTGTATTAAATAAAAACGTTACTCGAGGATTTTATAGAATAACTTCATTAACCTTCAACTGGAAATGACCAATGGCGTAGTGATTAGCACGACTGTCTCACAGTAAGAAGGTCCTGGATTTGAGTCATGGGCTTGGCAAGGGCGTTGCTATGTTGGGTTCTCATGTTCTCCAATGCTTGCATGGTTCACTCCGGGTACTCGGGTTTCCTCCAGCAGTCCAGAAACATGCTAAGTGGCTGTTCCAAGAAACATGCCATGTGGCTGTTCCAAATTACCCCTTGGTGTGAGAGTAGGTGTGAATAATTGTCTGTGTGCTGGCCCTACAACGGCCTGGCCCCACCTTCGTCCACAGTTGGCTAAAATAGGCACCTGCCTCCTCTATGATGCTAATTTGGATTAAGTAGCTTAGAAAACAAATTGTTGAGTTTGTTGGGGCAGTGGTGACCTGGTGGTAAGGTGCTGGATTACCAATCCTGAGCCCCACTATCACTGGGTTGTCACTGCTGTCCCCGCAGTGCACTAACTGGGTTTTCAAAGGCCGGCTGTGTCTCTCACTGTCTGTGCTGGGGTTTCATGGAGAAGAACCATTGCTGACTTTCAACAAGAGTACCTGCATAGTTGTCAGCATGTTTCTGCCCTGTGATGGCCTGGCGAGCCGTCCATGGTGTACTCTTCCCTCACACAGAGACGGCTGGGATGGGCGCCAGCCTCCCCATGATCCTAATTTGGATTAAGCGGTACAGAAAATGAATGAATGACTGTTTGTTTGGCTTTTGCAGAGACATCACTCCTGTATGGAGATTGCATGTTCTTCTAGTGTCTTCGTGGAGTTCCTCCCCCCATCCCAGGTGTGAGTGTGAATGGTTTTGTGTGTGTCACGGCCCTGCAATGGTCCGGCGACCTGTTCTGTTGTTCACATGGGTCAGAATGGTCTCTGATTCGTGACCTTAATAGAGGATAAAATAAGATTCAGGAAATGACACGACATGACCTTCACTTGTAAGCACAACAGGTCAAGAACATAAGATCGAGCGCAAATCTGAAGTGCCGGCAATAAATTGGCTCATGTCTCACACACACATGTTATTATGGTCTCGTGATCTCCACTGAGTATCTCATGATTTCTTAAAAGAGCTGTGTGTGCCATTTCACAAATAGAAATGTTTATTATCGACATGATTCACGGGCATCTTGGGATTATTTTTGTTCCATCTTGGTAATGACATTTGGTTTGATTGCTTTATAATTTCTCCTCCATCAACACTCAGAAAATGGCAGTTTCATTCCTGTCGATTTACATAAGAAGCTGTTACTGCACTCAGAAACATATCTATTCAAGCACATGTAGGCTGTATGTGGTAAACTGCTTTCAGGCAAAGTTGCTTTAAAAAAAAAAAAAAAAAAAATATATATATATATATATATATATATACATACTGTGGTACCTTGAATTTAATGTGTTCCGAGAGCGAGCTCATAAGCCAAAAGGTTCGTTAGATAAAACAATTATTCCCATAACAAATAACAGCAAACCAATTAATCCGTTCCAAGCCCCTCCCAAACTCATATAACCTGCCACAAACACGTATATTTGAGCTAATATATTAAAGATAAACATGTAAAAACAATAAATATTTCATAATAATAATACATGTACATTAACATTGATAATAATTAATAATAAATAATAATAAAACAAGAATAAACAATATGTCAACTAACCCTTCCGATCATTGACTGTCACATGGGCAGGCATGAGGAGGCACGTAACAGAAGAGAAGGAGGAGAATTTTGTGCATGTGCACACTACGAATGCCAGCGAGGAAAGGCTCATGGTGAGCTCCCACAAGGCCAGTACTTCTGAAATAGTGGGGCGTGCCCTCCTTGAGGCTGTTTCACTATTTATAGTCGTGCTATAGTTGCGCTGAGGGGGGGGGTTCTTCATAGAGGGGGCGTCACAGAAAATTATTGAGTAACAGTGCATATGGCATTCTCGGAGCGTGGAGGAATACACGTGGAATAATATGAGGCTAATCGGGCCGGAAAAGCCATTTCGAGGAGATCTTGTAAAGTGAATTTTTGCTGGTTAGATGAGGCAGATTTTTGGTGGGCTCGAAGCTGGTTTCATGGGAAAATGTGTGTCTGTGTGTGTGTGTGTGTGTGTGTGTGTGTGTGTGTGTGTGTGCAATAAAAATGTGTTTGAAATATTTCAAATGTTCTTGATCAATCTCAGAAACACCTGATCAGCAGATATACCATGCTTGATTTGGTTTGGTTAATCAAATATGATATACATTCCTCCCAATCTTCAGAAGTTCTTCACCAATCAAAACGTTTTCAATAATCAGAAAGTTTTCCGACTCTTTGCCTACATTTACAGATGATTCTGACCAGCCCAGAGTGTTAGGAACCAATCTGAGGTGTTCCTGATGTTCATGGTTACCAATCTCCAGTGTTCTCGCTCAGTCTCAGCTGTTCCTGATCTTCACGTTTACCGTTTACTCATCACAAGTGTTCCTCTTCAACTTCAGATGTTCTTAATTGTCATATACACCAACCTGATGGTTCCTCTTCAATCTCAGATGTTCTTGATCTTCATATTCACCAATCTGATGGTTCCTCTTCAATCTCAGATGTTCTTGATCTTCATATTCACCGATCTCAAGTGTTCCTCTTTGATCTCAGATGTTTCTTACCAATCTGAGATGTTTCTGAGCAAACTCAAACATTCCTGATGATTAAACCCAGATGTTCCTCACCAAGTTAAATGATTCCTCAGCATCACAAATAGCAGTCGCAAATGTTCCTTGCCAATTAAGATAGTCCAGACTATCATCCCATCATCATGTTGAGCAAATCTGCTCATTTTACATTTCAGTGATAATTTTTTAGAGGAATTATTTTAAGAGTAAGAAATGAACAATCCTAGATATTTATGACAGGAACATTCTGAGATGTTTCTAATTCCACCATTAATAATTTGATATGGCTTTGTCTAGTATGAGATATGGAAATGCACAGATTGTTGAAAACTGAGTATATGGTCATCGTTGTGAAGGGTTTTGGCAGCGTGAGTGTATGTGTGGGAGGAACGAGTGGACAAGAATGTAGTTTAAGCAGGACCTGAGCAATTACGTATGGTGTGTGTGTGTGGGAGACTCAACTATTATTTCTGATTCTTGCACATCACCGCTGAACTGTGGAGAGAAATTTTCAGTTTTGTCACATAAATGCAAATCTGTGGCTCATGCAGCCTCTGAAACAATGCTGTTGCTTGGGGGTTGTGTGGGAACATGCACTTTGTATTCCGGTAAATACGGAAGCTTTGACGGTTGCGATTGAGACGTGTTCCGTGTGGATGATGAAGTGATTGTTTGTTGCTCAAATTTAATGCAGGTTTCCTGCATGTCAGTTACAGGTACTGGGTTTACGCCGAGAGAGTAATGGATCTATCTTCCTGGGGTCAGTATGCGGTTTAGGCTACGTTCATCACCCAGACATCTTTATGGCTGCTTCAGACGAGAGAGCCGCTGTGCGTCTTCATTTAAGGGCTGAGGGCGTTTCATTAGCCTCAGTCTCCTCTCATTATTTCCCAAACTCCCCCTTGTAGTAAATCTGGCATCCAAACTCAACAACGCAGCCCGACGCAATAGAGACGCTTATGGGTGGACTTCAATTAAAGTGACATGGAATCAATGCCATTATCGCCGGTCAATGCATCCAGGACATTTTTAAACAATGCTGTAAAGGTTTTCTCAATTCTACACCTACCATCATTGAACTTTCCTTCTGAGTTTTGGTGATCAGACAGGTCGATATTTCTTTCTCACAATAGATTTTCTCAACGTTTCAGTTAAGGTGACCTGCTCTATTGAGTCCACCAGTAATGACTAGCAATTACTCACTGGCTAGTTCAACAAGAACATCTAAGGGATAACGAAGACAACTCCATGGGAACCAAATCCCATTGTTCATTCTATAACTGGCAAAAAGTTCTGCTGTTTAAAATTACACTTCCATCTGTTTTTCTAACAGGTCAATCTTCTACCAAGTGGCAAAGACACAAAAAGAAGAACTGATTTTAACTCCATCAAACTCCACTCTTTAAGAGGTAGCTGATTGGTCTGTCCTTCCGAGGAACATTTACAGGCCTTCTATGGAATTTATGTATCATCCTATAAAGAGCTTCCTCATAGAGCCATTAAAAAAAGACCTCCAACTATCCAAGGAACCCTTGAAGAACATCACCCTCTTACTCACTCACTCATTTGCTGAAACCCTAATCCTACTATTAGAGTCGTGGTAAGGCTGCAGCCTATCTCAGCATCTCAGCTGACACTGTGCTATGGTGGGGTATACCCAGAACAGTTCACTAGAACATTACAGGCCAACACAGACAACCATTGACACCATCATTCACACCAAGGGACAATTTTGAGGAGATAGCTCAGTGTGCAAGTCTTTGGTCTGTGAGAGGAAAACCAGAGTGCCCAGTGGAAACCCTGCAAGCACAGGGAGAACGTGCACACTCCACACAGATACACCCTGACCTCATGAACTTCTTGCTATCCAGTAGATGTGCTAACCACTACGCCAACATACTGCCCCTTAAGCAACCTTGTTCAGGCAGGATTTTTTTTCTTTGTGGATCCAAGAGACGAGTTTCTATCCGTTGAGTTTGACTATAAACCCAAATGTTTGCATCTCAAAGTCATCCTACGTTCGATGACCGGCCATTGGACAAAAGGAAAGACACTTTGTTCCAGCTGGAGGTGAAGATTATAATAGCCTCTTTAATCAACCCTCAGGATCGTGCTCTTGTTATTGATTTTATTTTCTTTCTCCTGCTAATGAGCTCCCAGCGTGGGCAGTGTGGAGATAATGTTATACAACCCATAGCAAGTAATAACTTCTTGAGAACCTCCCCAATGGATTCAGAACCAAGGAGCACATGCTAGATGACTAAACATGGAAAGTAGCATTGGTCCAAAAAACTCTACTGAAACTCATGAGCAGATCAATGAGATACTGTATGCATGTAAATGAAATTGTTCGGGATTTTGTTACAGGAGGAAAATAATAAATAATGATTTGGGTCGAATTAGTTTTATGGGACATGGACAGGTAAGAGCTGAAATTTGTTCCCCTTTGGTTAAAAATGATCCCACATTCGGCTAATAAGCATAATAAGTGATTAAAGATGGCACAGGAACACCACAATCTGATTGGTTGCCTTTTATTTTCCAGATTATACTTCACTATGACTTGCCAGGCCAATGCAGAACCAACACATACAAAATAGTCACACATACAATAACAATATGAGGTAATTTGAAATGTGCCAATTATCCAAATGTGTACGTGGAGGAAACCAGAGTACACAGAGAAAACCCATACATGCTCATGTAACTCCAGATAGAAGCATCTAAGCCTGGGACTCAAACCCAGGACCTTTATGTACCTTAACCTTCCTCTGCTCAGGTGGATACATGACAGAAAATATTAGTTGCCCTGAAGAAGTGTGTCAGTGTGTCTGCCAAATGCTGTGAATGTAAAAAAAAAAAGCTGGTGATGTGTGTGTGTGTGTGTGTGTGTGTGTGTGTGTGTGAGAGAGAGAGAGAGAGAGAGAGAGAGAGCGAATAATTGAATAAAGTTGATGAAAGGCATCAAAGTGAAACCACAAAAATAAATGTGGAATACACACCCACCTTGTGAAGACACGCCTATATTGTACCAACATGCCTACATTGTGCAGACAAGCCTACATCCTGTAGACACACTCACATTGTGAAGATATACAGTACGTATCTACATTGTGAAAGCACACCCGCATTGTGAAGACACACCCACATTGTGAACACACGCCTATATTGTACCAACACGCCCACATTGTGAAGAGATGCCTACATTGTGTAGACACACCTACATCCTGTAGACACACTCACATTGTGACCATATAGCTACATTGTGAAAACACACCCACATTGTGAAGACACACTCACATTGTGAAGACACACCCACATTGTGAAGACAGGCTCACATTGTGAAAACATGACCACTTTGTGAAGACACACCTCCATTGTGTTGACACACACACACACACACACATATTTTGAAGACATACCCACATATTGACATTGTGAAGATAAGCTCCCCACATTGTGAGGACACACCCATATTGTAGACATGCCCATGTTGTAAGGACACACCTATGTCTGCAGTTTATACTTCCAGATATTATGTACTTGTGCAAATCATCATCATCATCTTCTTGTTCTTCTTTTCCTTAATTCAGGGTCGGGTCACGGACGCAGCAGCCTAAGCAATGAGGTCCAGACGTCCCTCTCCCCAGCCACTTCCTCCATGTCTTCAGGGGAGAAACAGAGGCATTCCCAGGCCAGCCGAGAGACATAATCCCTCCAGCATGTTCTAGGTCGACCCCGGAGTCTCTTCCCAATCGGACACGCCCGAAACACCACACCAGGGAGGCGTTCAGGGGGCATTCTAACTAGATGCCCGAGCCACCTCAATTGACTCCTCTCAACGCAGAAGAGCAGTGGTTCTACTCTAAGCTCCTCCCAGATGGCTGAGCTTCTTACCCTATCTCCAAGGGAGAGCCCTGCCCCCCAGCAAAGTTCAACCACTTGTATCCGCCATCTTGTTGTTTCTGTCTCTACCCAAAGCTCGTGACCATAGGTGAGGGTTGGAATGTAGATTGACTGGTAGATTGAGAGCTTTTCCTTGCGACTCAGCCCCATCTTCACCACGATAGACCGGTACAAGTTCTGCTTTACAGCAGAGGCTGCAGCACTCCACCTGTCAATCTCCCGCTCCATCTTTCCCTCACTCATCAACAAGATGTGTAAAACGGTCTCATTCATTGAGATAACACAGAATTAATCCAGTCTGAGAACTATTTTAAAGACTAATCGCCATTTCCTTCGCACTTTATTTTTTAAAAGCATAAACTCTAGTGCGAATAACATTCCTTTTAAGATTTAATTTTCTTTTTTTAAAAGCTTCAGTCATAAAGACACACTTTCTGACACACTGATTGTCCTGATATTGGTGTTCCCGCACAGCTGGGATTATTTTTTAAATAAAAAAAATAAAACAAATATACGCCAATTAAAAACAAGTCTATGACAAGCTGACATCTAAATAAGTGGCGTTTGGCTTGCTGTCGCAAATAAATACGTAAACAGATGTGGACTGTCAGAAGGACAGTGTTTATTTATCGAACCGTCCATTGTGAGGATGGCGATTTTAACGGCACTTTGGAAATTTATATATAAATAATAAGCGAAAAATCCCCGGCTCATGTTCAGCTCCCAGCAAAGCGACACTTCAGCATAGCGCCGCATCACTTCATCATAACACAAGCGATCAGCACACACTTTATATAACAGCGAAAAATCGGCGGAGCAATGCTGTCATCCATCAAGGACACTCAGCAAGCAGCGGTGCAGCGAAGGTCTCGGTGTGATCAAAGCCTTCAGTCACGCGCTGTTACAAATTAGGACACAAAAAATAACACGACCACTTCTGAGATATTTTTCTTTTTAAAGAGGAACTATCAAACGAATTCACTTCAGCTTTCAAGTCACATATTTATCACTGTCGTTGTTTATAAAAAAATTAAAAAAAAAAAAAAAAAAAAAAAAAAACAGAAAATAAGCTGTAGTAGAAGACATTTCAAACCCAGAAATGATCAACAGAACATTACAAAAAAAAAAGGAACTGTGTGGAGGCGTAGTGGTTAACACACACACACACACACACACAGCAAAAAGGTCCTGGGTTCGAGTCCTGAACCCGTTGAGGGGGAGGGGGATTTCTGTGTGAGATTTGCATGTTCTCTCCGTGCTGGTGTGGGTTTCCTCCAGGTGATCCAGTTTTTCCTCCCACAGTTCAAAACCATGCACGTTAGGCGAACTGGCTCTTCCAATTTGCCCCTAGGAGTGAATGTGAGAGTGAATTTGAATGGCTGTGTGTGTTGGCCCTGCTGTAGACTGGTGAAGTGTTCAGGGTGTACATTGCCTTCACCTAGTGTTGGTTAAAATAAGCTTCCCTGCTTCCCAATGACTCTAATGTACGAATACACAGTTCAGCAAGTGACATTACAGACTGTTCACAAAGTCCTTCAATTGTTGAAGAAGATAAAAAAACTTGTATTCGACCTTTGGGAGATGAGAGATGTGAAATTTGAATTGTTTTTATATTCATGTACGAATAGTTTATTAGTTTCTAACTGGAAAAAAAAAACATCGAAAAAATGAGCTTGTTTTTGTTGTTGCTGATGTAGAAAAACAATTAATCAAACAAGTGGAATACAAAAAAAGATATTTCAGCATATTATCAATTAAACTTCATTCAGAGAGCGCAAACCACCACCAAGTTTAAAAATATCAATATGAATTACACCGCAAGGCGACATGATGGCATAGGTTTAAGCATGTCCATCGCTTAGCAAGAAAGTCCTGGGTTCGAGTCTGGGGCACGGCTAGGGTGTATCTGTGTGGCGTTTGCATGTCCTCCATCTGCCTCTATGAGTTTCCTCAGGGTACTCCAGTTTCCTCTCACAGTTCGAAGACATGTACGCCAGACTAACTGGCTGTTCCATATCACCCATCGGTGTGTGTGTGTGTGTGTGTGTGTGTGTGTATGTGTGTGTGTGTGTGTGTGTGTGTGTGTGTGTGTGTGTGTTGGCCCAGCGAGATCTAGCGAGCTGTTCAGGGTGTATCCCACCTTCACCCAGAGTCGGTTGAGATAGGCTCCAGCCTCCCCGGAACCCATGTAGGATTAAGCAGCTTTGCAAATGAGTGAGCTTAAGTGAGTGAGTACACAGCACCTCCTACTGGTCCTCCTGTATTACAACACTTCAAAAAATGTTTATTCATTCAATCATTTTCTGACTTGCTCAATCCTAATTAGGGTCGCGGGGAGGCTGGTGTCCATATCAGCCAACTCTGAGCAAGGGCAGAGTACACCCTGGACGGCTCGCCAGGCCATCACAGCTAGTACTTTTAACGAAAGTCAGCAATGGTTCTTTTACACAAACCTCTCACCATAGACAGTGAGAGACACGGCCGGCCTTTGATAACCCAGTTAGCGGCACTGGGGGGGAGGGGCAGTGACAACCTGTTGAGTGTGGGGCTTGAACCCCCAACCTTGGGATCAGTGATCCAGCACTTTACCACCAGGCCACCACTGCTACACAATATTAAAGAATCTTTAAAAAATTTTCCTGGATGCAAGACTTGATTGAGATTGTCTCCAAACTTGAATAGAGTCTTCCTTGTCCAAAGTCCCGCCTGTGGTAGAAATTTCCTGAAAATCCACTCATAGCGTTCCGTCTAAGAGCGGCACACAGACCGAGTGTAGATAACTTTTTTGGCAAAGGTGATGAAACTGTACTAGTGTGAGTGTGATATTATAAACCAGTCATTTTTCTTACAGCCATGACCACCACCATCATCATCATCATCATCATCATCATCATCATCATCATCTTCTTCTTCTTCTTCTTCTTCTTCATCATCATCATCATCATCATCTGTTTCTGCTTGATCTGGGGTCAGATTGCAGGGCGACGGTCTATGCAGTGAGCTCCAGATGTCCCTCTCCCCAGACACTTCCTACAGCTCTTCCGAGGGGACACTGCGATCAGCCAAGAAGCATAGTCCCTCCAATGTGTTCTGGGTCAACCCTGGGGTCTCTCCCCGGTTTGACACGCCCATATCACCACACTAGGGAGGCGTTCTGATCATATGCCCAAGCCACCCCGACTCTCTTCTTTCAACGCAGAGGAGCAGCAGTTCTACGCCAAGCTCCTCACGGGTGACCGAGCTGCTCACCCTTTCAAAGAGGGAGAGCCTCGAAACCCTGGGAAGGAAGCTCACTTCAGCCGCTTCTTGTGGATTTTGCTCTTCCGCTCACTGCCCAAAGCATGTGACTGTAAGAACAGCCGGATCAAATGATGTGAAAATGCTGCTCGAAAACATTTTTTTCTTAATCATTCCGGTATGAAATGTTTTATATACATAGAACAGGAAAAAAACGTCTGACTGCCTTGATTAAAACGGATTATACCACTAAGCAGGAAATGGGGGTAAAGAAAACGCATTAAACACTCGCAGTCAGCAAACAGGAAATGGAAAATCTATACTAATGTCATTCTTTTGTTGAACACATAATTTATCCTCCACTCTGCTTTGTGGCGATCCGGACCCCGTAGCCGCTATGAATGCTCGTCTGTAGCTTTTAGCATGTGAGCGTTTCCCTGTAGTACACCACCAAAGCTGGAATTAAATTGGAAGAAACTGAGAAACAGGGTGGAAAATTAATATTTTTTTATAAAAAAGCAGTTTCCTGCCACAGTACAAATCATATTACTGTAAAACCAGGAGTATAATATGACAAAAAAAATATTCCCTGTCATATTATAAATTACGGTCCCAGTCGAACTACGGAAAATAATGAGAGGAGACTGAAGCTAATGAAAGGCCCTCAGCCCTTAAATGAAGACGCACAGCGGCTCATTCGTCTGAAGCGGCTGTAAAGATGTCTGAGTGATGAACGCTGCCCAAACCGCATACTGACCACAGCATGATGGATCCATTACTCTCCCTGCATAAACCCAGCGGCTGTGACTGACACGATTTAAGGCTTTCAATCTCAACAACAAACTGTTATCTCATTCCTCAGGACCATGAACAGAGCGAAGGAATCTGATTGGCTGGGACCCAAACTGATATTTCCAATACAAATCCACCAATATATATCCATGAAAATCTGAATAACACACATGGTGTTATGTAAGTAGATCTTGATAGCAAATGACCCAGTGAGCGATATTAGTAGATACAGTACTATACAAGAATACCGTAAGTTGATTGGTCCCATTACCAACCCATGATTCAGTCAGAATAAAAGCATTATTCCGAATGAATAATACTTGAAGCAAAACAACGGATTCTCAAAGTTTGTCATGATCAGTTGAAGCATGTGGCGTGATCCTGATCGAGCCCAGAAATGAAACCCAGGACCTTCTTGCTGTGAGGTGGACTGTGCAAACTACTGCGCAACCATGTCATGCCTACCATAAAATCTTGTTTTATTTAATTTAATAATAATTTAAGTATTAGAGAAGTACAGTGGAGTGAGGGCCATCGCAGGGCCAAGACTTAAACACACGCACACACACACACACACACACACACACACACACATGCAGTCTTAGGGTCAACTTTTAGCAGCCAATTAGCCTGATGTGGATGTCTTTGGATTTAGAGAAGAAACCAAAGTATCCAGCTGAAACACACCTGAGTATGAGGAGAACATGCAAAATCCACAAAGAAATGCCCTCGCTGAGCCCAGGACTTTCTCGCTGCGAGGCAGATGTGCTAAACACTATGCCAAAGCGCCTACTGTAAAAAGTTAGCATCCTATTTTAGAGGACCCGCATGAGTGGAGTGATATTTAAGGTAACATCGATAGCAGAGCAGTTGCTTAGCCCTGGCATGTTGTACCCGTAGAGCCACCTCCTCATCCTTCCGATATATTAAACTCGAAATCAGTCATTTATAGTACAGCCCTAGTAAGCAGACATGGATATAAACGTAGGAGAGAAATCCTGAAATGAAAAGTTCACAGCTCACCCACTCAACCATGCAGACATTTCTTGTGTCTGAGAGCCAAAGAAATTCAACGAACCTTCCCGAGTGGAGAAGACAAATTCTGACACATTCCCTCCAACCGAAAATATCTCTCAGAAGGCGTCTGCTGTGTTCCAGTCAAGCAGGCAGGCCGCTCTTTTGTAACAGATAGTGCTTTCATGAAGACTTCATCTGCAGCCGTGACAGTCACCCGCCATTCATGCTAGCAGGAGACTAGTCACTCGTCCTGTCTAGAGTTTGGCGTTATGCCACGGCTGCTGTTGTACTCTTTTGGGTGCGTTGTTTGATTGACATGATGCACGCTCAGTCTTGTGGTTAGCGGAGATTAGCAATGCTAGCGACAGATAAGCAATGCTAGCGATAAATTGCAAATGCTAGCGTCTTCCTGCTAAGCTTTATTCTTCTTTCTGATGTCTCATTCAGATAAGTACCACATATCACAAGTTGAACATTTCTGGCTCGCAAAGAGTTAAAAAACTAAATAAAAATGGAAGATGTTGCCGCAGGGAACTGAAGGTGTTTTCAAGAGGACTGAAGAAACATCCCAAAAGATTGTTTGGAGTAAATCATTACTCTTCGTACCAATGTAGAGTTTGGGCGGCGGTATTCTAAACACCACTGTACGGAATTTTTGACCAAATTCAGTGGCGACACTACCTTCACAGAGTCCTGGAGAAGACCTGATTTTGGAATATCAAGGTCAAAGGTGAAGGTCACTGTAAAGTCACAAATATTTTGGAAACGGAGCATGTATAACTTGGAAACGAGTGCTGATAGACATGACGTTACTATGGAACGCGACTAGGAAACCATATACTGTATGTACTTTCTAATGAAGCAGTTAGCTTTGACCTTGAGTGACCTTGAAAGGTCAAGCCATAAGAATCTCATAAATCCTTTGTTATTTTGAACACATCAACATACGATACATATCATATGATGAGGATATGGATAAATATAAGCAGTACCGTTTCGGCAATATTTACTAGATTGTTTACTTAATTTGCATAATTATTTGCTACATTGAATAAATTTGCATAATTGTCATATTTACAGATCCAATCATCTTGAAGCATTTCATTCTCATAATTCTCACTCACTCATCGCTCATTTACCGACCCACATAATCATATTATTAGGCTTGTGGGACAGCTGGAGCCTATCTCAGCCAACAATGAGTGAAGACAGGGTACACCCAGAACAACTTGCCAGATCATAACAAGATTGTTACAATTCACAGTCACTCCCACACACAGGGGCAATCAGGAATATCCAGTGTACTTAATGTGCATGTCTCCGGATGGTGGGAGGAAACCAGAATTCCTGGAGGAAACCAAGGCATGGAGTTTGCATTTCTTCATGCCAAAACCCTTTAATCACACGTAGGGATGATCTGGATCAGCCAAATAACCTGCAATGCATGTTTTTGGACTGACAGAGAAAACCAGAGTACCCTGAGGAAACCCATGCAAGGAAGGAAGAACATGCAAATTCCACACAGAAATGCCCGAGCTGGGAATCGAACCGAGGGCCTTCATGCTGGGAGGTTGTCGTGCTAACCACTGCGCCACGAGCCCGTCTGTACACCGTTATCAGCTCTGCTACAAAACTTTTTTGATTAATCAGCAGAAAATCCGTGAATCGCGTCTGCTTCTGAATTTGACGTCTCTTCTTCTCACACCTGAATTTTCTCAGAATGGTTTTTCTTTCCCGGCTTCATTTTAACAACAAATTAACATTCATCACTTTGAGCTCTCAGCTCGTCAGCGGACGTTGCCTGAAGTGTTGACGTTTAAAAGGCATGGGATATTTATTTTGCTTTATCATTTCCGCAGGCAAACAGATTTCAGCACTTCACAGAGAAATCAGAATTTTTTATTACTATAATTATTATTTCTTTTATAAACAGCCGTCCTGTGCTTTGTGAGAAATTCTCCTTGTGGGTCACATTCCTGGGTACGAGCGTGTTCTAGGAACAGCAGGACACAAGGACGGGCACTGAAAGCCAGATGTGTGTTTTTCTGGTGGATGTATGTGTGTGTGTGTGTGTGTGTGTGTGTGTGTGTGTGTGTGTGTGTGTGTGTGAGGAAGAGAGACCTTCACGGATATTACTGACTGCTAATCATTCGAGCCATCGCACCATTATCTCTTTATTCCTCCAAGCTATTAGCTCAATCTCTGAAGCTGAAGCTCAACACTTTTCACACACACACACACCTCAGGCTATCTCCTAATGCCAAACATTAGCACTCATCAGGCTACATGATATGAATACACCAGCCACATTATTGGAATTATTTATAATTAAAAAATTCTTCAAAGGCCTGCACCGTCCTCATTCAGTCCCACCGCCACCCCGAGTCCCCACATCTCCCATCCCCAGTCGGTCCCTTGAACAAATATAACACAGACATTTTACACATGTGAAGAATACATGATCACATTGTTTTCCCACTTATGTGTCCTTACGTAGTGCTCTGACCTCTGGGAATATAACATCGCAGGTGAAGATGTGATTCATTTGTTTATTCCTTCATTTCATAGGCTGCTCGATCCTAATTAGGGTCATGAGGAGACTGGCGCACATGTCCGCCAACTCTGGGCGAAGGCAGAGTACACCTTGAACCGCTCGCCAGCCCATTGCAGCGCAGCACACCCTAAACCATTTACACTTACACTCACACCTAGCAGAGATTTGGAACGACCAATCAGCCCACTGTGCATGTTTTTGGACTGTGGGATGAAACTCCACCCAGAAACACCCCAAGCCCGGTGTTTGCTAAATACTGTGCTATAATCATAACAATTATAACTTTTTGAAAAAATAATTTGGGGCGAAAAAAACATCATTAAAACGTCATTAAAAAAACATGGCGATTCTAAAATTAGATCTGACATGTGACGTTCAGGTGTGTCCATCACCACAGTCTGAAGCTCCTCAAAGGATCCAGATGTGAAGCATGCAAATGATGCAGAGAGAAGGTGAGAATGCGTGAAGGTGTCTGATCTACTCCCTCGGTTCTGATCCGAGTCTGGGAGAACGGGAGGTCCCTCAGTACAGGGACGTTGCGCCAGGTTGAGGGCGTTTGTGTGTGATGAGTTTAAATGCCATCTGAGACAGAACATGGAACAGGCCGAGTTCCTTTAATACAAAGAGCTGCAGAAACGTCAGAAGGTGAACTCGGCGAACACGGGGGTCTTTTATTTATACACGTTCCTCAAATAGATGATTCCTGAAACTTTCCATGGATAAACAGCCATATATTCCGGTGGCCTCGGGACGTTCCGACACCTTTACCCTTGTTAAAAATACAGGGATTGATCGGTGAGCAAACATAAATAAATACGGAAACTGCACGCGCTCCCGTGTCCTCCTGCCATCAAGCTAAGTGTTACTAAAAATGATTTCATCACAGAGGCATCATTTTCATCGCCATCGCTGATATGGTGGTGTAGTGGTTAGCGCATCTGCCTCACAGCAAGAAGGTAATGGGGTCGAGTCCCGGGCTTGGTGAGGGCGTGTCTCTATTGTGTGGAGTTTGCATGTTGTTTGTGTGGGTTTCATCTGGGTACTATAGTTATCAAAGACATGAGCATTAGCATCCGCTTACTAGTGTGAACGGTTGGTTGGTTGATTGTAGGCCCTGTGATGGACTGGTGAGTTGTTTAGGGTGTACCCTGCTTTCATCCCCGTCCACAGGGCCAACAATCAACCAACCATTCACACTAACACCCCAGGGCGACAACTAGTTAATGTGAATAGGGCAGCGGTGGCCTGGTGGTAAAGGTGCTAAATCACTGATCCCAAGGTTGGGGGTTCAAGCCCCACTCTCAACGGGTTGTCACTGCTGACCCCCCCCCCAGTGCACTAACTGGGTTATCAAAGGCCAGCCATGTCTCTCACTGTCTATGGTGGAGGTTCATGTAAAAGAACCATTGCTGATTTTCGACAAGAGGAACTGCATAGTTGTCAGCGTGTTTGCCCTGGTGAGCCGTTCGGGGTGTACTCTTCACCTGGAGTCGGCTGGGATGGGCGCCAGCCTCCCCGCAACCCTAATTAGGATTAAGTGGTTACAGAAAATTAATGAATGATAGTTATTGTGAATGGTTGGTTGGTTGATTGTTGGCGCTTTGATGGACTGGTGAGTTGTTTAGGGCAGGGGTGCTCAATCCTGCTCCTGGAGATCTACCTTCCAGATGACTTTATCTCCAACCCTAATGTGGCCCATGTGACATGTAAGATCCAGTCAGGTCTTGATGAGATGATTGGATGGTTAGGTGGGCGTGATTAGGGTTGGAGTGAATGTCTTCTGGGAGGTAGATCTCCAGGAGCAGGATTGAGCACCCCTGGTTTAGGGTATACCCCGCCTTCGTCCCCCGACACAGCTAGCTCTTCCAGAGGACATAGTCCCTACAGCATGTTCTGGATCAACCCTGAGGTTTCTTCCCAGTTGGGCATGCCATGAAACACCACACCAGGGAGGTGTTGAGGAGGGATTCTGATCAGACACTCAAACCACCACAAGTGGTTCCTCTCAACGCAGAGGAGTAGCGGTTCTACACTGAGCTCCTCCCAGATGGCCGAGGCCCGCCTCCCTATAATGGAAGTTCATTTCAGCCACTTGTATTTGCAATCAAAGTACATTTGTTGCATTTTTAAAGTTAAAAGGCATTTCTCTTCCCAGTCATGATATTATTATTATTATAATACACTTCAGCCCAGATATTCATTACTTTAAATTTCTACGCTTTAAACTACAAACCCGGAGAAGCTAATAACATGCAGAGTCTTGTAAAGCTCAGTCGTAACCTCGTGTGTTACGTTTCTCTTAAAGCTGGCTTCAGAAAGGCGGGTTGTTTGTTGACCCTTAATTACTCGTTTGCTGTGAAAGCACTTGTCCGATTCCGGCAACGGCATGAGATGATTACAATAGAGACGACGCGAGAGTTTCACAAGGTTGTACATGCAGATGTGACAGGAAGCATGTGCAGTGGCACAAGGACACTCTGATCCTTTATAAATAAAAAAAATATTTTCTAAGATTACACAGTCAAGTATGGAGACTTCCCCGGAGACCCCGAGGCGCTAAAGCCATAAGCAGAAATGCTGCAACAGCGGAGTGGCTAATTCCCAAAGGACGTATATATGAGGTCTTTTAATATTTTAGTGCTTTAAAACCCATCTGTCCTTTTTTTTTCCATTCTGGAGATGAAGATTGTGGAATATTTCAAGCGGATGGCGAGATTTTCTGGTTTAAAAAAACAAACATTTCATTTATTAATTAATAAGTCAGTCATATTTTTAAGTATGTTTTAGTTATAACCAGTCACTTCTTAAGCAGTTTAAATTGTATTTATTTATTTGGAGGCGGGGCTACATACACATAATTTTTTTTTTTAATTCATTGGAACTGTGTGAACTCGACACAGGAGTGGCTTGGTGAAAAAAAAATCTGATTGGTCCACTACATCACAATAGCCAACATTAATATAACTTGCACAGGAACGGAGTGAGCTGATTGGTTCTCTAACTAGGGACTGAAAAGCATTATTCAGAGTGAATAATGCTTAAATTAAAATGACAGACACTAATAGTTGGAGCATGCATCTTCATCATTAGCATTAAAATTGGGGGTAAAACCTAAAAATGGTATTTTTATTTGTTTGGTTTTTTTTGTATTTGTATTTGTATTGTGTTTTCATTTTATGTGTATACTAAAACACCTTCTTCAGTGCGGTTTAACTTTCATTTAGTTGCTTTCATTTTTAAATGAGTAGAATAAACAGACGTTGTTTAGTTGTAGCCCTGCGATGGTATGGCGAGCTGTCCAGGGTGTACTATGCCCTCGCATAGAGTCAGCTGATATGGGCACCAGCCTGACTGCAATCCTAATTCGGATTAAGCGCTTCAGATAATGAATGAATGAATGTTTAATCGTAATTACACTACAAGTGCTATAGAAATGCAAGTGGCGTAACCGGCAATTAACGGCTTTGGCTTTTCCTTCTTAAAATGTTCTCAAATTTATCACGTGATATTTGTTGCGTTATGTTTTGGCCGCCTAGTTTCATGAACTGATTCCATACATATCATGAAAAGGTCACAAAGTTGTTTTGCTTTCGAATTATTCATTTTTTGTTCGCAAGGAAAAGCGAAAAGTTGGAGACTTCCACAAGGAAAGTTTGTGATTCGCTGTAACCCACCATATTCCGTCTGGGAGAACAAAAAGCAAACAAAATGGGATTGATGTATGATGGGAGAATCAGATTTTTTTTCTGCCAAACATCCGTAAACGAATCACAAATTACTTGCAAATCAGTCACAAAATTGTTGCATGACCTTTCCATGACCTCCACGTGGTATATGGACTTAAGCTGCCAAATATACGCTTGCATGTTGAGTTGCAGAACATCTTGATGTGAATTTCAAAATTTGCACAAAAAAAAAAAAAAAAAAAAAAATCAATTTGCATCAGTTGTTTTTCTATCGCACCTCTATGGTGCTCACACACCCAGCTCAGCCTGATGTTAGAGCCCACCTAACCTTTTTTTGATTGATAGATAGATTCATCCATTCATTTTCTGTAACTGCTTAATTAGGGTCATGGCAAGGCTGGCACCCCTCCCAGCGAGGGCAGAGTACACCCTGGACAGCTCGCCAGCCCATCACAGGGCAGAAACATGCTGATGGCAATGCAGCTCTTCTTGTCCAAAGTCAGCAATGGTTCTTTTACATGAACCTCCACCATAGACAGTGAGAGACATGGCTGGCCTTTGATAACCCAGTTAGCTGCACTGGGGTGCCCCTGTGTAGGATATACGAAAACAGTACACCCCTCAGGCTTGGTAGATGTTTCTGGATTGAATAGTGTTACCCTGAATGACTTATAACAGAGCATTTGAAGGTTAAGGGCCTTGCTCAAGGGCCCAACACTGGCACCAATGTCCTGCTGAGGCTTGAACCACCAACCTTTAGATCCTTAACCCAGAGCCTTAACCATTGCGCTACCACTACCTTGTTTTATTTGTTTATTTATTTTGCTTATTGATTGTACTGAACCCTATTAACTTCCTGTTAAATCTCAGAATAATAGCGTTCACTTCCTGCTTCAGTTCATTTTCAACTCATTGAGAAGCACAGATATTCCTAACCGCACAGTAACAGATAGAATCTGTCTAAATCCAGGTAATTCTTTGAGATATTTGGGGGGTGGGTTGTGAAATATAAGCTGCAGGTCTGAGGAACTCGTCTGCCCGACCGTGATCTCTGTGATAGGATCAGTGAGCAGAAGCAGTTTGAGCACATTACTAAAAGGACTCATTTGCTTTTGCCTGGAAACGATCTGCCTGGTGATAACAGGCTTTATTCACTTTTAATCAATCTAATCAATGCGATGTTAAATGTGCTGTACCTCACACTGACACCAGGGAGGATCGCTAAGCACTGATGAGTCACACCCACACCGCATTAGAGCTGAAGAAAGAATAGAACCAATGCAAGAACCTCATTGGAGGTTTTTTTAATGACTGCGTCAGAAGTAAACGAGTGCGATTTCACTTTTCCGCTCATATAAAGATGTGTTTCCTTTTATTTCTTCCATAGTTTTTATTCACTAACTACCATCATTACAGAGAATTATACTCATTCATCAGATGGAACATTAGCTCAGGTTCGCCTACAAGTGGAAATTCTAATGGTTTACGTGAGCTGTGGGGCACCGGGTTGTGATCTGAGTCTCACAACACTTACAAACAAGAAGGCTTTTGGTTCGATTCCCTGGCATGGGCGTTTCTCTTTAAAATCTGCATGTCCTCCCTGTGTTTGCATAGGTTTCCTGCAGGTACTCTGATTTCCTCCAACAATCTGAAGACATGCACGTTAGACTAAATGATATAGGAGTGAGTGTGAGCGTGAATAGTTGTGTGTTGGCCGTACAGTGGTCTAGGAGAGCTATTAAAGGTGTACCGTGCCTTCAAGCCGTGGCGGCTGAGATAGGATCCAGCTTTCCTGTGACTCTAGTACAGTGCTTTTCAAATAGTGGGGCCCAGGTGGGGGTGGGGGGGCACGGTATGATGCCGGGGGGAGGGGTGCACGGTGTGATACCAGGGGGAGCGCGTATGACCTTGAGAAACACTTTTCTAGAATAGTGTACGAGAATTAAGTGTAATTGCACCTCCACTCCACTAGATGGCAGTGGCGCTCTCGTAGTCACGCTGTGGTGTAGCAAGGTCTCACACAAGCAAAGGATATTACGTGCTGTAAACAACCCCTCAAGAAACAACAGGGGGAATTTGTAACAGAAACGAACAGAAAGGCGTAAAGAGACGGAGATATTAAGATATAAATAAGTTGAATGAGTTTAAATAAAGATGGATTTTTTTTTAGTTCAGGTGCATTGGTGCACTTTAAATCTTTTCTATTACAGATTAAAAAACAAGTTTTTCTTTATTGTAAGTTGAACTATATTTCTTTATTTTTTGTTTTTAATGTTAATAAAAATATAATGTTATGCAGAGATGTACTAATTACAATTTCATATACAAATAATTCATAGTCGCTCGCGGGATGGTGGGGGGGTCCGTGAAATGTTTTTTTTTCTTCCTAGAAGGGGCGCCACAGAAAATAATTGAGAAGCACTGCTTTAGTAGCATTAAGTGGGTCGATAATACGCGAGTGGGTGGAGTGAGTTGTACAACTTGGCGCAGTCGACATTCGTTGTAATTCCCAAGTGTCTCTGTCGCTGTTTGATATTTTGAGCAGTGATTGTTTTTTATTTCCCACCCACGAAACTTCTTTGGCATGATGGGAAAGGGTTCTGTCCATCCGTCTGTCTGTCACACTTTACTTACCAGGCATTTACTTGCCGGGCTTTCAAACTTGTTATGCTGGTTCACTACTATGAGTGCTAGGATGAGTTTGTGTATGAGTGACCTTGACCTACTTTTCAAGGTCACGAAGGCAACACTGTATATTAGGTTTTAGGGCATGTACTTGACGTGCACTGCAGCTCGAGCTTTTAAACTTGCTATATTTGTTCTATAGTGGCATATTATGAAATGGTCCTTTCGGTGGAAACATTCACTTTTCCTTTTCTATCTGTATCTGGAGTTGTTTCATGAACTATAAGTCCACCTTCTCATGAATTATTAATCTCACTACTTCTGCCAGGAGGTTATATTTTACCTCTGTTTATTAGTCTGTTCGTTTGACTGTATTGCATTTCCAATACAGTGGTACCTCACCTTATGAAATTAATCTGTTCCAGAGTGTTTTTCTTAACCTGGATTCTTCGTAAATTGAACCGCATTTTACATGTAAAACGCTTGATTCGTTCCAAGGCCCCCAATACTACCCCCTAAACCCTTTAAAAATTATAAAATCATACCTTTTAAAACCTCCTTCTGCTTCAATATTGTACCGATGGTAGACGAGTTTGGCCATATTCCTTTGTGATATCGCTCGAGTCCATTTCTTCTTCTCACTCGCACCGGAAATCACACGCACGTGTGTGTGTGTGTGTGTGTGTGTGTGTGTGCGTGTGTGTGTGTGTGTGCACACGTGTGTTGACCATGTCTTCTTAGCAGAGTTATAATCTTACAAATGTTTATGGAAGGTTAAAAGCCTGAGTCAAGAAATAAGGCATGAAACAACAGTAAGTCTGTCTTTTAGATGCAGCTCCATAATAGCCAATAAGAGGGAGCTGCGTCATCCCTCCTAGCCAATGGGAGGCCAGCGGGGCGGGATGTTGGCAGATAGGCAATGGGAGGTATCTACGTCATCCCTCCTAGCCAATGGGAGGCCAGCAGGGCGGGATGTTTGAAAGTCATTGATGGGAGAGCAGCTCGTGCATTGTTTGAATGTTTGAATGGTGCGTTTTAATGCTGAATGGCGCGTTTGAATGTTTGAATGGCGCATTTGAATTTTTAAGATGGCGCTTTCGTAACGTGAAATTGTTTTGTATCCAGAGACAAAAATTTTAGGAAAATGCGTTTCATAACCTGAATTTTTCGTTTGGTGAGACTTTCGTAAAGTGATGTACCAATGTATTAAACTTCATGTTGGTATCCCTATTCTGGTTGAGCCAAAATCGTGTCTACTGGTCGCTATAAGATCTTCATGAACAAATATGGCCTGAACATAAGAGGAGGCAACGACATCCAACTATGGTGAACAGCAGACAATGAACCACATACTGGTTTACCGTCAGCTCCACCAACTGTGCTCCTCGACAGACCCGGATACCCTGAATCACAAGGGCAAATCATGCATCCGTCACTGGATCAGAGTTGTACTGGGATTTGAGAAGAATACAATCCCCATCCAATAAGATTAGATATAAGAGGCTTGCTGTGGCCAACTTTACTGTGGCATCCATCACACGGCCACTTGAGTCTTGGTTGCCCCCTGACAACTCTTATTGAAAAGCACATTGCCTGTATGATGGACTGTGGGGACTGTGCAACCAGGAGTACCTCCACAGAAAGCAGTGTCAGTTCACTAACGTCTGCGCCATATGTTTTTCTTTTTTTTTCTTTATTTTTTTATTTTTTTCAAATACAACCAGATGACACGTGTAAGTGAATATGGCTGATTTAGCAAAACCAAAGGGATCAGTGCATAGTGATGAACGTATGCTCGCTCTTCATCATTTGGTCATGCTAACGTGTGCAGGCATGGCCTGTCAATTTGATCAGCGCTCAAAACAAATCACCGCCTGGCATACAGACGTCGCTTCTCTGAAGGTGCTAATCTCAATTAGCCATTAAATCCTCGTTTTGTAGACCTCACGCTTCATTTCATGCCCAGAGACGTCCGAATGCCAGAGGATTCATTTAGAGGCGTCGGTGTTTGCAGAACCATGCGGCTTCAGCACAGTCCAGGAATCATCATGCGCCACTTCCAAGCCGGAGGCTGCTTAGGTTTTTTTTCCTCGCTCAGTCTTTCCAGGTTTTCCACAAAAAAAGTGCGTGAGCTTCGTTCCACATTTAATATAATTGTGCTTCCAGATCTACTTTTGGCAGCAAGGTGGCACAGCAGTTGGCATAATAAGAAGGTCCTGTGTTCGAGTCCCAAACTTGCCGAGGTGTCTGTGTGGAGTTTGTATGTTCTCCCTGTACTTGCCTTGGTTTCCTCCGGGTACTCCGGTTTCCTCCCACAGTCCAAAGATATGCACAGTAGGCTAACTGGCTGTTCCTCCTTGGTGTGTATATGAGTATGAATGGGTGTGTGTGTGTGTGTGTGTGTGTGTGTGTGTGTGTGTGTGTGTGTGTGTGTGTCGCGCTGTAAAAAAGAGTTGGCGGGAGGCTGGAGCCCATCTCAGCCGACTCTATGTGGCCTTTGACAGCTTGCCAGACCATTGTAAGGCTAAAACAAACGCCAGCATTTACAATCACACTCACCACAAGCCTAATGTGCACGTGTAGTCTTTTGACTGTAAGAGGTAACCGGATGTTCCCACAGAATCACCCTCACCAAGCCTGGGACACCAAACCAGAAGTTCAGGGAGGAAACCATGAACTAGAAAAAATATATACGGTATATATTTTTAATTACAAAAATGAATAAATAAGTAAACAAACTAAGAAATAAATATTTTACTTGTTCAATAATGGTTTTTTATGCAAGACAAAAATGAATTCATTTTCTAAGGTGCCGAATCCGAGTCACAGGGAGGCTAGTACCCATCTCAACCGACTTTTGGCAAGGCAGTGTACACCCTGAACAGTTCACCAGGACATCGCAGGGCAAACACACAAACATTCATATTCACACCTAGGGGCAATAGCCAATTAACCTACTGTGCATGTTTTTGGACTGTGGGAGGAAACCGGAGTACCCAAAGGAAACCCAAACAAGCACGGGAAGAACATGTGAACTCCACACAGAAACACCTAAACTGGGAATTGAACCCAACATCTTCTTGTTGTGCACCCATGACAAAATAGTTTTTGAATTTATTTACATTTTCTCTCGACTTATTAAATTAAATATACCGGCAGTTACTGTTACTGAGATGTTGAGGGTCAAAGGGCCTCACGGGCCCAGCAGTATCAGTTGGGTAGGACTGGGGCTTAAACCATCCAGTGAGCTGCTTTAAGAATATTTTAAACTTTAAGATGATTATTTTGAGTTTTTAAAATTTGTTTCTGCAAGTCACAAAATTGTCAATTAGCTATTAAATAATTAAGAAAAATATTATTATTTTTGAATATAAGGGGGGAGGATAGTTCAGCCAGTGTTGATGACTTGTGGTTATAGAGGCAGTGAAGACTCGAAAACAGTCTGATTTTAAATAATAAATATATTCAAAAATAACAATAGATTATTGGACCAGAATTTACTCTGTCAAATTCCTTTTTGTTGCACAACAATCTTTTTCTGTCCACTTACTAAATTTATATAACGTTTCCATAGAACGCAGATCTTACCTCTTTAGCGCTGTGTACCCAAACCTCCTACCTCACTTCCGTGATCTGCGACGTGCTTATATACACACCCCCGGTTTCTCGAACCTTCTAACATTGTCCGGAATTTTCCTTCGAATACGGGATCCCTCACTTTCCGCGGTTAATTGGGACCGAGATCCCCACATGACCATTGGAATCCGCAAAGTAGGATCACACCCTCCAACCCCTCCCAACCGACTGACGTATACGTACATGTATATGTGTATATAATATCAATAAATACATATTCAATGCTATAAATGCTTATAATAACAATTAAACATTAAAAAAAACCATAAGATGTAAATAAAATATAAATACACACACATTCAGATGACACACATACATGCATGCGCGCAGATGCATGTGCACACACAGATGCAACAATGTAAGTACAGACGCTCCCCAGCTTACAAACGAGTTAGGTTCCGGTCAGTTAGATGAATTTGTTTGTAAGTTGTTACAGTGCATTCTTTAGAGGGGAACGTATGTTTAAACCTTGTCTAAGTAACCTATACAAGTTTGTACTGTATACAATATCTCTCTCTCTCTCTCTCTCTCTCTCTCTCTCTCTCTCTCTCTCTCTCTCTCTCTCATCTGTACATATCATTATGTCCCGTGTTTAAACTCCTGGTTCCTCTCAAGCACAGCACAGCGGATCTGATCAGATTCTTGTAAACTATTCTAGAAAAGCATGTTCCACAGGGTCATACGCTTTCCCCCAGGCATCACTCCACGCCCCCCTGGCATCATACCGCGCCCCACTATTTGAGAAGCACTGATTTAAACATATATAAATTTACCTGTGAGTGGGCAAACTTAAAAAAAAATACCTACATATAATATTATTCTGACAAATATGCCCCTCCTTTAAAAAAATATGTTAATAAAATAATATTTTCTAATTACTGTCAAATAATAATATATATTCCCCTTCAGTCAATCAATAACATATTTACAGTTCTTTAAGTTTATGTGCATACTCAGTTCATAAAAGTCACATCTGTACGTTAGCACACTCTGCTCATGAAGTCACATCAGTTCCTGTACACACTCTGCTCATAACGTCTGCTTGAATGTTCTCAGTTCCTTTGATGGCTTGAATTGGAAACCGATAGTTCTGTAGGTATAATGCCCATCTCATGATTCTAGCACTGTCTATTTTGCACTTCTGTATGTATGCAAGTGGCTCATGGTCAGTCTGCAGAACAAAACTCCTTTCCATACAGGTAGTTCTGGAATTTCTTGATAGCGAACACAAGTGCTAGGCATTCACACTGTATCACTGAGTAGTTTTTCTCACAATCCAACAATTTCTTACTCGCATACATCACTGGAAACAGCGTATCTTCATGTTCCTGCAGAAGTACAGCTCCGATGCCACTGTCTGATGCATCTGCTTGAACGATGAAGTCCTTGTCAAAGTCAGGCATTTGCAACCCTGGTGCACTTCCCAACATTTCTTTGAGCCTCTGAAAGTCTCGCTCGTGTCGTACATCCCACTTCACCATGTTTGTTTGTCCCTTCTTTGTGAGGTCTGACAAAGGTGCTGCTACCTCCGCATAATTTAGGATGAACTTGCGATAGGATTCCGCGAGTCTTAGGAAGGATCTAACTTGTCTCTTGGTATTTGGTCTTGGTACATCCTGTATCTTTTGTCCCTTCTCTGGTTCAACAGCTAGTTCTCCACTTCCAACTTTCTGTCCAAGGAAGTTGAGTGCTATATACCCAATGTGGCACTTGAATGGTCGTGTGGTCAATCCAGCTGATCAGATGTCCTCCAACAGTATTCACAAGGTGGAGATGTGCTTCTTCCACTCAGTGGTGTGGGTGAGGATATCATCTGCATAATGGTCAATGTTCTTGTGTTTGTGCATCATCTTCCTCATCGTCAAGCGATTGAAGGTGGCCACAGAGTTGACCAATCCAATGGGCATTCTGGTGAATTGATAGCATCCATCTGGAGTCACAACGGCGGTCTTCTCCCGTGAGCTTTCTTCCATGGGAATCTGCCAGTACCTTTTGCTGAGGTTGATGTTTGTGAAGAACTTCTTTCCACCAATCTTGCATCCAAGTCTTGCTAGGATGTCTTCTGGGTTGCCCATTGGCTCAGTGTCAAACTTGGTGATGAGGTTCAGTCACCTATTAGAGCCATCCTTCGTCTTGACAATCACAACTGGTGAGTTGTAGGCTGTCTTCAAAGGTTCTATGATTCCAGCCTTCAGCATTTCTTCTACCTCTGCATTGATGAGTTCTCTCATGGCATACAGCATCTGGTAGTCTTTGACTTTCACTGGATCCTAGTTGTCTCCATCTTGTGTTCTTCCAATTGGTTCTTGCCTGGTTTCTCTGTGAAGATGTCAGCATACTCTTCAAGTAACTCAAGTAGTTCCTTTTTCTACTGATTGGTCAGGTTTGTCCTGATGTCAACATCTTGGTAGCCTTCTCTTCCATCCAATGGTCAAAGCTCCAGTAGGTGATCTGTTGACTGGTAAACTTCCTCTGACTCTTCATCAATCACAGCCACTCCAGCCATGCAAGCTTCTGCAATTGTCTCATCCTGGTCCCTCTCAAAGTACCAGTTCAACAGGCTAGCATGGTAGATCTTGGTCCTGCCCTGGACCTCTACTTTGAAGTCCATTCTGTTGACAACCTTGGTTACTTCGTATGGTCCTTTCTGTTGCAAGGTCAGCTTGTTGTGCTCAGTAGGTAGTAACACAAGTACTTTCTGTCCAACCTTAAACTGGCGATTGACAGTCTTCTTGTCATAGTAGTGCTTCTGGTTGCCCTGTGCTGCATGTAAATGCTCTCTTGTAAGTTTACATGTTTCTTCCAGGCGACTCCTCAAGTCTAGCATATACTGGTAGGTTTTCCTGACCTCTGGTTCTACTTCGTTGGTCCAGAATTACTTCAGTAGCTCTATAGGTCCTCTGACAGTTCTTCCGTAGAGTAATCCAACTGTTGGCTCATGAGTTGTTTGAGAGTGATCATTGCAGCGTTATATTTCATTATCCATCATGGACCCCAAGAAAGTGATTCCCAGTGACACCGAAAAGAAGAAGCCGGCTCCATTATCAATCGAAGTGAAGCAGGAGATAATAAAAAAAATATGAAAGCGGGATGCGGTTGAGCGAAATCGCAAAAGAGTATGGCCGAAACCCCTCTACCATCGGGACGATATTGAAGCAGAAGGAGACCTTAAAAGTGGAGATAAATTGACGGGGGCGATTATTTTGGAATGATATTGAAGTAGAAAGATGCATTAACATCGGAGATACAGTGACGGAGTCGATTATTGAAGCAGAAGGAGACCTTAAAAGCAGAGCAACATGACGGAGGCGATTATTTCGGAAAAAGCAACTGCCATATTTAAGGACCTCGTGAAGGAGGGTAGGGGTGGGGGTTCTTCAGACCAGCAACCCCCGAACTTTAAAGCATCACATGGGTGATTCGAGAGATTTTTTTAAAAAAAGGTAAATAATTTTTAAAGGGTTTATGGGGTAGTCTTGGGAGCCTTGGAACGAATCACACGTTTTACATGTAAAATGCACCTCAACTTATGAAAACTCCAGGTTACGAAAAAAGCAGTGGAACGAATTAATTTCGTAAGTAGATGGCCGACTGTATTAAAATGAAAAATGTTATATAATTTTCCTCAATAAATTTGAGAATTATTTACATTTTTTCAATTAACCTATACTCTTTTTTATTAATTATACTATTCTGATTTAGAACTTTTAAGGGAATGAGAAACATGAATACGTTTCACTCGGATTTCTGGAGGTGAAACGGTGCTGAAATGAGGTTCTCTGTAGACGCTGTATTATAGAGTATGAGTGAAGTCCATACTGTGGAGAAGAAAGTGATGAAAAATGTGTCTGTCTCTCCGAGAGCCTCCTGACTCATGCAACCAGACGAAACAATAGGTGTGATTCAAAATCCTGGCTCACTAAAAATACCCTGCAGCAACGGCTCATACTTGGGGGGGGGTCGCTTTAACATACTCCTGAACTGAAGCTGTGCTGAATGAAGGAGGTCAGAGGGTCCGAATAAAAATAAATAAATAAATGTTTGTTGCTGTGTTTAGTGCTGATTCACCAAAACTACAGACGTCGCGGTGCAGAGTTCAAGCTGAACTCACACAGTGCTGAAGAAAATGGAAAAAGAGTAAAAGAAGAGCCGTCTGCTTTTCTTCATCCGTCCTGCAGCACCATTTCAGGTGGGGATGGAGAGCTTTTAAGGAGCAGCGTCATAAATAATCAGGCCTGCTCCGGCGTTTTTCATTATGAAGCCATTAGTCGTGTTATTTCCCGTGAAAACGACGCGGTCTCTTGGTATAACACTTGTTTTACAGCTTTCCAGAATGGAAAAGAGCGAAAGGGAAAAAGCTCTGAAAAGCATCATTACAGAAGTGAAATGTACCACAGCTTCTGGTTCAACTCCAAATTTTCACTCATTTCTCTATTGTGGGAATATGGGGTGTGAGCCCAGAACATATCTAGGATGGGACACATCATTCACACATCGCAGGGTGTCGGGAGGAAAGAGGAACGTTCTATACGAGCAATGAAACATGCCATTGCTTGTGTCATGCAATTACAGGAAAATAATCAGTGTTTGGTGGGGTGAGGTGGTTGCTGGACACAGTGTGTTTTATATAAAATTTTAATTACTGATTCACCAAAGTTCATCATTTCATGTTAATTATTTTTATAATTGGGTCAAGATGTATAGTGGTTATGGTGCTGGGTACATAATCAAGAGGTTGTGGGTTTGAGACCCGTAGGCATGGTCTTTTGATTCTGCTTTTATTTTATACTGTACTAATGACACATGGGAAATTTAGCCTCTGCTAAACGAACACACTGTGAGCAGTGGACTGCCACGCATTGAGAATGCCTGGAGACTAGTTGGGGTGGGGGTATGCTTTGCTTAATGGCATTTCAACCATGGAGGTGAACTTTTTTTTTTCCTGCTCGTTTGGGAAGCAAACCGATGATCCTTTGGTCCCAGACACGCTTGCTAATCCTAACCACAATCATTAGGCTATGGCTCCCCAAGGACTTAACTTTGGGTGTGTCTTTGTCCATCCAGCAGTATAAATGGGTACCAGTAAAAATACTGGGAAGGGAACCTGCAGTGGATTTGCATCCCATCTAGAAGGAGTTATACTCCTGTTGATTCATGTTACAAAAACTGGGGACAAACTCGGCCCCTGATGAGCCAGTAGGCTAGGGTATAACAATCCAAGACTTATTTCATCTCACTTTATTTTTATCATGTATTTTTTTATATATTTTCCTGAATTTTCTCCCTGGGCAGTGGTGGCCTGGTGGTAAAGGTGCTGGATCACTGATCCTAAAGTTGGGGGTTCAAGCTCCACTCTCCATAGGTTGTCACTGTCCCCCCAGTGCAGACAACTGGGTTATCAAAGGCTGGCTATGTCTCTCAATGTCTATGGTGTGAGGCATGTAAAAGAACCATTGCTGAATTTCAATAAGAGTAGCTGCAAAGCCATCAGCATGATTCCGCCCTGCGATGACCTGGCGAGCTGTCCAGGGTGTACTATGCCCTTGCCCGGAGTTGGCTGGGATGGACACCAGCTTCCCCACAACCCTAATTAGGATTAAGAGGTTACAGAAAATGAACAGATGAATGATGAATTTTCTCCCCTAATTTTTTGTGGTCTGGTCTTCTTCTCGGTTGTCTGTCGAATCGAGGAAGACGATTGGTTGTGCTCTCATCGGTGAGTACGCATGTGGCTTCAGAGTCCAAATGTCGAAGCGCACACTCTGTTGCAGGTTGGGCAAGGCACGCTTGTTGTAGAGATGACAGTAGACAACATTAAGTGTCTCCGTTGGTGGTCTGCTTCAAGGCACGAGCGGTGGTCATCCTCAAAGGCTACAGCTGACCATTCAGGCAAGGAGCATCAGAGCTGCCTGTCATTAGCTGTCAGTTCGAGTTGCCTAGGCTTGATATCTGCCCATATGAGGTTTGCCTTGAGGTTGTCCTTGTATCTCTTTTTTGGTCGACCTTGGTTGCAGTTTCTTTTAACCAATTCTCCATAGAAGAGTTGGCGTGGGATTCTCCATCCAGATGACATGCCCTGTCCAATGAATCTGGGCTTTGATGAGCTTGGCTTTGATGCTGGTGGTTTTGGCTCTGTCTAACGCCTTCTGGTTTGTGACATGGTCCTGCCACTGTATCTTCATGATGGAGCAGAGGAAGCGTTGGTGAAACTACTCAAGCTTTTTGATGTGTCTTCGATACACAGTCCATGTCTCGAAACCATACAACAAGGACATTATGCCCACAGCATTGTAGACCTTGAGTTTTGCTGTGAGACGGATGCTTTTGTGCTTCAAGACTTTGGTGCAAAGTCTGCCTAGTGCCTGAATAGCTTTCTGGATCTTAGCTGAAATTTCTCCATCAAGAGAACCATCACTGGAGATGGTGCTGCCCAAGTACTTAAATATCTGGACATTTTTCAACTTGTGCCATTGATAGTGATGCATGGTGGCTGGAGGGTCGCATTTTGTGCTGGCTATACGGGTACATACTACAGTTTTTCCAAGACTCATTGGGAGTCTGAACAGCTTGGCCACTTCAGAGAATTTGTAAATTATGGTTTGCAGTTGGTTCTCTTCATGGGCCATGAGAGCACATACATCAGCAAACAGAGCCTCCGATATTAACCTGTGAAGTGTCTTTGTTTTTGCATTTAGGCGCCTCAGGTTGAATACTGACCCATCAAGCCAGTATTTGATGTACACTCCAAGGTCAAGATCACTGATAGCATGGTTGAGTACTTGAGAAAAAAGAGGTTGAACAGCACAGGAGCCAGGACACAACCTTGTTTTACTCCACTGGAGAATTCGAAGCAGTCTGATAGTTCACCATTTGAGAGTATTTCTCCCATCATGTTCTGGTGGAACAATTTGACTAAGGTGGTGAATTTTGCAGGGCAGCCAAGTTTTCTGAGAATAGTCCAGAGAGCTTCTCTGTTGACCGTGTCGAATGCCTTGAAGAGGTCTATAAATACTGCGTACAGGTTCATGTTCTGTTTCATGCACTTTTCTTGGACATGTCTGAACGCAAAGACCAAGTCAACAGTGCTGTGGTTTGGGCAAAAGCCGCACTGTAATTCCAGGAGATTTCTTTCAGCCATGGTTGGGATGAGTCTGTTGAGTAGCACTCGGGCCAGTATTTTGCCAGCTATGGAGAAGAGAGATATGCCCCAGTAATTTCCGCAGTCTGCTCTTGATCCCTTGTTCTTGAAGAGGGCAACTATCAGTGCATTGCATTGCAAAGGTCTGCAGGCAGTTCTTCCTCCACCCAGATGGTGACTAGCACACTATGAAAGACTTCCAGGGCTATGCCACCTACTGCTTTGTAGACTTCCACAGGAATGCTATCCTTGCCAGGAGCTTTTCCACAGGTCATCTGTTTTATGGCTTTCTTGATTTCATCTATTATAGGGTGGTTCATCTAGTTCAGTGTGTTCTGCTTGATGCTTTATCTGGTCAAGTGCACACTGGTCAACTGTGGAAGGGTGATTCAGAAGTTGGCTGAAATGTTCTTTCCATCTGTTGTTGATGCCAGTTTTGTCCTTGATGGTCTTTGAACCAAACACTGTCTTGATGGAACTGAAGAACTCTTTTGAGTTATCTGAGTCAGCAAACCTTTGGATTTCTTCAGCTTTTTCATCCCAGCACTTATTCTGCATGTTGTTATCTGACCTATCAGCAAGTCTAGGATTCAACAGCCCTCTGGTGACAGCAAGTATAAAATGTAGTAGCAGGACCCTGATACTCCACAGCTCCCGCTCCAGGGTCTGATTGGATTTGACCCTCAATAACGCCACCTGTTTCCGCTAACAAGCTCTCGTCCTCACTGGAGTGAGAGCGGACGTAATCAGGGAGATCCGGAATGAAGCTAAATCAGTCTTTCAGAAGGAAATCCTACAAGCCTCATTGAACTCATACTAATGCATTTACATCATATGGGACTATTTATAATTATCACCTACTGAATGAGGGGGGAGGAACATCCATGCCAAACTCTGATCTTACCTACTGCATCGATTTCTCTGAGCAATCGAAAAGAACTCCCTAATCCAGAAATACAAAGCCTTACAACAGAGGTAATAATGTCTGTTAGGCTTTTATACCAAAGCCGACTGGCTCATCAAGGGCGGAGCTTACCTCCAGTTTTCTTAGTGTAAAAAACTAGTAGATTAATTCTCAAAGTTACCCATTTACACAGGAATTCAAAGCCACAACCCCTTAATCATGAGCACAACCACTACACCAAAGGTCCCGTCGTCATAACCCACCCACTAAACAAAAAAATGTTCTGCAAGGTGGACAGTGGTGGCCGTAAGGTCCTGGATTACTGGTCCCATGGTTGGGGGGTTCAAGTCACACTATGAACTATCACTGCTGTCCCCCCAGTGTGCTAACTGGGTTATCAATGGCCGGCCGTGTCTCTCACTGTTTGTGGTGAGAGGTTCATGTAAAAGAACCATTGCTCATGTTCGAAAAAAGGAGCTGCATAGCCTACCCCGCAATGGCCTAGTGAGCTGACCAGGGTGTACTGTCTGCCCTCACCCAGAGTTGGCTGAGATGCGCGTCAGCCTCCCCATTACCCTAATTTAGGAGTTAGAGGTTCAGAAGAAGAATGACTAAAATGAATTGTGTAAAAAAATATTTGTAAAGAAATGATGTGATTATACTCCTCATCATATTCATCAACATCTTCATCATCTACTGCCTGGTACAGGGTCGGGTTGCATGGCAGCAGCCTATGCAGTGAGGTCCAAACATTTCTCTCATCAGCCTCTTCCTTCTGCTGTTCCGTGGAGACACCAAGGCGTTCCCAGGCCAGCTGAGAGACATAATAACTCCAGCGTGTTGTAGGTTGACCCCGGGGTCTCCTCCTGGTCAGACATGCCCAAAACTCCACAACAGGGAGGTGTTCAGGAGGCATTCTTACCAGATGCGCGAGCCACCTCAACTGGCACCTCTCAACATGGAGGAGCAGTGGTTCCAATCCAAGCTCCTCCCGGATTGCTGAGCTTTTCATCTTATCTCTAAGGGAGAGCCTGCCCCCCCACAAAGGAAGCTAATTTCAGCCACTTGTAACCACGATCTTGTTCTTTCGGTCACTACCCAAAACTTGTGACCATAGATAAGGGTTGGAGCATAATCGATTGGTAAAACGAGAACTTTACCTTCCGGATCAGCTCCCTCTTCACCACGATGGACCGGTACAAGCTTCACTCTACAGCAGAGGCTGCAGCGAACCGCCTGTCGATCTCCCGCTCCATCCTTCCGTCACCGTCGTGAACAAGACCCTCAGATACTTGAGCTCCTCTATGATTATACATGGAGTGAATATGATGCCAAAGCATGATCACTAGAGCCTCGTTAATATGCGCAAGTCATGGTCTGATGCACCTCAACGCATATTAAGTGAGGCCGCATGTTAGTATTTTTGCACATAAAACTTCTTAGTCTTGTATATAGTATCATAAAATACACATAACTGAGATCAAAGGGGGTGTGGATTGCTGTGTATACAGGTGTGGATACAGGTGTTCGTGCTAGTATGCAGGTGTGAATGCGTTTGTGTGCAGAAGTAAGCGCTGCCATGTATCAAAGCAAAATGCTGTCGTATTGCTATAATACGGTCAATTTCTGTGAAAAAAAAAATTAAAATTGTGCCTTTTGGTTATCATGTTACAAATTTGGGGTCCATGGGGTGGACGCATATTAAGTGGAAACCCATTTCAAAGATGCGCATATTAATAAGATTCTACTATACTTTCACATCTTATTTTAATTTACTTCATTACTTAAAACTATAATTCATTATGTGTGGAGTTCTGATGTTTGTTCCCTTTTTTCCATGAGACTTTGATTGTAAATGAGGCTTGAGTCTCAGCAGGATTCTCTCCATCAAATTAAATTAAACCGAATTAAATTTAAATAGATTAAATGAAGATGTGAGTCTTTGGGCCTGGAGAAGGTTATAAAACTCACACAGCTTTATGTTCACATCAGTCCAAAGCTGTGATTACTCAAAACATTTGTAATGGCACCTCGACTGGGAGGAGGGGGTTGGGGAGGGGATGGGGGGTCTAAAGGATCCAGAACAGATTCTGGATCCAGTAATTTTAGGACATTATTTAACATTTAAGTGTTATTAAAGCTTTTTTTTTTTTTTAGATGGGGCGGGGCAGCGGTGGCCTGGTGACCTGGTGGTGCTGGAGCCAAGGTCAGGAGCTCAAGCCCCACTCTAAAAGGGTTGTCACTGTCCTCCAAGCCCCCAACCCCCCAGCACTAACTGGGTTATCAAAGGCCAGCCATGTCTCTCACTGTCTGTGCTGAGAGGTTCATGAAAAAGGTACCATTGCTGACTTTCATCAAGAGGAGCTGCATAGCTATAAACGTGTTTCTGCCCTGCGATGGCCCGGTAAGCTGTCCAGGGTGTACTCTGCCCTAGCCCAGAGTTGGCTGAGGTGGGCACCAGCCTCCCTGTGGCCCTAATTAGGATTAAGTGGTTCAGAAAATGAATGAATAAATGAATAGATAAGGGGATTGGTAGAGGTTTGCACTCTCTGAATGCTCCTGATGAGATATGTTTTGGTTGTTAAATTTGTAACTTTTCAGCAGTGTATTTGTAAATGATAAACAAATCTTTTCATAAAGTTTTGTATATTGTGAGTTTTAATAAACAAACACAAAAACTCATTCATTTTCTAAATCATTGAATCTTAATTAGTGTTGTGGGGAAGCTCGCGCCCATCTCAGCTGACTCTGGGCAAGGGCAAGGTACACCCTAAATAGCGCAACAGGCCATCGCTGGACAGAAACTTGTCAATGACAATCCAGTGGCCTACTATTTGAAAATCTAACTTTCGGATCAGTTAGCCAGCACCTTAACCACCAGGCCACCCCTGGACCAAATACACAAACCAAGGGTAAACATGTGTTAGCAATGAGGCAGAGAAACAAACAAAAAGTATATAAAATATACATCTACAAACTAGATGTAATTTAAACAAGTACGCTACTTTGTGCTTCAGTTTCTGCAGCTTCAGTGCATCGCGGGATTTTCAAAAATATTCATTGATAAATAAACGTTAAGGAAATTAAGGGAAAATAGGGGGAAACGTTAAGGAAAATGCCACAAAACAGACAATTATGCAAAAAGAATATATAAATAAATAAATATAAACAAAAAACAGCCCAAAACCTCCCAACAAAACTACTTACATTTTTATGTGAGGTGCACATCTGTTCGCGCGCTCATCTGTATGTGTGTGTATTTATATTTTATTTACATCTTATGCATTATTTTTGAATGTTTCATTGTTATTATAAGCATTTGTAGCATTGAATATGTATTTATTGATATTATATACACATATACATGTACTTATAAGTCAATGGGGGGGGGGGGTTGATTCTACTTTGCGGAATTCGGCGTTCGCGGGGGGCGGGGGTCTCCGTCCCCATTAACTGCAGAAAATGAGGGATCCCTGTATTTTCAAGCAGTATTTTATTCTGCAGGAAAAAATGCAAACTTATTTAAAATTAATTTTAAAAGTTCTTATAATACACTACACCAGCTTTACCACTTTTCCTTGGAGTTTTTTTTTTTTTTTTTTTTGCTCATTTCCTCAGTGCAGTCTGTAACAGTAACTGAACCCCCACGCTGTACCTGGCCCTGCGAGACCAGCTAAATCGCCCTCTTAAGCCGTTCACCTTATTTATTTATTTTTCCTTTTGAATGTTCGACAGAGGAGGAGCTGATCCACACTGGAAAAGGTTCTGACCTGTTCTGACCTGTATTTATTAATCATGTGGTATGAAACACTGTGTTGAAAGCACAGCATGGAGAAAGAGAATTAATATGTTGTTGTTTCTTGTAAAAGGGGAAAAAATGTTGGGGGTTTTTTTAACAGATCAACAAAAAAATCAGCCATGTCAAGTTTTATTGTTGAATCCAAAATTCTACATCAAGAAACAGAAACATTGGCAGACATGATTAAGTAAAGATAATTTGTTTACGAAGAAGAAGAAGAATTTGTTTACATAATAAAAAAAAGGGGCGTGAAAGCAGAAAACAAACTCTTACAATAAAACTCTTTGGCCCCTGAATGGCACATCAAGCTGGAGATCACTAGTTTGAATCCAGGTGCTGCAGCCATTCGTGACCAGGAGTCCGTGGGAGCTAATTGGCTGAGCACTCATGGGAGGGAGGGAACAGCCAAAAATCAGCCAATCATGCGGCACCCTGAGCTCTGTGGGACAGATAACGTTCTCTCTGAGTGCACAGCAGTTCATAAAGAGGCGGGTGTCACTGAGGGGGCATGTGCATGCTTACACCCCTCTCTGGGTGGTGTTGGTCATGTGACAGGGAAAGTTGGTGGGATGGGAATTGATTACAACTACTGTCCCCCGAGTGCAGTTATCCAGGTTATCAAATGCTGGTCATGTCTCTCATTATCTGTGGTGAGAGGCTAATGCATCTGTCAGCGTGTTTCTGGCCTGGCAAGCTGTCCAGGGTGTACTTTGCCTGCAGCTGAGACAGGCACCATCGTCCCTGCAACCCTGATTCAGTGTTTCAGAAAATGAATGAATGAATGAGCATCACTGCGAGGATCCATGAACACACCGAAGATGTGTGGAGGAGAAACCAGGCACCTACATGCTAATAAAGGCAGAAAATTCTTATACTTCATATTCTCGCACACACACACACGCACGTACGCACACACACACACACACACACACACACACGCACGCACGCACGCACGCCTGCAGTCAGCCTCGTTTCCATCCACCTTCTGGGTTGTCACATGATGTTTTGCATTGCTGAGATGGAGTGACAGCGAAAATAAGGGAGTCTCTGCCAGTTGTTGTTCCATGTTGCTCTGTTTGTACTCAAACCTACAGTCAGACCTTGGGGGAGAGACACTCTGTTGCCATGGAAACTGTCCATTCAAAAATAGAACAGGATGGGAAATGGATTTATTCTGGTCAGCGAATATGATCATACTGCTGACGTGAACGATATCAGATAGACGTGTATGTTTAAACATTGTGTCTCAATGCATCATATAAACGCTACAGAATTTCGCACACATTCCCACATAGCTGTCGATCCTGCACCGTTAAGATAAATATAGTCGGTATTTTTACCAAACTGTTTAATATTGGCAGCAAGAGAACGCAGAGAGTGTGGAGCTCTGACAAGCCTCTCAGTTCACATATAAACTTGTGTGATTGAGTGGGTTTCCTCTGGGTACTCTGGTTTCCTCCCATAGTCCAAACACACGCACATTAGGCCACCTGGAGGTGAGAGTGTACATGTGAATCGTTTTGTGTGTGTGTGTGTGTGTGTGTGTGTGTGTGTGTGTGTGTGTGTGTGTGTGTGTGTGTGTGTTGCCCTGCAATGGAATGGCAAGCTGTCCTGGATGTACCTGGTCATTGCCCAGAGTCGGCTGACATAGGCAACATCCTCCCTAATGTGAACCTAATAGAATTCACGGGTTCATAAAATGAATGAATGAACTTGTCTCATCTCAGCGCCTCCTCACTTACTACTAATCAGAGAGACTGGTGCCCATCTCAGCCAACTCTGGGTGAGGACAGAGTACACTCTGGACAGCTCGCCAGGCCATCGCAGGGCAGAAATACACTGATGGCTATGACGTTCCTCTTGACAATACTCGGCAATTGTTCTTTTACATCACCAGAAACAGTGAGAGACATAGTCGGCCTTTGATAACCCAGTTAGCGGCACCAGGGGACAGCAGTGACATCCCGGTGATAGGAGGGCTTGAACCCCTGATCAGTAATCCAGCATCCTACTGCCACCACTGATCCAAGAGTAGATTTATTTTGCAGTTTATAGTTAACATGCTGAAAACTTTTCCTCTCGTGATATTATGGGGGGCGTGGCCCGCCTGTAGCCCTAATGTACAAACTGAACTGATCTATGCTGCAATTTAAACGTAAATGTAGATATTATCAGAGCCAATGGAAAAAAATTAGGAATATAAACTAAACTACATGGTACAAGCCAGACAGATAGTTTAGTAGGTGTGAATTCGTTTGTATATGTTGGCTCTGCAGTGGTCCGGCAAGCTGTTCAGGGTGAAACAGCCTCACTGTGACCGTAAGAGCATCTTGGAAAATGAGTGAGTTACAATTTTCAGTTCATGTACAGTATGTCATTCATTCATTCATTTCTGAACCACTTAATCCTAATTAGGGTTACAGTGAGGCTGGCACCCATCTCAGCCATCTCCAGGCAAGGGTGGGGGACACCCTGGACAGCTCACCAGGCCATCACAGGGCCAACACTTACACAACCATTCACACTCACACTCACACCTACGGGTGATTTGGAACAGCCAATTAACCTACTGTGCACGTTTTTGGACCGTGGGAGGAAACCGAAGCACCCGGAGGAAACCCACACAAGCACGGGGAGAACAAACAAATTCCACACAGAAACACCCCGAGCTGGAAATTGAACCCAGGACCTTCTTGCTGTGAGGTGGACGTGCTAACCGCTATGCCCCCGTGCCGCCATGTACAGCATGTATGTTATAAAATAAAATAAAACAGTGTCGTGCACAATCCATAATTTAGGATATTTGTAGTCCAGTTCAGTCCAGTTCTGGAATCAGAACCCGAAGCAGTGACCAAACATTTCCCTTATATGAGTTAATAGTTCTGGAATAAAGTCGCACGCTCTGCTAGGACGCTGTATTTTTAGTGTCATCGAGTCATTATTCCCACACAAAGCTCCACACATTAAAAAGACAGAGCATAGAACTGGGTTTCTTTCTTCATCTATTCATGCCACTTTGTTTGCATTTTTCAGAAATGGACCTGTGGTTATTTCTCAGAAACACACACTGAGCCTCAAGCGCATGTTTGTACCCTTGAGGCTTTAATGAGTACTTTGAATGCTTTTGTTTAGTCCAGGAAAAGCAGGAAGTTGAAATCATTTCATTTTGTTACTCATAACTGTTAGAACTCTGCTGTAATACAAGAGGAAAAAAAATCACCATTAATACTCAGTGGGAATGAACTGATTTATTTCAGGCCAGTGTGTTTTCAGAAAGCTGACCGAAATTAAACAGCTCGGTTTAAGTCAGAATCGAGAGTTCAGGTGAAAAAATAACATTCATCGTTCATTTTCTGTAACCACGTAATCCTAATTAGGGTCGTGGGGAGGCTGGCGCCCATCCCAGCCTACTCTACACCCTGGACGAATCACCAGGCCAATGCAGAGCGGAAACACGTTGACGGCTATGCAGCTACTCTTGTCGAAAGTCAGGAATGGTTTTTACGTGCTTCACGCCATAGACGGTGAGAGACACGGCTGGCCTTTGATAACCCAGTGAGCTTCACTGGGGAAACGGTGACAACCGATGGAGAGTGGGGCTTGAACCCACAACCTTGGGATCAGTCATCCAGCACCTTTATCACTAGGCCACAAGGACACAACTGCCCCACCATATGTCTTCATTTTATTCTTTAATTACAGATAAAACTAATTTTAAAAGATAAACAGAAGAGCATTATTAAGTGCACAGTGCCGCCAACAGGCACAAATGGATTACTGTATTATAGCTTTCCATAGTTCTAATGAAATGTCTCCCCCTAGTGGGACTCTGATAAATATATAACCCCTTATTAAACAATAGGCATTTTTTCAATAATTAATTTCAACACATGGGCAGTGGTGGTCTAGTGGTATAGGGCGCTAGATCGCTGATCCAAAGGCTGGGGGTTCGAGTCCCACTCTCCACAAGGTTGTCACTGTCCTCCCCAGTGCAGCTAACTGGGTTATCAAAGGCCGGCCATGTCGCTCACTGTCTATGGTGTGAGGCATGTAAAAGAACCGTTGCTGACTTTCGACAAGAGTAGGCTTCAAAGTCGTCGGCGTGTTTCCGCCCTGCGATGGCCTGGCGAGCTGTCCAGGGTGTACTCTGTCCTCGCCCGAAGTTGGCTGGGATGGGCGCCAGCCTCCCCGTGACCCTAATTAGGATTAAGCGGTTACAGAAAATGAACTGAACTGAAATTTCAACATGATTTCATTTATAAATCACTTAAAAACTGTAATGCCTTCTACCACACCCTACTTATACCTTATACCCTACTCTAGAAAAAACTCAAACTGCAATGTAAGACCTTAGCGTAATACAACAGTTTGTCTGAAACTACTCAGAAACTTACAATGTTCATTTGTGACCTCTAACCACCACAAGGTAGTTTTTTAATTCTCTGACGAGCAAATTGCAGCTGTAAGGATGGAGATTTTTTTTTTGGATATTCATGCACACTTATACATCCTACCATTTTGAAATGTGAAAGAAGTTGTGAAGAGATGTTCCTAGTTCATTTTTTTATACATTGCGCAAAATTACTGTAAAATTCACTCTTTCTACGGGATGACAACAGCAAATTATTGCCGTTTGGCAAACTCGAGCCATTTTTGCAAACTGATTAAAGAGTAAAACAAATACTAGCATACAACTGACACTTAAATAAGTGCTAATCAACCGTTGACAAATATAAGCTAGTTTGCTAGCAGGCAATTAGCCAGCCAACTTATGGCTTGAAAAAGGAGATGGGGCGTTTGCTAAATCTGAATATTCATGCATAGTTTAAATTTTACATGTGATTTTTCAAGGTTGTTTTTGTTGTCATTCTCTGCAGGTTAGCAAGATAATTATGACCTTGAGCTAGTCTGCTAACAAGCGATCAGACATTAAGTATTGCAAGAGGAAATTTCTTAGATTATGAAAAAAAAAGTCATTCATATCCGCTAATTACTGTCCTGAGAGAAACACGAGGAAACTTGCTAGCAGGTAAGCGACTGATTAGCTGCTAGGGATTACTGAGGGTTTTTTATATTCATCATAAAAGCCACTTTTGTAGCCCTGTGTAAAATTTGCATCCCACGGCATACTAATAAATACGCAATCCGAAGTAGAACCTGTCTGTCCACTGTGGAGCCAGTTCTTCGGGGGGCTACTTACCCACAAATACACACGTTTCTTTCCTCTGCATCTTTTTTCCCTGATTTGTATTTTGCATCTTAGCTATGGCTACTTTGGCGTGTTCCACAAATTGCTCGTGTCTGGTCATCCAATTATAAATGACTGGCAGGAGAGGAATAGCGCAGGCTTGTGCTCAAGCCCCAGGCTGTTTACACACCACCAAGGGTTCTCCATTTCATTCTAACGGCTAAGGACAGTGAGAGAGTGAGAGCGAGAGAGAGAGAGAGAGAGAGAGAGAGAGAGAGAGAAGACAGGAGTAGTAATCTATCTATGATGAGGTGAGAATTGCTCTCAAGTTTAAAGCTTCAAAGAAATCATGCTGTTACATAAAGAGCCGTAAGTAGGAACATGTGACCACTCTGTATTCAACCATCAAACAGCTGGAATCAGATCAACGTCATTCAGAATGTTGTAATGGTGCTGTAGGTTGCCAGGGAACCACAGATACATAAAAGAGTATGGTGTGTGTTTTGCAGGAATCTTTTGGCAAAACCTTGATCCCGATTCATTCGATGATTCTTTTATTAAATTTCTCCAACCGCAGTCTTGTGACAGCTTTGCATTAGCGCACAAGGCTTCCAGTGGTGCAGTGGATCGCACGTCCGCCTCACAGCAAGAACTTCCTGACTTCGCCTTCCAGGCTCAAGGTGGGAGTTTCTGTATCAAGTCTGCATGGTTTCCTCAGGGTACTCCGGTTTCCTCTTTTGGTCCAAAGACATGCATATTAGGCTAATAGGTCGGTCAAAATTACACCTAGTTATGAGTGGTTGTGTGTGTTATCCCTATGAAAGTCCGACCAGATGTTCAGGATGTACTCTGACTTCACCCTGGGATGGGCTCCAGCCTCCCTGCGACCCTAACACAGAATGAGGTGGGTCAGAAATGTGTAGAAATCATTATTTCTGCCGCTTGATTTCACCGAGCGGTTTCCTCATACGCGTTGATGTATGTTTGGTGTGTTTGTCGCGAACATGTGGTTCTCTGAGTTCCTTCGGTAAGATAAATGCTTTCGTTTATGGGATTTGATCCCCACACATTCATCACCACTCTGTTCTCGCTCCACCCGTACGATTTTCCAGCCGACCGTCAAATAGAAAGAGCCAAACTCATAGCGAATGATGATGAAATCTTCCTGAAAGAGCGCAGACGTTTCCTTAGTGAGACAGGAAGGATGGTTTATTTATTACTGTAAATGCAATGGAGGTAAATGAGATCATAAAAGATGGTGTGAGTTATCAATTATCATAGCATATGGATGGAACGGAAAAGAGGAAAAAACGCCGTCTAGTCTAAAAGTTCTGGATTTAAAAGCTCATTTCTATTACAAACGTTGATGTGATATGCGTTATTTTTCTCTCAACTCCACTCTACCTGACCATAAAAGGTGCAGCCTCTATGCTTTTAAAAAAGCTCCATCTAAAAATAACATTTTTTTAAATATTGTTTTTCTTCTGAACTCTTTTGTAATACAATAACACCGGCAGATGATTTATAAACATGGACTGCTTTCCAACCAGCTTTCGCATCTCCTTACTACTTTGTGTTACAGAGCTGTCTGAAGCACCGCTTCGGATTCTCAGTGAATGGGAATTACATGGCATTTTCACCTGTGAAGTGTAGCGTTTTCCATATTACCAAACATCTCACCACAAAATAAATAAACTCGCAATACCATTTTAATAACAAAGAGAGCGACACATCAAAAAATACGTCTTGTTTCTTTTGAGTCTCAAAATTATATTCAGATTTTAAACTGCCTATTTTAAAACAAAATCATGCATAATATTTTGAGCCTGAATAATTATATGCAACAAAATTACTAAGGGGTGTAAATTAGAACACTTTGGCTTCCCAAACAGCCAGGCTCAAATGGACTATTATAACCGACCATAGTTATAATGAAATGTCTCCCCCTAGTAGGCATTGGATGAACATTTTTCTCCATGTTAATGAAAGCACATGATTTTCTAGGATGTTGAGATATACTAGTATACAGTGATCTCTCGCTATGTCGTGCTTCAATTCATGCGTCTTCAGTGCATCACGATTTTTTTTAAATATTCATCGAATTAAAAAAAAAAAGGAAATTAAGGAAGAATAGGGGGGAAAGTTAAGGAAAATGCCACAAAACAAGGCCAATTCTGCAAAAAAAAAAACCACAAACAAAAAAAACAACCAAAAGCATTTTATGTGAGGCACCATCTGTATGTGTGTGTGTGTGTGTGCGTGCACGCGTCTGTATGTGTGTGTGTATTTATATTTTATTTCCATCTTATGCATTCTTTTTGAATGTTTAATTGTTATTATGAGCATTTATAGCATTGAATATGTATTCATTGATCTTATATACACATATACATGTACGTATTCATCAGTCGAGGGGGGGGGGGTCGATCGTACTTTGCGGAATTCGGCAGTCGCGGGGGGATCTCAGTCCCAATTCATCGCGGAACATGAGGAATCCCTGTGTGTGTGTGTGTGTGTGTGTGTGTGTGTGTATATATATATATATATATATATATATATATATATATATATATATATATAGAGAGAGAGAGAGAGAGAGAGAGAGGATTTTCTGATTAGATCCTTCCGTAGGAGAGTGCTCAATACTTTTGGTAGAGCAAATAACAAAAATAAAAGGACAGGACAAAGACTTTCTATTGAAACTCCATTTATCACTACAGATCTGCTTCGAGGGGTGAAACCATCCTCTCTCTTCAGGTCACTATAGAAGAATATATATATATACATATATATATATATATATATATATATATATATATATATATATATATATATATATATATATATATATATATATATATACACAGTCAGCCCCACAACTTACGAAATTAATCCGTTCCAGAGCCCTTTTCGTAACGCGGGGATTTCATAAGTAGGGGTCGCATCTTACATGTTAAACGCCTAATTCGTTCCAAGGCTCCAGTCTTTGGACTGGATAAACCCCATAAACCCTTTAAAAATGATAAAAGTACACCAAATTTGTATGAAATATGTGTTCAAAGTAAAATAAAATTATTTATTAAACCGTTTAGACATTTTATTAACATATTAAACCATTATTAAACATTTTTTATTAACACACACACACACACACCCCTCTCTCTCTCTCTCTCTCTCTCTCTCTCTCTCTCTCTCTCGCACGCGCACGCTGTGGGCCACGCCCACAAGACGTGGAATTCAGAGCGCATTCCCTGCTTGACAAACTCAACTTTAATTTGATTCGTTGAGGGATCGGAATTCCAGATGAGCTCAAATGCGCCCACATTTATTAAACATTTATTGAATTAAAACAACTTAAAAAACTAAATTAAAAACTAAAGCTGAAGATTCCTTCTGTCTCTATCTGGGAGGCCAGCGGGGTGGGATGTTGAGAGACAACAAATGGGAGAGCAACTCGCGCATCGTCTGAAATTTTGATTGGCCCATTTGAATTTTGAATTTCTTTTCGTAAGAGGGGGTTGTTTCGTATCTCAGGGACGGAAACTCAGGGAAATTGTTTTTGTAACCTGGGGATTTCGTACACAGGGGTCTTCGTAAGTTGGGGGCCAACTATGTACTGTGTGTGTATATATATATATATATATATATATATATATATATATATATATATATTTTTTTTTTTTTTTTTTTTTCCCCCCAAGATGACCCCATGCATGGATCACCTCTAAATAATGTAATGGGTTCCATCCAGACCCGGGCCCCACCTCTACCAAGTTTGATGAAAATTAGATTACAAGTTGTTTTGTAAATTGGCTTCAATAAATACTTCCTAAAAAGACTTTTAAAAATTCCTGGCATCCAGAACTGTTTCAAAATGGTGACAGGTTCCTTCCAGACCTGTACTATAGAATTCAACACATAACTAGAGTCAAAATAACTTCGCAATTAATTTGAAGATTGTCCAAATGTGCAACGGTATTGGGAATATTGAGAGGCAACAAGGACAGCAGCCAGTGCTGAGCTCGGAATTCTTTATCTATTCATTGATGGTGCGTTTGTGTTGGAAATTGCGACTTTATTTGCGTTTGATTTTTTTTCCACCACATCTATAAATGTTCATAAATTTGACATTTCACCACTGCAAAGTCATGAAGATATTCTTCTCTACCTGAATAGATGAATGTAGGAGTGCCATCGCACATATTCTGTTTTTTTGCCGGTGCTTGGCTACGCTAGACAAATACAAAGCTGCATACAACGACCAAATATGGCCCTTTATTGAATTAGGATGAAGACAGAAATCAGACTCGGTCTGTCTTTTGAACATATTGAGACGCTGTGAAGGTTTCGTGCTGATACGTGATAAGAGTTTTTACACTGAAGCCGCCAGATTGGAATCAAACAGAAACAAGAGGGGCAATCAGTCAAACCAGGGAAAATGGGTAGTCTTAATAAATCGTCTCTTAACTTATGACAGTCATATGAAGATATTTTCAGGAGCACTGTGGTAGGTTATGGTGATTGTTTCTGTGTGATATGATTGGTCGGGGGTGTTTGACTTCACTCCTCAACTTTAATAACATTCCTCAACTTTAGATGCTCCACCGGCAGCACTTTTTAAAAAAATGTACGGAATATGGGTGGGGTTTTTTCAGTGCTTCATCGCTCCAGAATTTAGAGACGTGTCGAATCAATGCCCAAGCAGCTCATTTTGGCTCGACGCTGCTTTAATTTATTATCCGTCTGTATTTTCGTATTCATGACCATGTCACTTTTTAGGCTTTCTCTCTCTCTCTCTCTCTCTCTCTCTCTCCCTCTCTCTCTCATTAGGATGAGGATGTATATTCCCTCAACACCGCCATTCCTCAAATTAGCCATAATCAACTTTTGTAATTGACAACCTATTCAAGTAAATCATGACTTTGTGTCAACTATGAAATAACAAGGAAAGTTAAGGGACGGTGATAAATAACTGAAATAGCGGTGTGTTGAATGCGAACGTGATGACGTGCAGGTGTGAGTTGCTGTTATTTGTGGCCTGTGTGATGAAACGAGAACAGTGGAATGATTAGCAAACAGCAGGTTTGCACAAGACAGATGTTTTAACGTGTGGAGAAAAACTCACTCATCTGTTAAAGAGGCGTCATCATTACGAGCTTTGGGGAACGGCGCGGCCTTAGCGCGGAGAATAAGCGTCTTGTTTTTTTGCATCCCCCTCCCTCTCTCTTGCCTTTTTTTTTTTTTTTTTTTAAATTCCAAGCTGTACCAAGAGACAGATTAGTTACTCCAGACATTAAAGCTGCATTATTGCCTGCTTGAAGCACGATAAAAGAAATGGGAGAAATTTCAGACCTAGGGGAGAAAAACAGGGGTCCAAGCGCTGAGGGAAAGGAATATTAATGCGGCTGGATGGATAATGGCGGCTGATATCTGTGTGTGTGTGTGTGTGTGTGTGCGCGCGCGCGTCAATGAAGCAGCCTGCACATCTGGAGATCCTCCAGCTGCCTGAGGGGAAAAGATTCAGTAATTCAGCAACCCTCGCCCTCAGAGACTAGAAATTGAAGCGATGCTGATTTGCACCACAGAAACAAGATCCCCAATACACAGAGCCTGAAATACTTGCCTTCTACATCTCTCACACACACACACACACACACACACACACACACACACACACACACACACACACACACACACACACACACACACACACACACACACACACACACAAGCATATGCTGATTAGATTAGACGCAAATACTCTCACAGCCAGAGCCGGATCTTTACATACACCCCCGGCGAGAAGGACAGCATGGTGTGACATCATACCCGCAGCAAGATTGCATCCTGGCCTGGAAGGAAACGATACATAGAGCTTTGTGTGTGTGTGTGTGTGTGTGGGGGGGGTCCTTCAACACCAGCCTGTACAAAAAGTGCTACAGAAGCCACGAGCTTTTTATTTCCACCAGTCTCAGGTTTTGATTTTCTTCCCAACACGAACTCGCTCTCAGAAAAGCATGAAAGAATTAAAGTGTTCATCTTGCGTCCTTTCATCGGTTTCATTATAGTTCCGTATTATTATTGACATCATCTTTATTCTGAGAGCTGAAGAAAAGGTTTCAACTGAGTTTCTGTAACAACAGTTTTCTGTGCATATTTAAAAAAAAAAAAAAAAAAAAAAAAACATTTCAGTTTCTATAGCAACCACACTTTCACAGGGTCTTGTATTCATATAACAGACACAGGTATAAGTTTGGACGGATGCAATGACATAATGGTTCGCATAACCACCTCGCAGCGAAAACATACTATTTTTTAGTTCAGGGCTAATCAAGGCCGTTTCCGTGTTCCCGTCTTGCTCGTATGGCGCGAGTGTAAATGGTTTGTATTTGTGTTGCCCTGTGATGGACTGGTGAGCTGTTCATGGTGTACCCCGCACTCTGTAGTGTAGCAGAGCTGTTCCCAAACAAGAATCCGAAATGACTGATCCTTTAGTTACTAATCATCCTGTAGAAAATCCACCTCGCTGCACTGTTTTAATCATTTCTAAGCTTATAAGCTTTAATCATCCCTTCTCACACCTGAGGGAGCTCATCAGGGTCTTCAGGGGAGCTTTGGCTTAAGCATTCGTGCTTTTTTTCCCGTATTTCGGTGATGGAATCGTATTTCACGCTCCTCAAACGTACACCAAGGAATGAATGTAGTCTGCTTATGCTCACTCATGCTTCAGTTATGCTTCGCTTTAACTGTGTTCGACAAGGAAACTGCTGGAATTCTGGGAAAAATTGGACTGTTTGGAACACAAATCCAACCACAACGCCACCGCGCAGCGCCTGTGGTGTACACAAATGAGCCGGCATATTGATTATACTTGTATTCGATTTCCATCCGTCATGTGTCGCATCGCTATCATTTAGAAACATGAGCCTGAACCTGCCCCCTCTGTGACATGTGATGCTGTCCCCCACCTCTTTACATACTGCTGTGCATGCGCATTCAGAGGTGACCTAACACACTCAGATGGAAAGCGCTGTCCGCCCACTTTTGTACTAATGACCTCACCCACCTGGATCCGAGCTTACAGTCTTCGGGTTGATAGTCACTCACCTTGTTGATGCGTCTATTTTATATAATATTTAGTAATTGTTCAAATATGTAATATTATTGCCCGAGTAACAATTTAGAACAGACAAGTACTCTAAATATGCGTCTTCAACCTGTGGGAGGAAACCAAAGAGCCCAGAGGGAACCCACATAAGCAAAGAGAGAGCATGGTAACTTCACAAAGAAATACCCTTGCTGAGCCCAGAATTTGAACCCGGGCCTTTCTTGCCTCAAGGTGGATGTGCTGACCGCTACTCCAGCTCCATGTCACCACACCACACCACACTGTCCATATTCACAACTTTTTATCCAAACACATGATATTTTGTATGTTGTATGATTTTAAAGTTTTTTTGGATTACAGCATTTTTCCTCTGGCCAGAATCCAGCTTCAGCTCCGGTTCACACTTCTACAGACGACGACTTCCACACTATTTAGCGTTAAACTCTTAATGCCACAATACAGCAAAATAGCAGCGATAATAAAATGCTGTTTAATTCATGCAATTTTATTCATTTTTACAGTTTCAGAAAGTTCTGTCATGTGGTGTCAAGTGCTGAATCTGTAAAGCATCATGGGAGTGGCAGCCTAGGTGTGTGAGCCACTTAGCATCTTCTGACACGTATTAGACGCACGTAACATAATTAGTGCAAACTGGAATTTATTACTTTTTCCCA
>CM045746.1:25986965-26184465 GCA_024760905.1 Plotosus lineatus | reverse complement strand
TGACCTTGTTCCATGGCCGACTTCCAGCCATCAGAGTTCAACAGGAACCTCTGGACTGGCGTAATGGTACTTTGGGGTGTTCCAAAAATTCTGATGGAAAAAAAGGCAACAAACGCTCCCTGTTGGCGAAAAGTGGCTTTTGATTTATTGGTACTCTAGTGACATGCATCGTGTCAATTGGTTGTTTATGTTTGATGGACCCCAACTCATGGCCTTCAAAGTCGAGAGCTGACAGACAGGTACGGGATGCACTCAGGGACTCATCGACCAGCAACGACAGATGGCACAACCACAAGCGTACGCTCCACAAGTCTCTCTCGGCCTCGTTCTCACCGCCGAACAACACACAGAGCCCCAGCGGCTCTATCAAATCAATCTTACTCTGACAGCCTTTCCCACATCGACGCCGACCCGAAAAAAATGCGCACGTCTAAATTAGGGCTTGACCCAATGCCAGGTTCCCAGAAGGAGCACTGTGGGTGAAACAGCACAGGTAACAAAAGCCAAAAAAAAGTGTTTTGGATGAATTCCGAGACGGGAAAGTGTAAAAAATTAGTTTAGCATTTTCATGTTTGATAAGTTTTGAACCGGAGAAAAAAAAATCTGCAAATCATAAATCATATAATAAATGAATTGTGTGGAAAAACCTCACGTGTAAAACAAATCAATCATACGGAAAACCTCACATGTAAACAAATGAATTATGTGGAAAACCTTATGTGAAAATTAATTTATTAAAAATTAGTAATCTGAAATGAATGCTTAACCTTATTAACTCCCTAATTAGGGTCGCAATGAGGCTGGCGCCCATCTGAGCCAATTTTGGGTGAGGGCATGATAAACCCTGAACAGCTCACCCGTCCATCACAGGGCCAGCACGTCCACAACTAATACCCCCATTTCACTGGAGTGCAGAATGCAATGATCGTGGCGGAAAGGTGTGGAACGCACTCTGCGGAGGAGCTTCGGAATTTTTACACTCAAAATGGGTCAAAAACCTATGGAAAATTGTACCCTTGGAACACCTTCGGAACGTTCACTGAATGTGCGGAAAAGACACGGAAAGACCGCGGTACAATGTCGGAATACATGTGTAAAAGCGCACTGATTACCTTCGGAACCAGTGCGGATTGCGTTCGGATAATTCACGGAATGTTCACGGAAAGCACGGAACACTCGAGGAACGACTACGTCACTACTCCATTTTAGAAAGAAGAGCTACGGAATGATTGTGGAACAGGCAACATGAAAGCGGAACGTTCACGTTCAACTCGGAATGACTGAGGAATGACTGAGGAATACCCGTCGTAACCAGGTTTCAACAAGGAAAAATCAGCAAAGATCAAAGGATTTGGTCCAGATTCCGCCTAGAAATACACAGAATCCAAACCACAGTGATTATAACATTAAAACTTTATTACATGAACATGAATAATTTATAGTGGAAGTGACTTCCTTGAGTGTTCTGCAAGTCTTCCGTGTTATCCGCAACAATTCTGCAAATATTCCGCGTGTATTCCACAAATATTCCGTGAGTATTCTGTGGGGATTCTGTAGCCGCTTTTGACCACCCGGAAGAAGGAGGAATGTTCGCAGAATGTTCACGGAAGACATGCAGAATAAAAAGAAAGATCACAGAACATTTGCGGAAAGGACGGAATGTTTGCGGAAGGACTGCGGAACGTGAGGGAACGCTGTGGGAAAATTTTTCCGTGAACGTGCTTTTGAACATGTTCAAAAGCCCGTTCGCGGAAGATTTTGGCCTGATGGAAGAGGAGGAATACTTTCAGGATCGTACGGAAGGACATGGAAGATGACGGAATGACTGAGGAACGTTGGAGGATGACTACGGTTTTGCTTCAGCGAATCTGCCGTGCTCCAGTGAAATGGGGGTATTAGAGGTAATTGGAACCACCAATCAGCCAACAGTGCATATTTTTCAACTGTGGGAGGAAACCAGAGTACCCAGAGGAAACCCACACAAGAAAAGGAAGAACATGCAAGTTGCACAGAGAGAGACACCCCAGGCCTGGAACAATAATGGGAAGCCATATATGGACTTTTGGGGCAGCATGGTGGTGCAGCGATGAGCACAGCAAGAGGATTCCGGTTTCGAACTTGGGACCTTCTTGCTGTGAGGCGGATGTAAGGTGGATGTGAGGCAGATGTGCTGACCACTGCACTACCATGTTGTCATAATAATTAAAAAAAAGAAGAATTTGTGAAATAAATGTACAGTATATTTGAAAAACATAAAAAAATTATAATAAACAAATCATGTTTAAAAATCACCCCTAGTGCCCCTAACTGGGTTATCAGAGGCCGGCTGTGTCTCTCACTATCTGTGGTGGAGGTTCGTGTAAAACAACCATTGCTGACTTTCGACAAGCGTAGTTGCATAATCGTCAACATGTTTCTGCCCCGCAATGGCCTGACGAGCTGTCCTGGGTGTACTCTGCCCTTGCCCAGAGTTGGCTGAGATGTACACCAGCCTCCCCATGACCCTAATTAGGATTAAGCGGTTCTGAAAATGAATGAATGAATACTTGTTTAAAATCTTACATGAAAATTATCATAAACTGATTATAAATGAATAATCTACGACAGTACGGTGGCATAATGGTTTGCACATCCGTCTCACAGCAAGAAGGTTCTGAGTTCAATTCTCAGCTTGGGCGTTTCTGTATCGAGTTTGCATGTTCTCCCCATGCTTATGTGGGTTTCACCTGGTACTCAGTTTTCCTCCCACAGTCCAAAAACATGCACAGTAGATTAATTGGCTGTTCCTAATCTCCCCTCGACCCCCAGTGCCACTAATTGGGTTATCAAAGGCTGTCCATGTCTTTCACTGCCTGTGGTGGAGGTTCATCTAAAAGAACCTTTGCTGACTTTCATAAGGAGGAGCTGCATAGCCGTCAGCGTGCGATGGCCTGGTGAGCTGTTCAGGGTGTACTCTGTCCTCGCCCAGAGTCAGCTGAGATGGGCAGCAGCGTCCTCATGACCCTCATTAGGATTCAGACGTTCAGAAATGAATGAATGAATAATCTACCAAAAAATTAGTTGTGAAAATAAATCAATTATAAATAAATCATGTGTAAAGCCTCACATCAAAATAAACTAATCATGTGGAAATTTAGGTCAATATAAATTCATTATATAGAATTAATCTGATAAAAGAAATCAAGAAATTGTAGATTAAATATCATGTAAAAATAAATAAATCACAAACCAATCATACGGAAAATCTCACATGAAGGTAATTCCTGACAAATTAATCATATCGTAGAAGAAATAGCACGGAAATAGAAAAAGAACAATAAAAGAATGACAAGCGAATCATGCGGGAAAACCGCGGGTGAAAAAAAAAATCAATCATGTAAAATTTGACAGGGAAATAAATTAATTATAAATTAATCCTTTAGGGGAAGTTTGCATTAAAAAATAAATTAATTTTCTGTGGGGGGAAAAAATATGTGAAAATAAATTAATCTTAAACGAGTCTTAGATGAACCATGTGGGAAAATCAAACGTGAAAAAATAAAGAAATAAATATAACTTAATCATTTGGTAGAAATAATATGTAAAGCTAAATGAACCTTTTTTCAAAAATGAATTAATTGCATGTGAAAAATATATGAAGAATAACGGCTGAAAATTTCTCATCTGAATCATGCGACGAACTTTATTGATCAACACTGAGGCTGTTCTGCGTCTGCTTGGAGATTCCACCACCAGTTTAAACATCATCATCATCATCATCATCTTCCTGTTTATATTTACTTCCAACTTCACAGAGCTAAATGATCCATGACTCCTCTGGTGCAGTTCACTGGTGAAATGATATCATTCAACAGTCAAATTATTTGATTCAGATTCATTTGACTCGGATTCATTTGATGTCACCAGTGAGTCGATTCATTCAGCCTGTAAATGATTCATTGAGATTCATGAGATGATATTAATAGAGATCCTTCTTTGACCGAATTTAGAAACAATGCTTTACAATTCATAGAGGCAGTTGTGGTGTAGTGGTATAGGGCGCTGGATCGCTGATCCAAAGGTTGGGGGTTCAAGTCCCACTCTCCACAAGGTTGTCACTGCCCCCCCCCCCCCCAGTGCAGCTAACTGGGTTATCAAAGGCGGGCCACTGTCCATGGTGTGAGGTTCATGTAAAAGAACCATTGCTGACTTTCGACAAGCAGTAGGCTGCAAAGCCGTTGTCGTGTTTCCGCCCTGCAATGGCCTGGTGAGCTGTCCAGGGTGTACTCTGCCTTTGCACGCAGTTGACTAGGATGGGCGCCAGCCTCCCTGCAACCCTGATTAGGATAAAGCAGTTACAGAAAATGAACTGAACTGCTTTAGAATTTGAATGTGCAAAAGTTTACACACCCTGAAGACAAGACAAGGAGAAAGCACTGCATTTGGAATAAGGCATTTTGAGTTTGACGTCTTCATGTTGTTATTGTACTAAAATGATCGTGGAAACAGCGCACTGGGTTTGATCGGGTTAACGCGGTGTTTGATTTTCGGTATTTTTAGCATTTTGCACCTCCTATGTCTTTCCTGTGCTTTTGTAAAGAACACAACCTTACCTTCTGTCAAAACCCTGAATCATTACTGTCAAGCACTTTCCCACCTCAGGGCTGTTTTTCTTCACAGCTCGTCATCACCTGAGAAGACATTCGCTCTTAATGTAAGCTGAATTTTCTCGCCAGATGGACAGAGATCGTAGATTGGCCAGGAGTGAAGAGGCACAAAGGGACATCTGTATGCGCCCCACGTCTGTAAAACAGCTGCTACCAATGGAGAAGCGTTGCTTTACAGGCTTCTCCTGATCCCAGCACACAGATGCCCATGAATAAAACACCACATCTTTGAGCGTAATTTGGTTTGCAGGCGGCCAGGCGGACAGGCAGTCATGCATTCCTGCATTCGACCATACTGAAGGATCAAATACTCGTAAATGAATGAACTACAATTATTAAATCAATCTAAAGGGTTAAGTGATGAAGAATTAATCAGTGAACCAAATAATAAAGGCGAGAGTCAACAAAAATTCTAAAATGACCGTTTGTCAAGCTGCGACAGGAAAAAACTAGCGGTGCACTAGTCGTGTACGAGTTGCGTCCACCCCACAGCATGGATAAGGTTGTAAATAAGCCCTATATGGGAACCGGTTTTAATTTCCCATGTGTTCGTCTCAATTAACTGAAGAATCGTGACTGAGGTTTAATCTTTCAAGGTCACTCAAGGTCAACATTAACCAGCGTATTTCAAAGCTTATATATGGTTTTCTTTTAGAGTTCCATAGTAACAGCATCTCCAGCAATACTTTTCCTTACAGCTGTTAGCACTCAGAACTCTATGGCCTTCATTTTGACCTTTCAAGGTCATTCAAGGTCAAAGTAAATTATTAAATTTAACAGTACACATACTGTATGTTTCCAGCTATTGAACCATAGTAAGGGTATGTCTGTTTGCAAGTGTAGTATTCCCACTAAGATTGGTGCATGGGTGTGGTCAGGATTTTGTTTCCATCATAATACGGCCGTGAGAACTCGTGATACGAGAACTACTGCATAACGGGGAGTGTTTTATTCCCCTTATACACGCGTAAACAGTGAGCATATACACACACTCAAAGCAGTGTGTACACACACATTGAGGGCGCCCAGGGAGCAGTTGACGATTAGGTGTCTTGCTCAAGGGCACTTCAGCCATTTATCTGAAGGTGCTGCTCACTCCTCTGCCGCCACACATTTTGTTTTCGGTCCTAAAGCTGTTTCTCTAAGTGTTAGGCTACGGCTGCCCTGACACTTCCTTGTATTTGCCCTTCTCCTTGCTGTCTTGCCGCGACTTGGCTTTTTGTGCTCCAGGATCTTCTTGCGATCCTTGTCCAGCTTTAGCTTGGTGATCCCAACCTTGCTAAGGTGGATGCCCACATGAACAGTGCTCAGGGTGCTCCACAGCAAACCATCCGCCTCCATCTCACCCGATCCTCTGTATCTTCCACTCTTGCTCCAACTACCTTCATGTCCTCCTTCACCACATCCATAAATCTTCTCTTTGGTCTTCCTCTAGACCTTCTGCCTGGTAGTTCCAACCTCAGCATTCTCATGCTATCGATGACATATTTCTTCCTGTGTACTTGGATGATGTTGCCAATCTGTTGGCCTTTGTAATGTTCCCAGACCACCTGAGTCTCATCGCCTTGTTTGGATGGACATGGACCTTACGTTGTATTTCTGGCGGAACGCCTTGGACAGCGGTGAAGACACGTTCTTCCTGCGGATGTGTGATGGAGCATTGAATTGTCTCTTACGCCGGAAGGAGGTCACAAACGGATTTATCTTCATTATCGCCATTATTCTACTATGGTCGCAGGAGAAGACGGTATAAATAAGTATGAGTGTGTATGGTTGTATGTCTGTTGGGCTTGCAAAAGCTGCTCAGGGTGCTCTGCGCATTCGCCGTTTGTCAGCTGAGATAGGATCCAGCCTCTTGCTGACCCTAGTAGGATTAGCCAGGATAAAAAAGTCTGTTGAGCTTGTACACCTGAGCTTACTGGCTCATCAGAGCCGGCGCTTATGCCTGGTTTCCGTAGCGTGAACCCACTAGTCGTTGGGACGCTACCCTATCACAGGTTACTTTCCCAGTATTTTTATTGGTACCTATTTATACGGTTGTGCGGACATAAGCACACCTGTGGGTAAGACCTTACAAAGGGATCTTACCAAGATTGGGTCTAATGGGAATCAAACCCATGACCTCTTGATCATGAGCACAGCAGCCTAACTACTACACCGCTGTCCCCATATGAATGAGTGAGGTATATAGAGTACATTCCATGTATGACTGTAAATGTGAAGCTTCTGTTGTACAAGTCCCTGGGCATGCGCTGTTACTATGGAAACCGAGGAGTATGTGGCGAGTGCAGTGATATAAAATTGGTAATTTGCAGTTCCAGGTAGTCTTATAAGGTAAGAGCCCTTGAGTCATTCCCTTACAGAAGACTTAAGCGCCTTGAGACAGGTGTGTTGCTGTACAAGATGATGTGTGTGTGTGTGTGTGTGTGTGTGTGTGTGTGTGTGGTGTGTGTGTGTGTGTGTGTCCTCCTCAGCCTCACACTGCCAAACTCATTCAATTAAACCACCCAGCAGGTCTAATTAGTACAATTACGCCAAGTTGTCGCAGCACACCGTTCCTCTCGCATTGCGACTGTCACTCTCTGCTCTTCTCGTCCAAAAATCAAGGAAGCAGATGAAGGCAATCAGGTCAGACAGGACATTCACAGACAGATGCTTTGTTCTGCAGGAGGTCTAATTGGACAGGCATCCATCTAAACAGTCACATTTGTTCTTTCTCCAGTGCCACGTTTGGTTGGAGGATCGGAAGATCTCCGTTCTCAGAGAGACAGAGACGTGTTTCATCCGGAGATTTTTTACCAGGATGTTCAAGAAGCCCACAGTCACACAAGACAACGCATCCAGATAGAGCCCTGGTCCTCATTATCCACTGTTCAGAAGATCCACTGATAACGCTGATTTTTCCACAATCTGGCATTCTGATCATTTGTGTAATAATTTTTTTTTATTTTTTTTTGATGCTGGAAGTCTTTTTTGGAGAAAGTCTTACAGTCAGAATCCAGGTGAGAACATCCATCCTCAGTGGTGCCAAAAAATTATTAAATAAATTAATTAATAGTCCACAAAAGCCTCCATCTGGAAGTGTCCCAGCAGCAATGGTAATCTGTAAAACTTTGATGTGCATGTAGCGTGACTGAGGAATAGAGTGATATTATATTATGGTGATTATATTATGGTGGCGTAGTGGTTTGCACATCCGCCTCACAGCAAGAAGGTCCTGGGTTCAATTCCCAGCTCGGGTGTTTCTGTGTGGCGTTTGCATGTTCTCCCCGTGCTTGACTGGGTTTCCTCCGAGTGCTCCAGTTTCCTCTGACAGTCCAAAAACACGCACAGTTAGTTAATTGACTGATTCAACTTGCCCGTAGGTGTGAGTATTGCCCCCATGATGGCCTGGCAAGCTGTTCAGGGTATACCCCGCCCTCACCCAGAGTTTAGGTATAGAGTTCAAGGTACCGCTGCCACGCAGCATGGATGATATTCTCATATGGGTTCTGGTTTTATTTACTCATGCGCTAATCTTACCACATGTTCTGTTGTACATGGATGTGACCGCCATAGACAAAAGAAACTATTTTGTCTGGAGGATTTACAATATGGCTGGGATTTGACCTTTCAAGGTCACTCAAGGTCAAAGGTAATTTTCTCATTTGAAAGTCTGCATTCATTCATTCAATTTTTAAGCCGCTTAGTCCTAACGAGGGTCATGGAGAGACTGGCGCCCATATCAGCCAGCTCGAGTCAAGTGTGGGGTAAACCCTGAAGAGCTCACCAGACGATGCAGTTCAGTTGTATTAAAAAAAGTGAGTGCTTCTGGATAAGGTCATTTTACCAAAATGCTGTAAACGTAAATGCAAACACCACAAGGGCGTGAATCAAACCTAGGCCCTTCATGCCGTGAGATGAACATGCTAACCGCTGTCCCACCGTGCCGTGCCCATTGGGCAATTATACTAGGCATTTGACTACTCCACGTGGTCACATGATGAAGAACAGAATAGGAACAGAATGTAGCCGAATTTACCTTTTACTACGTCTTGGCCGCGATCGTTAGAACGTCCGCAGGCTGCCGCGGATGTGTGTGTCAGGAACGCAGGTGTCAGGTTTTACGAGCACGTGTTGGTGAATCCAGTGAAAATCTTTAGTATAGCTGCTTTTAGGAGCAGATGTCTTCACAGGTTTCACTAATGAGGCTCAGGAAGTGAATTCAGCTGCCAAATTATTGCGCCCTGTTTGGTTTTGTTACTGTATAAAAATGTACGATCGGGCAGATCGGAGACGCGGACGGACCGGTGATGGAAACGAGACGTCTGTTCCACCATGTTTATTCTAAGCCTCTTTATTTTTAGAAGATTTTTTTATACATGTTCCTGTTCGTGGAAAGGCGAGATGGTGGTGCAGCGATTTGAACGTCCACCTCTCAGTAAGAAGGTCCTGAGTCCGTGTTCTGGGTTCAGCAAGAGTGTTTCTGTGTGAAGTTTGCATGTTTGCATGCCCCTCCCCCTCCAAGTGCTTCTGTGGGTTTCCTCTGGGTACTCCAGTTTCCTTGGAAACATGCACATTAGGCTCATTGACTGACCCAAATCACCCCTAGGTGGGTGTGAGTGTGAGCGTGTTGGCCCTGTGGTGGACTTGCAGGCTATTTAGGGTGTACCTTGCCTTCATCCAGCGACAGCTGAGCTGGGCTCCAGCATCCCTGCAACCATACTAGGATTAAGTAGGATCTATTTTATTGAATTATATAGTGATAGCACTCAATACGACACTGTCTGCTTGTTTTTTTCTTCTTCTTCTTCTTCTTCTTCTTCTTTAGCTCTGAACTTTCTTCCATTTGTAGTCTGAAGCGAGATGGTCCTACAATTGTGATGCACCTCACATGGGTTTGTCTGTCATATCATTCGTGCCTCATGCAGACGTCTTGGCAGTGTGTTTTCTCTGCATATGACTGATGCTCCTCTCAGAATAGTAGAAAGTAATGAGTGTCCTTCTCATATAGAGATGGGCGGCGGCTGTGTTAATGACATTGGATTTGGCCACGCTCGGATGGTTCCCCGCGCATAATTAACGCCAGATTGTCATAGAACGGCCATCCGGTACGGCCCCTCCTTTCACCAGATTAACCGCGGAGAAGAATTATCTGTAGTGTGGCCGCTGCCCCACATTAACTAACCTGAAATGAGTAATTAGAGTTTAGCTTTAAACCAATAGGTCGAGGTAAAAATTGAATTTTAACACCCCACCCCACCAACTACCTCGTTCCCGCAAGCAACACTAAAATGATTTATTTGAAAGGGCAAAATATCAGATAGGAGCGAAGAAACTCTGTGTAACAATATAATAACAGCAGGTTTAAGAATGTATTCGGTAATTTAGTTTCAGATGGCACTGAGTCATAATTCAGAACAAAAAAATGTTTAATTTAAAATAGTCATGTTTTATCTGCAGGAGTCAAGAACCAGAGTTAGTGCCTTTCTCACCTGTCTGTCTGTCTGTCTGTCTGTCTGTCCATCTGTCTGTCTGTCTGTCCGTCTGCTCGTCTGTCTGCTTGTTTAATATTCTTGTTTAATGTGTTGATTTATGTGATGGTTGGATTGGTTATTGAGGCAGCAGAATGGTTTGAAAGTTTCTTAGGTAGGTAGATAAGTAGGTAGGTAGGTAGGTAGGTAGGTAGGTGGTTAGATGGGTAGGTAGTTAAGTATGTAGAGAGATAGGTATTTATGTAGGTAGGTGGGTGGGTGGTTAGACAGGTAGGTAGTTATGTAGAGAGATGGGTATTTAAGTAGGTTGGTAGGTAGGTGGGTACGTTGCTGGTCGATTAGGGGGGTAGTTCCTCTGCATTATCGTTTACAGTCAAAACCAGCCTTCAACTTTCATTAGTTAATTAGTGAGTTAGTTTGGAATTGATACTTGCTTGTGTAGATGGCTGGTTAGCTATATAGTTAGACATGTGTTTGGTTAGTTATTTGGTTAGGTAGGAAGGTATCTAGGTAGGTATGCAGAAGGGTACTGTATGTGGTTGGTTGGTTAGGTAGATAGGTAGGTACATTGTTTGTTAGTTGGTTTAGTATGGTGGGGTGGTATGTTGGTAGGTAGGTATGAAGATGGGTACTGTAGGTGGGAGGTTGGATGGATAGATAGGTAGGTAGGAGGATGGGTAGGTAGGTAGATAAGTGCATTGTTTGTTAGTTGTGTTAGTGTGGTGGGGGGTATTTTGGTAGGTAGGTATGAAGATGGGTACTGTAGGTGGTAGGTTGGTTGGTTAGATAGAAAGACAGGTAGGTAGGTAGGTAAGTGCATTGTTTGTTATTTGGTTTAGTATGGTGGGGTGGTATGTTGGTAGGTAGGGATGAAGATGGGTACTGTAGGTGGTTGGTTGGTTGGTTGGTTAGATAGGTAGGTCCATTGTTTGTTACTTGGTTAAGTAGTATGGTGGGCTGGTATGTATGTATGTAGGTAGGTAGGTAGGTCGATAGGTAGGGCGGTCCATTGTTTGTTAGTTAGTTAAGTAGTATGGTGGGGTGGTATGTAGGTAGGTAGGTAGGTAAGTGGGTTAGGTAGGTAGGTAGGTAGGTAAGTGAGGGAGGGAGGTAGGGAGGTAGGGAGGTAGGTAGGTAGGTAGGTGCATTGTTTGTTAGTTGGTTAAGTACTATAGTGAGGTTATATATTGGTAGATAGGTATGCAGATAGGTACTTTAGGTGTTTGGTTGGTTGGTTGGTTAGGTAGATAGGTAGGTCCATTGTTTGTTAGTTGGTTAAGTAGTATGGTGAGGTGGTATGTTGGTAGGTAGGTCTGCAGATGGGTACTGTAGGTGGTTGGTTGGTTGGTTTGTTAGGTCGATAGGTAGGTGCATTGTTTATTAGTTCATTAAGTAGTATGGCGGGGTGGTATGTTGGTAGGTAGGTATGAAGATGGTACTGTAGATGGTTGGTTGTTTGATTGGTTCAGTAGGTAGGTAGCTTTGAATACAGGTACTGAATTTGGTTGGTAGGAATGTTGGATTCACGTGATTGGTTGGTTAGGTAGGTAGTTATCTAGGGTCTATGTGTTTGTTTGGTTGGTTGGTTAGCTGGTTCGGACTTTAACTAATTGTTGTAGATTTTTATTATCAGATCTAGATCCCGTTTAATGATATACAGTAGCACGTTTTGTAGAATATTTATAATGCCTGGTATATAATTCTGAATAATTCTTCATTCAGGGAGATTGTGTAAACGCATTACATCCTTTGGAACACGGATATACCTACAGCATGACTTCATATTGCCGTGTTACAGAACACCGTAGGGTACTGGAAGGTGTTTGATATGTGTGTTTTATATTAAACTGTACTGCGAGACTGTGGGGGGGGTGGATTTGCTCTGCTTGTGATGAAACCTCTGAGTGATGAACAGAAGAATGCAGCGTTTATCTGATACATGACTCCAAAAAGTTAATAATCATCTCATGTGGGATTTTCTGGGATTTGAACAAGCTGAAGATCTGAAACTGGAGATAAGCGACAGGATGTGAAAGGTGTGTGTTGTGTAAATGTTATGATGTTTATACTGTACAGTTTAAATCTTTATCGTTTACATTTCTAATCTTCCTGAATAAAAGGATATAATGTTTGTCTAGTTCATCCTCCGTGTTAACAGGGACATGCTGCTGCGGAATTACAGCAAGATGTTCTTTTTTTGCTCCATATGTGTGTCTCACACACACACACACACACACACACACACACACACACACACAAGCGAGCCTGATGCTTTAATGTGTGTCAGGTTAACAGTCCTTGAGCTGGAACAGTATGATCCGGTCCACTCCATTCTGATCACATGTTACGCAAATCTCATCGGATCTCCAAGTATGTATGTTGTGATGTGATGCGCATGAGTGAAGAACATGTTCGGAGAACAATTCTACCCAGTTTAGTGCTTGCGTAGGTTACCTCTGGGTACTCCAGTTTTCTTCCATAATCCATAAACATGCACATTAGACTAATTGACTGACCCATATCACCACCAGGTGTGAGACAGTGTGGATGGCTGTGAGTTAGTTGGCCCTAAGATGGCCTTGCCAGCAACAGAGGGTGTGCACCACCCCCACACAGGGTCAACTGAGATGGGCACAAGCCTCCTGGCGACCGTAATTAGGATTAAACAGCTCCACAAATCATTTCATTGCCTCCATTTATCTTAATTTCATATTTTTCATGTATGAAATATTAAAGTTTTGGCACTCCGCAGATACTTATCTGTGGGATTCCGGGGGGAATAAAAGTATGAGCGTCCTATAGGTGTCCATCAATGGGTTTACTGGGGTGGGCTAAAAGTATTGGCACCCATGATTGTGTTTCATTACTTGTATGCTAAGGTTTAATCACCTTTATTTATCAGGTGGGGAAGTATTGGCACCCTATAGGTACTTATCCATGCAAACTAGACGTTTTGCCCGACCCGTTCCAAAGCCATTGTTGACAAGTGTGTTTATATTTCTTAGAGGTATAAGTATAAGTACACTGGGAGAATAAAAGTATTGGCCCCCTGTTGGTACCTACGTATAGGTACACTGGGAGGATAAACGTATGGGCAGCATATAAGTACACTCGTAAGATAAAAGTATTGGCCCCTGTAAGTACCTACGTATAGGTACACTGGGATAATAAAAGTATTGGCCCACTGTAGGTACCTACATATAGGTACACTGGGACGATAAAAGTATGGTCACCGTATAGGTACACTCGGCGGATAAAAGTATTGGCCCCCTGTAAGTACCTACGTATAGGTACAGTGGGAGTATAAAAGTATTGGCCCCCTGTAGATACCTACGTATAGGTACACACAGGACACAGGCCAGGGCAGGGGTCATATGGCGGACCAGCTCTTGCCCAGTTAGCAGGACCCCCCCCCTCTCCACGGCAATGACTGATCCTGACGGAGTGGCAGGGTCGGTACGGTCCAGGGCCATTGACATCGCAGGAGTTGCCAGAACGAGATTGATTACAGCGACGAACTGCCTATGGGAGTCCAGCTCCAGATTTTTTCCTCCAGGTTAACTCCTGAAGCCTTTTCTCTAAAGAGATATTAGCCACAAGGCAGCAGAGTTTTCCTTCTCTGCATGCGGCAGGTAGCACAGGATAGCATGATACCTGTGGCAGGAGCAACGTGACCTGACCTGACGTATAGGTGCACTAGGAGGATAAAAGTGTTGGCCCCCTGTAGGTACCTACGTGTAAGTACACTGGTGGAATAAAAGTATTGTTTTTGTCTGTCACTGAATTAAAGTTTGTTCACCTTTGTGTCTTTTAAGGTTCAAAGTATCAGCACCCCTGTTCGTGTCTGGATGTGTGGGTGGCGGTTACGTGAATGTTTGAATATCTTGTATCATTTTTTTTTTTTAATTCTAGAAACTATAGGCGCCTTTGGCTGCTTGCATGTATGGGCAGCCATTAAAGAAAGTTTGTAGATGTATTTGTCAGTAAAAAAAAAAAAGATCAAAATATTGGCACGCTTGTGTTGTCATATGCGCACTGAAACACAATTCACTTTGTGTCACAGTTTAGTTGAAAGTTGAAAGAAAAGCCATATGTGAAAATAACTGGGTATGATTTCTGTACACCACATGGGGAAACATAAAAAAAACAAGAAAAAAACAAGCGATCACATGCAGGGGAGAAAATGATGCACGTGAATAAATGAATGGAAATAAAAGTCGAGAATGTTTGTTCCTGATCCAGTGTTTTATAAATTCTCCTCATGTGTGGTACAGTCTCAACTAAAAAGAACAACGAGGTAAGATCAGTGGAGCTCTTTATCAAGCCTGGTTTGGATTCAGAGAATTTCCCATCACTTTGGCTTATTCAGAGGTGGACAGGCGCGAAGAGATGGCGGCGGCGGTGGCGGGGCTGGGAGAAGGGTGGAATGGGAATGAGGCCTTGATCAGTAAACTGTTTCATGAAGGAAACACAACTGTGCCTCTTTGACGGTGAGACCTCGAACAGCAGAACTCTGTCTCCATCCTCAGCTGGTCCTTGCGTCTGAAAGGAGCCACCTGCAAGAACTCTGGCCCAGTTGAACCCGGGCCACTTCAGATCTCAGACTTTCGTCCCATCTGAGCACGGCTGTGCTGCAGGAGCGGGAGACACACCGGCGAGTTCCCGAGGCCTGTTACCATGGCAACTGAGAACTGCAGTGTGTGTGTGTGTGTGTGTGTGTGTGTGTGTGTGTGTGTGTGTGTGTGTATGAGTGCAGAGAAAGCTCATTGTTACCAGTTATTTTTTATTTTCCACCTCTTTCCCTCATCCTTTTGCACCCACCATCTTTGTTAAGTGATCCTCCGTCTGATCTGAAAGCATCGCTGAAAGCAAGACTCTTTTCCTCGTTAGTTGCATCTGACTGAAAGAACAGGAACAGAAGCGAGATGGTTTACTTGACTCATACACAAAGCACACTTCACCAGATCATGTCCAGATCAAGCCGGGGAGATTCAGAGGCAGTTGGAGAGTTTTGGGGAGGGAAAAGTGGAATGGCTGTTTTTATGTCAGGGCGCTGTGTTTGGTACTACACAGTGTGTGTGTGTGTGTGTGTGTGTGTGTGTGTGTGTTTGGTATCAGAGTTTAAATGTAGAACTTTAGCAGAACTTTTCTGACCCCTTGTGGTGACAATTGGAAAAGCACAGGCGATTATTGAACAACACACATACACATTCTCTCTCTCTCTCTCTCTCTCTCTCTCTCCCCTCTCTCTCTTGCCTTTGCCCAACCACTTAGTCATATCAGGGATGTGGGAATGTAGAAGCCTCTCTTGAGCAACTCTGGGCAAAGTCGTGGTATACCCTGAACAGCTCGCCAAACCATCGGAGGGCAGCACGCAAACAAACAATTATCCTAACGTGCATGTCGTTGGACCGTAGGAGAAAACTGGAGTACCCCGAGGAAACCTATGCAAGCATGGGGAGAACATGTAAACTCCATACAGAAATGCTCTCACCAAGTCCAGGAATCGAATCCAGGAATTAGTTGCTGTCTGGCAGCTTGTTATATAATCAGAATTTTCACTGTGCATATACTGTATATGTGTGTGTGTGTGTGTGTGTGTGTGTGTGTGTGTGTTAAAGCAGAGGCATTGTTTCTATTTAACTGCACCTAAACCAGCATCCCAGAAGTTTTGAACACTAATTGGAGGATTTATAAGCTGCTGAAGTTGCTGCGTCTTTGCCTTTTGTTGTTCATTATGGTTCCCCATCCTGTTATTACTTCACAGTGTGTGTGTGTGTGTGTGTGTGTGTGTGTGTGTGTGTGTGTGTGTGTGCGCGCACGTGCTTCCACACTGCTATGTATTCATATCATGTATATACTAATAGTATTCATGGAGTCCACCACCAGGAACTATTTTTATTTCCTCGTTAATAACAGCGCACACATCTGATTGGTTCTTGTAATTCTACTTTCAGTGTTTTTTGGGTTGTTTTTTTTTTACCCACAACTGCAGATTGAGACTGATGTGCTGTGGATGAAATATCTGTAAGGATTTGTCCAGCGCCAAGTCATATTCCCCATTAAAAAAGTGGAACCTTGAATCACAGAGTGGTGACATGACAAGTTTCCGTGGTAGCATGTTAGCCAGTATTCCAAAATGGCGTCGATGGCGTAGAGTGACTTTATTTGTGGGTATAAAGTCGGGTCAATGTTTCATTCCAGAGCATGCTCATCAATCACGCTTTTGTAAATTCCCAAAGAGAAAAGAGAAGATGGATTTCTTTAATTAGGAGGGGTATTTAAATGATTTTATGCCACATGACGGCACGTGGTGTTTATAATTAGTGGATAATAGAACTTGGATTAGTTTTGACCTTTATATGAAGCCTTTTGTCAAACAAACGACTTAAAACAGCTTAAAAGTTCTTCGGAACTTTTAATTTATCGTCAAAGAAAGAGCAGGTCTCTGATCGATGAATTTATAGCAATGACGCTATGCCGTCCATGTATTGAAGAAACGTGTAGATCCAGCAAAAGCAGTTACCATGGATACATGATGTCGCACTTTGTTACTGTATTCCAGGACTCGTAAATCTGACGTCAGTAGTCCATGAGAATGCCATGACAACATGCAATTTTGACAGGTCACAAAATGGCCGTATTCACGAATGAAAGTTCAGTTTTTCGTCCATGCTACCTGATAATAATGTCATTTTGCTAATTTGGATTTTTCATACATATCTGAGGAAACTGTTGATCAAGTTAATTTATTTTAAAAGGTCGCTGAGCCTTCATATTGTTTGTAAAGCGTTCAGAGCTGTGTCCTGGGGGTAAGTTGCTGGCTTTAGTGAGCCAGTCACTCATTAGGTTATGTCTCTGAACCTCAGTTTTCTAGTTGCTCAGCAACAGTATTTACACCTTTTTTTTTTTGGATTTACAGCCCCCACCCCCCCAATTCCCACCCATCAAGTATTGCTTTCTCAATCACAGGACCATCATCGACTAGGGAGGGGTGAAAACGTGCACAAGTCCCCGCTGTGACATGCAATGGTTTTTGAATGCGCATGTGAATTTGGGGACGGTCTAACACACTCAGAGGGAAAGCGCTATCCACCCCCTTTGTATGAATGAGCTCACAGATGCTCATGATTTACTGGAAATCGCTGTGACTGACAGGGAAGTTAGCGTATGTAGTCCCTCCTTCCCTTGAGAGCTCAACCAATCAGCTATCATGGACTCCCGGCCACATACGACTGTGGCATTAACCCAGATTCAAACTTGCGATCTCCGGGTTAATTTTCATACACTTTATCAATGCACCACTCAGGAGTGTGTTTACACCACTTTAACTATTTGTCAAACAAGCATGGAGAAAGTGGCTAGGAAGAGGGACATCTGGTCCTCATTGCTTAGGTTGCTGCCCCCGCGACCCGACCCCGGAAGAACCAGAAGAAAATGATGATGATGATGATGATGTCACAAGTATGTTGTGTTAACTTGTATATAGGTTGAACAGCCAATCAGAACCAAGATTTTTCCCTTTGTGGTCTAAAATACAGATGTCAAACTCAAAGCCCGTGAACCAAATCCGACCTTCCAACTCATTTTATCAGACCCATGGGAGATTTTAAAGTATATGATTACCCTACAGTCTTTGCATCACCCATTACCATGAAATTGTGACATTGTGATGTAGTGGTTAATTTCCTCACAGAAAGAAGGTCCTGGGTTTAATTCCCACACATTTGTGTGTAAAGTTTGAATGGTTGCCCCACGCTTGCATGGGTTTCTTCCAGGTACTCCATTTTTCTTCCCCCACAGTAGGTTAATTGGCTGTTCCAAGTCAATCCTAGGTGTGAGTGTAAATGTAAATGTTTGACTGTATGTTGGCCCAGCAATGGTCTGGCAAGCTGTTCAGGGTGTTCTCCGTCCTCGCCAAATTAATGAATGAATGGATTACCATTCATCATTTATTCACTAGGTGGAGCCGACTTTCATTCATTCATTCATTTTCTAAGATGCATAATCCTAATTAGGGTTGCAGGGAGGCTGGACCCCATTACAGCCGACTCTGGGTGATGGTAAGATACACCCTGGACAGCTTGCCAGGTCCTTACAGGGTCAACACTCAGACAACCATTAACCCTCACACTGTCATCAAGGTATGATTTGGAATAGTCAATTTGCCTATTGTGAATAACTTTGGGTTGTGAAGGAAACCAGAGTACCCAGAGGAAACCCACTCAAACACAGCGCGACCATGCAAACTCCACTCAGAAACACCCAAAGCCGGGAACCCAACCTGTGCTTATCAATGCACCACCATGTCACCATTGGGTAAACCTATTTCAAGTAAACAGTGAGCCATTCAGGTCAGATCGCAGGTGTTGACATAAAAGGAAAGCAAATAAAGAATTTATGGTCTCCCTTTTTTGATTAGATGTTGAGTGACTCTACTACCCTCGGAATGACCTTGAAATTCAAGGATGTAGCTCGTTGTAAAAAGGTTCACACCCCTGGTCTAATATAATCAAGTCCAACCCTCCCCTTACCCTTCTGTTCCTGAAGGGCTTCTAAGTGGTGTTTACTCCATCAGGGGTTTGAATGCTGATGGGTAAAATTAAGGGTTAATAAAAGAGGGTAAAATTGTCAATGGTCTCAGGTGAGAAGGCGTGGCATACTCTCTGTCCCCTTTCAATACAGTGACACTAGATAACAATAAGTATCTGAGAGATGACAGATACAGAAGTGTGCGGATAGCAGTTTCCTCCAAGCGTGTTATGGCGCCCCACAGCAGGTGGTTTCGGTCTCCCTTCTTCTGTCAACACAAATTCAAACTCACTCCCAGAGCACCGACATAACGTGTGTATGTATGAGAGCAAGAGAGAGAGAGAGAGAGAGAGAGAGAGAGAGAGAGAGAGAAAACTGTCCTGAATGCATCCATCAAATTTATGTCTATCACCCACGTGTCTGGCTTTCTGATTTGCAACCAGCTTCTGTTTGCGTCTGTGTCTCCACCCTACCCCACCCCCACACCCCCCGCTTAATCAAGCTGATGGTTCTTCTAAGTTTTGCTCCTGTTCCGCACACGCCGAAGAATCTGTGCTGTGCCTGTAATTACACAGAAAGAAAAAGTGTGTTTGTCAATATGGAAAGTGAAGAAGAAGAAGAAGAAGAAGAAGAAAAGTGCAGGCGCTTCACCTTCCTGTCGTGATGTTAACCTGAGAGCAGAAGTTAGATGAGAGTGTTTCCACAGCAATCTGCCCCCTTTTCAACAACCTGCTGCGTAAAAATAATTAGAATCACAGCACACTTCCCAGTTTAAAGCTTTTTCTTTATTATCTACCACCGCCACACTCTATTAGTTCTGAATACATTCCAGAGCCGAGCCCTATTCGTTCATATAAAAGAAGAAACACCTAACATTAATGTCAACATATCAATTATTTACCATCATTATATTTCTTTAATGGTAAAACCCGCGGAACTGCAAATAAAAACGAGACACGTGTTCATAGATTGCAAGGTACCGTCGCTACATAGCATGGATGATGTAGCAAATTAAATTCGAAGGCCTTATATGGGTGCTATGTGCATGTCACTAGATTAGGCCTCTCGTTTCTAGGTTTGACGAGTTTGACCCTTCAAGGTCACTCAAGGTCAAACGTCAAGGTTGTACTTGAAGGCCCATATAGAGTTTCCTATTGGTGTGGCAAGACTCAACTCAATAGTGCAGATACACAACGTTCAAAATTATAAGCCCTCTATCTCCGAAAGTTTGTGACCTTGCTTTGACCTTGACCTTTGACCTAAACACTGTAAAATCAAATCATATTTGGGACTCAGGTGGGGTGTTATCCAAACTACGTCTGCTGAAAATCTGTGCATAGCTTTAAAAGGCTATAAAGTTTTTAGGCTGCATAGTAATTAGTTTTCAGGCCGTAGGCTGGGTGTAGGACCATGATGCACCTGGGAGCGCTATGCTGTTGTTTTATTCCAGAGCAGAAGAAACAGACATTGGTTTTGTTATCTGTTTACTTGTTAGATTTTTTTTAATTAAACTATTAAAATAACAGTAATAGGCTTGGACACTGAACTTCTTTGCGCGGTAAGTTGATTTTGAGTGATAGTTTTGAAGTTTGTTTTAAAGTTAGATTTTTCTAACAAATAACCACTGTAGGCTAGTTTCATTCGCTAGTAGCAACCAATTTCTCAAACATTATCAAAGCTTATGCTAATATATCTTTTAAACCTATAGCTAAAGTTTTACTCCAGGCTGGGTTCAATCAGCAGCCAATTTCTCAAACATGCTCGAAAAGCTTATGCTAATATGCTGTTTGAACCTATAGCTGAAAGCCTACTCCAGGCAAGTTGGTGCAAATAGAATTTTTTTTTTTTTTTTTTTAAGTTAAATTTCTGCAAGTTAATAAGAGCAATCCTGGGTTCAGCTCCTCCGATACATTGTTCCGTATACATTATTAATGATCTTTTATCAGTGAGGTAACAAAATGTCCAATTCATCACTATTTGGTTTTTACAGATAGACGACTCTACTCCCGCCAGTAGAGCTACAAGGAAAACGGTTCTGGATTGAAAACTTTGTGATTTGCCCTTTAATTTATCCCTATTTAGTGCTATAGCTTTACTGTCAGCTCATCTGAAATCCTCTGGCACATTTTTAAATGAGTCGCTTTAATTGCCTGATTAAGTTTACAGTCGGCTGGACAAAGCCGGAGCTTCTCTGCAGTGTGTGTGTGTGTGTGTGTGTGTGTGCGTGTGTGTGGGTGGGTGTGTGGGTGGGTGTGTGTGTGTGTGTGTGTGTGTGTGTGTGGGTGTTCTCTCTATGTTTGCAGCATATATCCAATTTACACACTGATGAGGCCTAAAATATTAATATAGCAGAGCTGTGTTTGATGGACGATGAAGGTGGATTTAACTGAACGCTCGTGTCTCTGATCTCAAACATGCCAGATTTAAAAAAAATGATTGTGATGGGGTCAAAGGGCATCTGTCAGTTTTTATATGTATTTATAACTTGAGTTTATCCTGTCTGTCATATTTATTTCATGTGTTTTATACATATAGAATTGGACGGCATATAAAACAGTGTGATTATGGGTAATAACTAAATGAAATATTATTCCCAAATCTGTCCAGATGTCAATCCACAGCTTTCTGGTTTGGGGAAAAAAAAAGATTGACAGACAGCTTTGGAAAGGTTGAATAGCCTGGAAAATTATTCGAAACGCAAATACAGCTTAGGAAGTGTGTGTGTGTGTGTGTGTGTGTGTGTGTGTGTGTGTGTGTGTGTGTGTGTGTATGTCGGTCTGTGTGTGTGTGCATGTCAGTCTGTGTATGTGTATGTGTGTGTGTGTATGTGTGTGTGTGTGTGTGTGTGTGTGTGTGTGTGTGTGTGTGTGTGTGCATGTTGGTCTGTGTGTGTGTGTGTGTGTGTGTGTGTGTGTGTGTGTGTGCATGTCGGTCTGTGTGTGTGCATGTGTGTGTGTGTGTCTGTGTGTGTGTGTGTATGTGTGTGTGAGTGTACGTGTGTGTGTGTGTGTGTGTGTGTGTGTGTGTGCAAGATTAAAAAAAATAATAATAATCATACAGGTTCAATATTCCTTCATTTTCTAAGCTACTTTAGCCCAATTATGGTCATAGGGGGCTGGTGCCCATTTCAGCCAACTCTAGGTGAGGACAGAGTCAGCTGAGATGGGCACGAGCCTCCCCACAACCCTAATTAGGATTAAGCAGTTCAGAAAATGAATGGATGAATGAATATATATTAAGCATAAGGTTAAACTGCAATATCCTGGCGAGCTCTCCAGGGTGTACCCTGCTTTGGACGGCCTCCCCACGCTCCTAATTAGGATGAAGCGGTTCATAAAACAAATGAATGAAAAATGAATAGTTATAATACTAAAATCTAAAATATTTCATTACACTTACAAGATGTAAGACGCACGATGCTTTCAATATGAGATGCTTCAGCTCAGATATTTAACTCATATTGATGAGATGTCATTTCATTGTCATTTATTATAGTAATGAGACGTCTTATGGTTATAACAGGACTGTTTTCCTGTAATAACCAGATGTTTTCCCATAAGTAATGAGATACGTTTTTCATTGAATAACTGCATTGTTCCCTGCTGTTCGGCTTGTGCTTGTAATAGAGTGGAATATAAACACCACATTTTTTTCCCACATCAGTGATTTACTCTGAGCGGTAATAAACGATATTGTGATATAATTCGTGTACCACAATGACGTTTACACTTTTTTTTTTCAAATGTTTAATTACAAATTATCTGTTGCATCAGTGGCATTCCTCTACAGTATATTTCCTTTTTCTTTTCTTTTCTTTTCCAGGTCGTTGAACTCATGAGCGTGGAATTTATTTTTTGGTGAGTGTGCGTGTGATTATTTTAAAGTCAATCTCGCGAAGGCCTTTTCCACGAGAAGGGTTTATCCGCACAGGCTGGGTCATAAAATCAACAAACCATGACTCCATACGCTGCAGATCATCATTTGCTCCAAGATGAGTCATCACTATCATGCAAAAGAAGCCTTCAGGAGATACAGTAAGCAACACTGAGCTGGGAATGTCTTCATCAACACTCTCCCACCCCACCCCACCCCCCACCCCCGGCTGCTTTCTGATTAACCCTCATCCACAGGAGCCACACATCTTTGTCCTGTATCCCAGCATTCATTATTCATTCAATCGGAATGAATAAGTGATCAAAGGACAACTGGTTTCTGTGTGTGAGAGAATCCAACACCAAAGGGGGAAAAAATAACCTTCAACCTGGAAAGCAGCAGGTTTCAAGAAGAGCTGCACCACCTGCTGGTCAGAAAGATGCATTACAGATCCTGAAACCATTCTTTCATTCATATTCTCAGCAGCTTAATGCTAATTAGGGTTGAGGGGAGGCTGGTGCCCATCTCAACTAACTCTGAGCAAACTCACGGTACAATATGGACAGTTCAACAGGACATCAAACACACACACAACCGTTCACACTCACCATCTCACCTTCAGAAATTTGAAACAGCCAATTACCCGAATGCGTGTGTCTTTGGACTGTTAAAGGAAACCGAAGTACTAGGTGGAAACTCACACAAGCATGGGAAGCCCAGGACTCAAACCCAAGTCCTTCTTTCTGTTAGGTGGACATGCTATAACCGCTATGCCACAATGTTTCACATGTATTTAGCGTTCATTCATTTTCTGAAACACTTTTAATCCTAAACAGGGTCAGGGGGAGGCTGGCGCTCATCTCAGCCAATTCTATGCGAGGGTGGTTTACATCCTAGACAGGTCGCCAGGCCATCGTAGCGCCGATACTCACACAACCATTCACACTCACATCTGGGGAGATTTGGAACAGCCAATTAACTGACTGTGCATATTTTTGGATTGTGGGAAAAAAACGGAGTACCCGGAGGAAACCCACACAAGCACAGGGGGAACATGCAAGAGGTGGGAATCACCCGAGCTGGAAATCAAACCCAGGACCTTCTTGTTGTGAAGCGGACCTGCCAATCAGCACACCACTGTACCACCATGTTTAGCATTATATTCTTCTTCTTCTTCTCTTCCTTTCGGCTGTTCCCTTCAGGGGTCGCCACAGCGAATCACCTGCCTCTAACTCACCTTATCCTCTGCATCTTCTAGTCTTACTCCAACTACCTTCATGTCCTCCTTCTCCACATCCATAAATCTTCTCTTTGGTCTCTGCTACCTCCAGCTCTGCCTCCTGTCTTTCCCTCAGCGCCACTGTTTTTAAACCATACAACATCGCTGGCCTCATCACCATCTTGTACACCTTTCCTTTCATTCTTGCCGATACCTTCCTATCATACATCACTTTTCTCTAACCAGTCCAACCTGCCTGCACACGCTTCTTCACCTCTTTTCCACACTCTCCATTGCTCTGGATTGTTGAGCCTCAGTACTTAAAATCCTCCACCTTCTTTATCTCTGCTCCCTTTAACCTCACCATTCTTCTTGGGTCCTTGTCGTTCACACACATGTATTCTGTCTTACTGAGGCAAACCTTCTTTCCTTTCCAGGGCATACCTCCACCTCTCTAGATTTTCCTGCACTTATTCTCTGCTCTCACTATACATCACAATGTCATCTGCAATCATTATAGTCCATGGAGATTCTTGTCTAACCTCGTCTTTTAGCCTGTCCATCACCAAAGCAAACAAGAAGGGGCTCAGAGCTGACCCTTAATGCAGTCCCACCTCCACCTTGAGCTCTTCTGTCACACCGACACACACCTCACCACTGTCTTACATCTCTCATACATGTCCTGCACCACTCTAACATACTTCTCTGCCACTCCAGACTTCCTCATGCAATACCATAGTTCCTCTATTGGCACCCTGTCATATGCTTTCTCCAGATCCACAAAGGCACAATGCAGCTCCGTCTGACCTTCTCTGTACTTCTCTATTAACATCTTCAAATCAAACACTGCATCTGTGGTGCTCTTTCTTGCTTGGCATGAAACCAAACTGCTGTTCACAAATGCTGACCTCTGCCCTTCGTCTAGCTTCTACTATTTTTTCCCATAACGTCATTGTATAGCTCATCAACTTTATCCCTGTGTAGTTGCCGCAACTCTGCATGTCTCCCTTATTCTTAAAAATGGGCACCCGTATACTTCTCCTCCATTCCTCCGGCATCCTCTCACTCTAAGACCTTGTTGAATGTTCTTGTCAGAAAATCTTCTGCTACCTTTCCTAGACACTTCCATACCTCCACCGGTATGTCATCAGGACCAATTGCCTTTCCACTCTTCATCCTCTTCAATGCCCTCCTCACTTCACCCTTACTAATCTTTACTACTTTCTGGTCCTCAACAGTCACCTCTTCAACTCTTTTTTCTCTCTCATTTTCCTCATTCATCAGCTCTTCAAAGTACTCTTTCCATCTTCCCAGCACACTTCTGTCATCAGTCAATACATTTCCCTCTCTGTCCTTCCTCATACCCTTCCTGTCGCAACCCTCTGCATTTATCCGGGCTTGGGACCAGCGTGAAGACGAACTTTTCGCCTCACACACACTTTCTAGGAACCAATTATGTTCGTGAGCAGAGGTATCACTGTATTAGAACAGACAGATTCAGATACAGTACTGTAATTCATATGTAAAAGCTGCAATGACGTCCCTGACCGCCAGGTTGCATGACTGTGTCATGTTTTAATTCAGATGAAAACAAACACAAGAATTTTATATTTTAAACTCATCTCAAAGTCTTACAATCACCTTTCAAACTGTCTTCGATCATTAAAGTACTAGTCCTTCTCAAAAAATTAGCATATTGTAATAAAGTTCATTATTTTCTGTAATGTACTGATAAAAATTAAACTTTCATATATTTTATATTCATTGCACACCAACTGAAATATTTCAGGTCTTTTATTGTTTTAATACTGATGATTTTGGCATACAGCTCATGAAAACCCAAAATTCCTATCTTAAAAAAATTAGCATATCATGAAAAGGTAGTCTAAACGAGCTATTAAACAAATCATCTGAATCAACCAATTAACTCTAAACACCTGCAAAAGATTCCTGAGGTTTTTAAAAACTTACTCAAACCCGCAATCATGGGTTAGACTGCCGACCTGACTGCTGTCCAGAAGGCCATCATTGACACCCTCAAGCAAGAGGGTAAGACACAGAAAGAAATCTCTGAGCGAATAGGCTGTTCCCAGAGTGCTGTATCAAGCCACCTCAGTGGGACGTCTGTGGGAAGGAAAAAGTGAAAGAAGGGCCGATTCCAGACCTTGGGGGACCTGTGGAAGCAGTGGACTGGGCTACAGGTGCCGCATTCCCCAGGTCAAGCCACTTTTGAACCAGAAACGGCGGCAGAAGTGCCTGACCTGGGCTACAGAGAGGCAGCACTGGACTCAGTGGTCCAAAGTACTTTTTTCGGATAAAAGCAAATTTTGCATGTCATTCGGAAATCAAGGTGCCAGAGTCTGGAGGAAGACTGGGGAGAAGGAAATGCCAAAATGCCTGAAGTCCAGTGTCAAGTACCCACAGTCAGTGATGGACTGGGATGCCATGTCAGCTGCTGGTGTTGGTCCACTGTGTTTTATCAAGGGCAGGGTCAATGCAGCTAGCTATCAGGAGATTTTGGAGCACTTCATGCTTCCATCTGCTGAAAAGCTTTATGGAGATGAAGATTTCATTTTTCAGCACGACCTGGCACCTGCTCACAGTGACAAAACCACTGCTAAATGGTTTACTGATCATGGTATCACTGTGCTCAATTGGCCTGCCAACTCTCCTGACCTGAACCTCATAGAGAATCTGTGGGATATTGTGAAGAGAAAGTTGAGACACCAGACCCAACACTGTGGATGAGCTTAAGCCTACAATCGAAGCATCCTGGTCTTCCATAACACCTCAGCAGTGCCACAGGCTGCCTGCCTCCATGCCACGCCGCATTGAAGCAGTCATTTCTGCAAAAGGATTCCCGACCAAGTATTGAGTGCATAACTCGACATAATTATTTGAAGGTTGACTTTTTTTGTATTAAAAACACTTTTTTTTTTTTTTTTTTTGGTCAGATGAAATTTGCTAATTTTTTTGAGATAGGGATGTTTGGTTTTTCTTTACTTTTTTGCCAACTTATCAATATTAAAACAAAATGACTCTAAAAATATAAAGTCTAATGTTTATCAGTACATTCCAGAAAATAATGAACTTTATCACAATATGCTAATTTTTTTAGAAGGACTAGTATGAGATGAATACAGCAAAGTAGTTTCCAAAGAGAAAGGGTTTGTAAAAGCTACAACCCTTAAAGTTCCCTATTCACTCATTAAAAGCCTGCATGTTTTCTTCTGTTATCAGCTCATTCTGGAGGAATATAAAGATTTCCTGGTGAAACCACCTCAGCTCACAGGTTTCGTATCGCTTATTCTCCTGCTCTACATCTTGTTTTGGTTTACAACAGCATTAAGAATAACAGGATAACTTCCAGCTCTGATAAAGAAATAAACAAATATTTCTGATGGCACATTGTAGTGGTCCAAGACTGTCCAGAGATCAGCACGGGCATTTTTGGGTTGGATTTACAGATCATTCTCTTTGTCAGTTTCCTGAGTGCTCTGGTTTCCTCCGACAATCCAGAGTCGTGCACATGAGGCGAACTGGCTGCTACAAATTGCCCCTGGATATGAACACGAGTGTAAATGGTTCTCTGTGTGTGTGTGTATGTGTGTGTATGTGAGGGAGAAAGAAAGAGAGAGAGTTGGGCTTGTCTTGTCCTTGTCCAGTGTCTTGGAAAGTTCAGGGTCTAAACTGCTTTCCCTTTGTGTGGGCCGACATAGGCTCCAGCCTCCCCATGACCCTGATAGGATCAACAGGTTCAGCAAATGAGTGATGCGTAAATCTTTTCAAGATAAAAACTGTTAATAACACAAATTAGTCATTCATTCATTTTCTGAACCACTTAATCCTAATTAGGGTCGCCGGGAGGCTGGTGCCCATCTCAGCCAACTCTAAGTGAGAGCTGGGTACACCCTGGACAGGAGACACAAGGCCATCACAGAGCCAAATTTATCATTTAATCACTTAATTAACATGAATAATTAGGAGACTTTAAAGATTTAGCGTGGGCACTGATGGCCTGGTGGTAAAGGTGCTGGATTACTGATCCCAAGATTGGGGGTCCCAGGCCCACTGGCAACGGTTGTCCCTGCTGTCCCCCCATTACACTAACTGGGTTATCAAAGGCCGGCCATGTCTCCCACTGTCTATGGTGAGATGTTCATGTAAAAGAACCATTGCTGACTTTTGACGACAAGGGGCTGCATAGCCGTCAGCGTGTTTCCGCCCTGTGATGGCCTGGCGAGCTGTCCAGGGTATACTGTGCCCTTGCCCAGAGACGGTTTAAATGGGCTGCAACCATAATTAGGATTAAGCGGCTCAGAAAATGAATGAATAAATAAAGATTTAGCTTTAATATATTAAATACTAAACAGATTCATGAGCAATCAGTGTTCCACAATGTCTAAGAAAATGTGTGTGTGTGTGTGTGTGTGTGTGTGTGTGTGTGTGTGTGTGTGTGTGTGTGTGTGTGTGTGAAACAGGCTCCCTTGGCTCCACGTGTGTAAGACTACTTAACACTGAGAAGTATCTCTGTGTTCCTAAATAGACTTCCACCCTCACCAATGCTCATGTCAGAGAGATCTCACACACACACACACACACACACACACACACACATACACAAAAAAACGTGTGTGTGTTGTGTGTGTTTGCAAAAATTAACAACTTGTTGTCCTCGAGAGCTTCTGGTGATTCGCCCTGCTGATTGGTCTTTTTTAATAAATTGGTAGTCAATCGTGCTGGCGTTGCTTCGCCTGTAGTTTTGCTTGGTGGTGTTTTTTTTTTTTTTTTTTTTTTTTGGGGGGTTGCAGAAATAAGATGAGCTACATGCTGCATCCTACTATTATGAGCTGTGATGTAGAGCAGTCAGAGGAAGGTTTAATGGTTTCCAACAGCTCATCAAAGGAGGCTCTACGTCACCACCTCAAAGTCGGTCAGACTGCCCTTTTTTCTATTGTGCAGCACTAACACCTCTGAGTATGAGTGTTCAGACATCACTGACGTGGACAGGCGGGTAAAATGGCTGCGTTGGTCCTCATACATAAGCAAGTAGCGACACAAGTAAGCTTGTGTTAATGATATAAATTTAGAAATATTTAATATTTTCAGTTTTTTGAAGAAAAAAAAATTATGCGGCACCTTAACATAGTGGTTAGTATGTCCGCCTCACTGCGGGAAGGTCCTGGGTTCGAGTCCCAGCAGAAAGAAAAGAGAGAGTTTCTCCATGGAATTCACATGTCCTCTCTGTGCTTGTGTGGGTTTCCTCCAGGTACTCCAGTTTCCTCCAACAGTCCAGAGACATTTGTATTGGCTGCTACAAATTTGTTTTATTTTATTATGCTGTATTGTATCACCCCAAAATATGAGTGTTAGTGTGTGACGGCCTTCTAATGGTCCGAATATATAAAAGATGTGCATGTTAGGCTAACTGGCTGTTCCAAATTGCCCCAAGGTGTGAGAGTAACTGGTTTTGTGTGTATATGTGTGTGTGTGTGTGTGTGTGTGTGTTGGCTCTGTGATGGATGGTCAGAGTGAAGGAAGCCTGCGGAGTAGTGAGGAAACCCACCAAAGCCTAGGGAGAAAATATAAACGGCAACAAAATTCCCTCAGTGAGAACAAGACTTGAAAGTAGGACCTTCTTGCATTGTGATGTCATGCTGTCCAGGGTGCACCCTGCCTGCATCCTGAGTCTACTTCCCACTTACCCTATTATTGAATCAGCAAATGAATGAGTCACTGATGAGAGATTTTGGTCATTTGTAAGAAAGCTTCCGGTCACACCACTATATTTATGGAGCCACACTGACGCTCAGTAATTAACATGGTGTTTATATACACCTCCTGCTCGTGTAAATACTGTAACATAACTCACAGGTGTCAAACTCAAGACTTGCAGAACAAATCTGACCCATATACTCATTTTATGTGGTCACAAACAGCTTTCAAGGAATATGATTACCGTACATTCTTTCTATCAACCATTACCACGAAACATAATTTATTGACCGTCCACTAGGGGGAGGAGCCAATTTCAAGTAAACGGCGAGTCATCCATGACTCAAGAGAGACTGCATGCTGAAATTTCACTGTGAAGCATCGTGAGAAAATGTGCCTGAAGAAAGGAAACTATTTTTCCATGCAGGTTTCATGGTTGTTTTTATAAAACAGATATTCAGTGATTATTTAGCCCTCCATCACCTTAGAACAGTAATCATCAGTAAAAGTTTGACACCCCTGATATAAGTGGCTTACAAATAAAAAATTCATGCATTTTCTGTAACCACTTAATCCTAATTAGGGTCACAAGGAGGCTGGCGCCCATCCCAGCCGACTCTGGGCGAGGGCAGAGTACACCCTGGACAGCCCGCCAGGCCATCGCAGGGCGGAAACACGCTGACAGCTTCGGAGCTACTCTTGTCGAAAGTCAGCAATTAAAAAATGCACATGTATATATATTTCCTTCTTCGTGCTGTAATTAGCAGGACAAGATTTCCTGCGGCATTTTGGGGATTATATGAGATTCACATATCAATATCACGCATCAAAATATATCACTCGGAACCATCAGTAAAATTTATTACAATTATATTGTATATATATATATATATATATATATATATATATATATATTGATATGCGGCACGGTGGCGTGGTGGTTAGCATGTCCGCCTCACAGCAAGAAGGCCAGGGTTTGATTCCCGGCCTGGGCATTTCTATGTGGAGTTTGCATGTTCTTCCCGTGCTTGCGTGGGTTTACTCCATGTGTGTGTGCGTGTTTACCTGCATTTCTGCACGCTTGGTATCACTACTCTGACTATACAAGCACATGGTTTCTAAGTGACCGTTTAGCGTACCCCTTACGTAAGCTTCGTGTCAACAGTGCACCAAAAATAAAAGGACAAAATGACTCGCTGAATGCTGCAATTAGCAGTTCGGCAGTCAGAGCTTTGACGAAAAACACAAAGGATAACAATTAAAATCTTTTTCGTTTCCAAGGCTTGGTAAGGTTCCAACAACACAGAGCATGACATCTCTTCAGAAAAAGGTCCACGAGATTGTACAGCGAGGGAAATTTCCACTGACGTCAACATCAGGGAGAGATTAATCTAGAGTAGTGCTCATAGAGCGCAAAGTACCGCCATCGTGCATCACGGATGATGCTGTAAACAGGCCCTATACAGTTATTGGTGTTAATCATATACCATGTGTTAATTTGACGTGTTCTGAAGTATGTGCACATTTATGTGATCAGAGTATCCAGATGGGCGACACTGCTTAAAACCAACTGGGGTTACCAGGAGGTTGGAGCCTATCTCTGCCAACTCTGAACAAAAAACAGTTACCTGGCATAGGCGATGCTATGATGGTGGTTTGCTCAGAATGAGGCTCAGCTGTTACATTAGGGCTGTGCTGACCTTTGAGAGTTCACCAAATGTGGGAATCTCCACTGCGTAATTTCCAGTAATGGGGGATTGCGTTCGTGCTCTTTCCTGTCTCAATATCTGGCAGCCATGGCCTAATGACTAGAAAACCGGCTTGGGGGTCAAAATGTCTCTGGTTCTCGAGCCAGCAGGACAACTGTGCAGTAATGGGGAACAGGGAGCTGCACCTTTTCTTCCTCCACATGCATGGCTGAAGTGCCCTTCAGCAAGGCGCCTAATCCCCAACTGCTCTCCAGGCACCATTGTGTGTGGTAGCTCACTGCTCCGAGAGAGTGTGTGTGTGTGTGTGTGTGTGTGTGTGTGTGTGTGTGTGTGTGTGTGCGCGCACTCTGGATGGGTTGATTTCCCTTGAATACTGTATTTACTACAGTATGTCTCAGGCATAGAAAGTTCTGGTACACTGTGATGTTGGGATGCTGTCTCCCCCCCACTCTTCATGCTCACCCAGGTCCGTTAGACAGTGGGATGGCCGATTATCCCAATGTCACATGGTGTTCTCATGTCTGCCTTCCTTCTGGTTCTCTCTCTTTAAGTTATGCTGCCATAGCCAGTCATGCCGGAGTCCCTGCTGCCCTCAATAATAATAAATTGTCCTAGTTCCATTAAACTGTTATGAGTCTCTCTCTCTCTCTCTCTCTCTCTCTCTCTCTCTCTCTCTCTCTCTCTCTGTTTTTTTTTTGAGGTACACATGCTCCTTCTGGGATGCCGGTGATCCTGATCCTTCTGCTTTCTGAGTCCTGTGGTCTGTCCTGGTGTGCTGATGTTGGCTGAAGTTCTCATCTTGGAAGGTCTCCCTCCTGCTGCTGAAGATCTATACAGACCGAGATGTGCACTAACAGACTGTGAACATGACTTTTCACTGCTGGTGATATAAACTCTCTTCTCACAATTATTTAGGACTTACAGTTGTAGAACCAGCCGAACAACATTTTAGACTGTAATGAAGTTCTCATATATGTTTTGCATTTTTATGGTTCCACCGTCACCATGGGCCACGCTCATTAGGGATATCTTCTTCTTTTCCTTTCGGCTTTTCCCTTCAGGGGTCACCACAGCGAATCATCTGCCTCCATCTCACCCTATCCTTTGCATCTTCTTCTCTTACACCAACGACCTTCATGTCCTCCTTCACCACATCCATGAATCGTCTCTTTGGTCTTCCTCTAGGCCTTCTGCCTTGTAGTTCCAGCCTCAGCATCCTATTACTAATATACTCACTATCCCTCCTCTGTACATGTCCACACCATCTCAATCTAGCCTCTCTGACTTTGTCTCCAAAACATCTTACATGTGCTGTCCCTCTGATGTGCTCATTCCTAATCCTATCCATCCTCGTTACTCCCAAAGAGAACCTCAACATTTTCATCTCTGCTACCTCCAGGTCTGCCTCCTGTCTTTTCCCCAGGGCCACTGTTTTTAAACCATACAACATCGTTGGCCTCAACACCGTCTTGTACACTTTTCCTTTCATTCTTGCCGATACCATCCTATCACACATCACACCGGACACTTTTCTCCAACCATTCCAACCTGCCTGCACACGCTTCTTCACCTCTTTTCCACACTCTCCATTGCTCTGGATTGTTGAGCCTAAGTATTTAAAATCCTGCACCTTCCTTATCTCTGCTCCCTGTAACCTCACCGTTCCTCCTGGGTCCTTGTCATTAATGCACATGTATTCTGTCTTACTGAGGCTAATCTTCATTCCCCTCCTTTCCAGGGCATACCTCCACCGCTCTAGATTTTCCTGTACTTGTTATCTGCTCGCACTACAGATCACAATGTCATCTGCAAACATCATAGTCCATGGGGAATCTTGTCTAACCTCGTCTGTCAGCCTGTCCATCACCATAGCAAACAAGAAGTGGCTGAGAGCTGATCCTTGATGCAGTCCCACCTCCACCTTGAACTCTTCTGTCACACCGACAGCACACCTCACCACTGTCTTACATCTCTCATACATGTCCTGCACCACTCTAACATACTTCTCTGCCAGTCCAGACCTCCTCATGCAATACCACAGTTCTTTTCTCGGCACCCTGTCATATGCTTTCTCCAGATCCACAAAGGCACAAAGCAGCTCCGTCTGACCTTCTCTGTACTTCTCCATTAACATCCTCAAGGCAAACACTGCATCTGTGGTGCTCTTTCTTGGCATGAAACCAAACTGTTGTTCACAAATGCTGACCTCTGCCCTTAGTCTAGCTTCCCATAACATCGTATGGCTCATCAACTTTATCCCTCTGTAGTTGCCACAACTCTGCACGTCTCCCTTGTTCTTAAAAATGGGCACCATCACACTTCTCCTCCATTCCTCTGGCATCCTCTCACTCTCTAAGACCTTGTTGAATGTTCTTGTCAGAAAATCTACTGCTACCTCTCCTAGACACTTCCATACCTCCACCGGTATGTCATCAGGACCAACTGCCTTTCCATTCTTCATCCTCTTCAATGCCCTCCTCACTTCACCCTTACTAATCTTTGCTACTTCCTGGTCCTCAAGAGTCACCGCTTCTACTCTTTTTTTTCTCTCTCATTTTCCTCATTCATCAGCTCTTCAAAGTACTCTTTCCATCTTCCCAGCACACTTCTGTCATCAGTCAATACATTTCCCTCTCTGTCCTTTATCAATCTAACTTGCTGCACGTCCTTCCCATCTCGATTTCTCTGCTGTGCCAACCTGTATAAATCATTTTCTCCCTCTATACTTTCCAACCGAGCATACAAGTCATCATACGCGCTCTGTTTGGCCTTTGACACTGCTACCTTTGCCTTACGCTGTGTCTCCCTGTACTCCTGTTTACTCTCTTCGGTTTTCTCAATGTCCCACTTCTTCTTAGCTAACCTCTTCCTTTGTACACACACCTGCACTTCCTCATTCCGCCACCAAGTTTCCTTATCTACTTTCCTTCCAGATGACACACCAAGTATTTTCCTACCTGTCTCCCTGATCACATTAGCTGTAGTTGTTCAGTCATCTGGAAGCACTTCCTGACCACCCAAAGCCTGTTTCAACTCCTCCTTGAAGACAACCCGACACTCTTCCTTTTTCAGCTTCCACCACTTTGTCTTCTGCTCTACCTTTGCCTTCTTCACCTTTCTCACCATCAGCATCATCCTGCACACCACCATCCTATGCTGTTTGGCAACACTCTCACCCGCTACTACTTTGCAGTCACTGACTTCCTTTAAATTACATCACCTGCACAAGATGTAGTCTACCTGTGTGCTCCTACCTCCACTTTTATAAGTCACCCTATACTCCTCTCTCTTCTGGAAGAAAGTATTCACCACAGCCATTTCCATCCTTTTTGCAAAATCTACCAACATCTGTCCTTCTGCGTTCCTGTCCTGGATACCAAACCTACCCATCACTTCCTCGTCCCCTCTGTTTCCTGCACCAACATGTCCATTGAAGTCTGCACCAATGACCACTCTTTCACCTCTGGGGGTACTCTGCATCATTTCATCTAACTCACTCCAGAATCTCTCCTTCTCTTCTCGCTCACATCCTGTCTGTGGGGCATAAGCACTAACAACATTGAAAATCACACCTTCAATTTCTAACTTGAGACTCATCACTCTGTCTGACACTCTTCACTTCTAGAACATTCCTGACAAACGCCTCCTTCAAGATGACTCCTACTCCATTTCTCTTCCCATCCACACCATGATAAGTTGTTGATACTATGTATCACCCTGATAAAGCTAGCACTGTTCTGGGTAGTCCGGAAGTTGTTAATACTATGTATAGCGGTGAACACCTTTAACGATAAGGTCATGAGCCACTTCTGTAAAATTTTGAAAAGAAGGCAGAAACAAGCCAAGTTGGAAATGTTCTTCAAGAAAAGAAAGGGACATCCTGAAGAAGAGTCATCCATGCCAAAGCAAGAGCAACACATTTGGCTGATTCACTTGAAGCTGTTATGGAAGGGGATCCTCCGCCTCTCTCCCTCTCTGTTATGGAAGGGGATCTTCCTCATCTCTCCCTTGACAACATTTACGTATGCCAACTGCTTACCACGACAAAGGTTAAATTTCTTATCTTTATTGTTATTATGCTTTAACTGTACTGTGTTTTTTATTTTAGTGTATTATGGTCTCTTTTGTGAGAGACTCTGGTTATGGCAGCTCTCTCTCTCTCTCTCTCTCTCTCTCTCTCTCTCTCTCTGCGAGTTGGAGATGGGCGTGTCCGTCACATGCGGCTGGGGCGCTAAACACACACATTGGATTCCACTTAATCACGGGCTATAAAGACGAGCAGAGTGCTCCTCCCGGTGCTAGAGGAGTGTCCCTCTTCCCCGTGATCTCTCTGGCTCTCAGCTCCATGCTCCACCAGTTCCCGCTTTAGTTTAATGATTTTCGTGTTTCCCCACATCTCTAATAGTGACTACGATGTCTCCATGCTGTAGTGCCTTCCCTGTGAACAATAAAGCGCATCCATTTCCATCACACTCTGTGTCCTGTTTAAGATTTGGTCAGCCAAAGAGTTACCACGGGACTCATAATCGTCCCCCAAGAAATGTGCCTTGGTTTTAATTATAGCGAGAGTACGAGGAAGATGACAAGCGTCAATAAGGTATTGGACGAGAGATTAATAGAAGATGGGCTTTCCATCAGCAGACTGGAAACCACGTGATTGTCAGATTCGTCCAAAGTCATGAGCCACGCCAAAGGCATATCTAGAGTCAGTGTAAACAGTAACATCCTTGACAGAGGAGAGAATACAGGTATGCGTGAGAGCGAAAAGTACAGCAACCTGAGCCGAAGAAAAGGAAGGGCATGTGATTCAACAATGGTGTTTGGTAAAGAGCACACCAAGTAGCCGCAAAGGAACACACCGTCCTGTGGTTTAAATCACGAGCCGTCAACAAACAGCTCATCCCCAAATCCCAGGGGGCTTGCGGTGAGATCAGATCGGATACTAGTTGAGTGAATGATTTCCGAGTGGCAATCATGTGTGTCATCATAAATAGTGTCGTCATGAGAAATAATGAGACACGCTAGACCGTGACCAAGAGTATCAAAAGATGAAATAGAGCAAATAGAGAGATTTTCTGTGGCTAGAAGAATGTTCTCATAACCAGAACGACGCTGTGCAGTCATGTGCTGTGTTTGTAAACTTTGCAGGACCTGAGTTATCTGATGTGAATAATGTAAGACGAGAGGATGGGAAAGGATGAGTTTTTGAACGTCTTGAACCATCACAGCACAGGCGGCAACCGCACGTGGACAAGCAGGCAAACCCTGGGTCACAGTATCTAAAGTTTTGGAAAGGAAAGTGCAGGGCCACATACCTCCCCCATGCTCCTGAGCCAACACAGTGGTAGCCACACCGTTGTGTTAACAGGCATAGAGGTGGAAGATTTTTGCATAGTCAGGAAGACCCAGGGCTGGTGCAGAACACAGTGCACGGTGCAGGGCATGATAAGCGGTCAGCATGTCAGGAGTGCCTTGAAGCCACTTTCGGCCAGGTGCTTGAGGAGGACCAGGGAGGCATTTTAGCATGCCTCCTGGCTTTCAGCAGACATCAGAAGATCATCTGCATACTGGAGGATGCAGGAGCCTGAGGGAAGCACAAGATCACATCGCGCATCCCGAACTACAGCTGAAAAGACAGCAGGTGAATTAATGAAGCCTTGCAGCAATCTAGTCCACATGTATTGTTTACTTCTGCGCGTGAAGGTGAAGAGTAGCTGTCTCTTCTCAACAGGAACAATGAAGAGGGCAGAGCAGAAATCGGTCACAGAAAAATGAGAATGATGGCATGGTATTGATGGAATGGAAGGAACATCAGGTACCACAGGTATTATGTCGTTAATTCTACGCAAGTCTTGTCGATCAAATCAATCACCATAGATTTATCCTCTGTGAGAGGGTATTGTTTTATAAAAACAGGATTAGGGTGTTTGATCATAACCACATAAGGGATACAGTGAACCAACCTGACCTCATCCTTATGCTCAACCCAGAGGTGTGACGGGAGGGAGTCCAAGACAGAGCATCAAGGATGAAGAACCCTCCAAAAGAGAGACCGCTAAAAGAGCCTGATAGATGTGACATAGCCAGGGATATGTCATCAGTCATGCAAATAGTTACAGCGGAACCATTACAGCTGATTGACAGTGACAAGGCACTTATTAAGGCATGCATTAAGTCTCTACCTAAAAGATTAAAGGGGCAGGAAGGCATATATACAAAGGAATGTGAAAGGGAGATAGTGGGATCTGATAAACATCCCGCCCACAGCGGGGGCGTACATGGTGAATTAAAAGGGACCCCATTAATTCCAATTAGGGTGTCCATTGCCCTCATAAATTTGTCTGTATGCAGACTTAAGGTATTCTGGTTTAAAAATTCCTCCACATGGGGATGACAGAAATTGTGGTTGGGATTCACTCCAACTTGCCAAATTATCTAACCAAGGTGTTGTGAAAAATGTCAAATTACAGCGATTCATCCAATCCCTTGGAGTTTCTTCTGGATCAGGTTTGGGTAGTCTTGGTGACCCACAAGAATTCCCCATGGTGACACAGATTAACTATCCCGAGGAAATACTCAAATTATTTATAAAGCGCGTGCTGTATTACACCTCTCGCGGAAACACACATGAGGATAACGAGCTAATTTCTTCCCGTGGAAACTCTCACAAGGATAACATTTAATTTCTACCCGTGACAACCGTCACAAAGATAACACTTAATTTCTTCCCGTGGCAACTCTCAGGGGGATAACAGGTTTGTTGAGACTGCCAAACTGGAATTAAAGAATAAAAATAATTCCTTACCTGATCAGGAGTATCCTGGATGAGCCCCCAAAACTATAAGGACTTCTCTTTGTTGTCTAGTTCTGTCTCTCGCTGACTCTGAGCGAGATATAGTCGTCTTGCGGATCAGGTGTCTGTGTCACCCAGAGCTCTGGGGCGGTTTGCAATAAAGATTGAAGACCACAGTAAAGTCAAGTTCTTTATTCACAAGCTCACTAAAGCATGCAGAGGTAAACAGAGTATTTATACCATTCTAAGTGGATTACAGTGTTCATGGGTGTGGTCACAAGAGTGCTGTGTCCCGCCCAAGGTGTGTACAATGTGGTTTCATAAGCTAATTAAAGGACATCAAACACAAAAATAGAAATTACTGCAACACTGAAAACCGCGCTAGCACTGGACGAGTCTCACTGAGCCCGGAACTCAAACCCAGGACCTTCTTGCTGTGAGGTGGATGTGCTAACCTGTACACCACTATGCCTACGTGCGTCCTTCTTTCTTTTATTCTTGATATTCTAAACCAGGACCTGAATATTTTGTTTTTCTTCCTTTAATGTGCAAAATGTTTTAGAATGAAAATAAAACCTCCTCATCACTTTGTCTTATCGCTCTTTCATATTCACGCTACGTTCAGTTTATCGTCAAGGAATTTTGAAAAGCAGTACCGGGATATTTATAAAGGACTGATTTGATATGCATAATTAATGCTTAGTCGTATTAATGAGGAGGCTGGAGCTCACCTCAGCGAAGGCCAGTCCATCACAGGGGAACATAAAATCATACAACCACTCATACTCACATTCGGGGCTAATTTGGAATAGTCAATTAGTCTCATGTGCAATGCGAGAAAACCAGAGTGCCTAGAGGAAACCAATGCAAACAAGGGAAGAATGTGCCAAGACCATACAGACACACCCTCACAAAACCCAGGACTTGAACTCAGGATGCACCAACCACCACAACACCGTCCTGTCCACTCCGATTTGTAAATGTCTTAATCACTCACCACAAAGTTGTGATTAGTTTAACTGTATGTACCAACTTTATGTTGTGCAGGTTAGAGAATTTCCTTTAGTTTTTCCATGGTGACTTCTTTGTATCCACCCTAAAGACCCAAATGCTCTGTCTCTTGTCAGTCCTCCTTACTCTTTCTGTTGCAAACAGAAAGAAATTTAGCAGCGGAGTCATGCAAAAATGACCCAATCTGATCATCCATGGACACACATCAGAAGGATGAGGTCTGGGCTCTGGAGAGGGGGTCATCTGTACTCTTGTTTTGCACAAGTTATTTTTTTAAAATAAAAATGACTCTCGCCGTAGCCCTGCAGTGACCAGGTTGGTCTTCAGTACAAATCAAATCAAGCAGAATTATTGATGCAGCTGAGTGTGGAAACAAGTCACCGGACCGTGTAGTCCTGCTTCAGGGGGTTGGGTAATAGTTGAGCAGATAAGCCAAACAGTCATTCATTGGATGATATGAGCATGACATTTGGCAGAAACTAGGTAGAATTTTCCAAGCTGGCCACCATATGATGCTTATCATGAAAAAATGTCAACATATTGTTATATAAATTGCCAAAGTGCAGATATTATTGAGAATTTTTGTTTGTTTGTTTGTTTGTTTGCTTGGAATAACAATTCTGACATGAGAAAAGTTTTGACCTTTTAGAAATCCAATATGGCGCCCATTTTACAAGATAGTACGCAAAATATGATAATTTCCATGGTGTTGCTATACATTTGTCCATAAAACCTGACTGTTAAGACTATTTACTGTTGTTTGTTCATAAAAATACTGAAAGCATATGATAGGTACTGTGTATTAAATATGTCAGAACTTGAGAACTATGAAAATGTTTGCATCTGTTCTCCTATCATTTTTTGAGACTTGTGTGAAAATCTCATGATGTTTTAGGTCGAATTTATGCAGAAATGTATAAAATTCTTAAGGATTTCCAAACTTTCAAGTACATACCACTGTATAGCAGGGCAAGAACTTGCTGTGGTTTGGAGGGTAAATGGGTTCATTGAGTGTTTTGCTTCTCCTGGGTGGACAGCCTTGACTCAGCCATTGAACTTCATTTTCCGAGAGGAACTGCACTGAGATCAGCAGGAGTTCATTTAGTGGCAGTGGTGGTCTAGTGGTTAGGGTGCAGGATCACTGATCCTAAGCTTGGGGGTTCGAGTCCCCACAAGGTTGTCACTGTCCCCCCACCCCCCACCCCCACCCCCAGTGTAGCTAACTGGGTCTCACTGTCTATGGTGAGAGGCATGTAAAAGAACCATTGCTGACTTTCGTAAAGAGTAGGCTGCAAAGCCATCAGCGTGTTTCTACGACCTGGAGAGGGATGGGCGCCGCCAGGCCAAATCAACCCAAGTCTCGCCATGAAGGCGCCCCAACACACCGACATCAGTCTTCAGTATTGAAGTTGTTCGGTTTATCACGAAGAAGAAGAAGAAGATCCATTCATTTCCTGAACCGCTTAATCCTAAATAGAATCACGGGAAGGCTGGCGTCCATCTCAGCCAACCCCGGTGGGGGGCAGAGTACACCCTGGACAGCTTACCAGGCCATAACAGGGGCTGACACATACAACTATTCATACTCGAACTCACACCTAGGGGGGATCTGGGACCGCCAATTAACTTACTGTGCATGTTTGTTTGTTTTTTTGGACGGTTCTGCTTCACTGTACGTAATTGGGACTGGGTGGTGACGTAGCGCACCGGGAAGGGTTACTCGTGAACAATCTGGCAACCCTCAACGCCGTGGGCGGATCGGTAAACAAGTGCGTGAGTTGTGGGTTTTGTACTTGACCAGGAGTGGAGCTGAATGACAGATTTCTGTGTGGAGTGTGAAGGGAGCAGGTGAAGCTGAAGAGAAGGATTATGGTCTCACTGTGCTCATTGGCGGCGCTGCTGCTGCTGCTGCTGCTGGCGGTGATGCGCGTCAGCCACGGAGGGACCTTCACCTGTCCGCAGGTGTGCAACTGCACCATGGGAACAATGACCTGCACCGGACAAACCGAGAGCAAAGCCCGGGGAACATCCTCCACTTACAACCTGTATGTCTTATAGAAAACTGCACAGCTCACCAAGTGTGAAATGAAAAGTTTTGTCGGGTGCCAAAAGTTTTGTTATTGTTATTTACGTCTGATTGAATTATTGCTGATTTTTGCAGCCGAGTAGCGCACCTGGCAGTCACAGAGGTGCTCAGAGGAACTTTCCGAGGTCTCATCAACGTGTCCAGAATGTGAGTCTAACCCAAAATATTTCAGCTTATTTATATCGTTCTTATTTTATATATGTGCAAAATATAAAACACCAAATTTAACACCAGAAAATATGAATAATGTTTAACAACAACAACAACAATAATAATAATAATAATGATGATGATGATGATGATGATGATCTGAATGAATCATTATTATTATAAAATTTAGGATGATGGAAATATACATATATTTTAAAAATAACAAATAATACATATATACTAACATAAATGCATTTATTTATACAAATTAATAAAGTGTGTGTGTGTGTGTGTGTGTGTGTGTCTTCTGTAATGTAATTTTGATTGAACATTTCCTTCAGTGTTGATAATGAATCTCTGATGCTCCCAACACCATGTGGTTTCAGAATTTTGGAGGATTGAATCTGTAATATTTCTTAATGGCATTAACTCCCTTACTGAATCAGAAATGTCCAAAATATTAGGTCGCTTTAAGTTATATTACAGCGGCACAGTGGTGGTTCTGGGCTCTGGGTGTTCCTGTATGGAGCTTGCATGGGTTTCCTCCGAATACGCCAGTTCACCCCCAGTACAAAAATATGTACAGTAGGCTAACTGGCTGTTCCGGGACAGTGGTGGTCTAGTGTTATAGGGCGCTGGATTGCTGATCCTAAGGTTGGGGGTTCGAGTCCCACTCTCCACAAGGTTGTCATTGCCCCACCCCACAGGTAGAACATCAACAGCAAACTCCACACCGAAACACCCTTGCCAAACCCGTACTCAAACCCAGGACCTTCCTGACGTGAAGCAGATGTGCTACCCACCATGCCGCTACCAAAGAATTGGTAGGCGATGGTCCGGCAAGCTGTTAAGGGTGTGTCGGCTTAAGTGGGCTCCAACCTCTCAGTGACACTAATAAGATCAAGCAGTCATGGGGAGGCTGGCACCCATCACAGCCAACTCTGGGTGAGGGCAGAGTACACCCTGGATAGCTCGCCAGGCAATCGCAGGGTGGAAGCACACTGACAGCTATAAAGCTACTCTTGTCGAAAGTCAGCAACGGTTCTTTTACATGAACCTCTCACCACAGACAGTGAGAGATATGGCCGGCTTTTGATAACCCAGTTAGCTGCACTGGGAGGACAGCAGTGACAACCAATGACAGTGGGGCTTGAACCCACAACCTTATGATCGGCAATCCAGCACCTTACCACCAGGCCACCACTGCTGCGAGAGTTTATTTATTTTTTAATAACTTTTTTTTTTTATTATTACTGTTAAAATGTACAGTGTGACATTTTTCATTTGTTTATTAGTTTGTAAGGGGGAAAAGGCGCCAAGCTATTTTTATCATTTGGGGAAATTGTGGTTCCGTGAAGAACCTACCTTCAGTAGTTGTAGTTGTTTTCCTGTAAAGGTGCATGCACTGCCCTAATTATGTTGCTTAAATATTTTTTTCATGTATTATATCCAGGTTGGACATTTTGTCCAAAAGTTTGCAAACTATAATATATAACTGACTGTAATAAAAAATTAAAGATGGGGAAAATAATGGGTCACATATTCCAGGATTAGTTATCTTCCCTTCTAAGTTAAGAAGGTTTAAATTCTGCCCCCCCCCCTCCCCCCCTGCTGTATGGTTAACACGCGGTGATATCCTCTAGGACAGATTGTTATGTTCAGGATGTCCAAGCTGGTAGATAGAGAAGCGCTGAGTCAAGTTCGAGTGAAACTGCAATTATTTGCTCCATGTAAATGCTCCGGTTTTTAATCATCGCTCATGTCTGAAAGCGTGTGTTCAAACTGAAAACCCCCGTCCAGAATCAGTTCATATCTGCATTTCGCCGTGTTCTCGGTTGAGTGCTGTCATGGTGCAAGGACAAAGCGCTGGAATTCTTACAGATGGCTGAGGAGTTACACACAGCTTTATCATGGTGGACGGTGGAAATATTCCATTACAGCTGTATATGCCTGAGCAAAAACTTCCTTCATTCCAGCCAGGATCTCTGAAACTTGGCACGATACTTCACGGGACAGAAGCTACATTAAGATAGAGCCTTATAATGGTACCGCTGATAATGGGTGGGAAGAAAAGAGAAAAAAAAACAAGTAATGAGATAAAACAGCCTTGACATTCACAGTCAACTAATACGGTTGTGGGTGTGTCATACAAACCTCACCTGCTGTGTGATGGAAAATGCCATCGTAGACCCTTGCATTAGGAGGCATGGTGGCGTAATGGTTAGCACGCCTGCCTCACAACAAATCGCGGGCTCTGCGAGTGCAAGTCTGTGTGGAGTTTGCATGTTCTACCTGTGCTTGAATGGGTTTCCTCTAGGTACTCTGGTTTCCTCTGACAGTCCAAAGACATGCATGCTATGGGGACTGGCTGTTCCAAATTGCCCTCATGTGTGAATGTGAGTGTAAATGTATGTGTCTGTGATGATCTAATAGCCTCAAATCTTGCTCGCTCCATTGCTATGCATATATATGTATATATAAATGATGCATATGGTTTGGACATGTACAGAGGAGGGATAGTGAGTATATTGGTAGTAGGATGCTGAGGTTGGAACTACCAGGCAGAAGGCCTAGGGGAAGACCAAAGAGAAGATTTATGGATGTAGTGAAGGAGGACATGAAGGTAGTTGGAGTAAGAGCAGAAGATGCAGAGGATACGGTAAGATGGAGGCTGATCATTTGCTGTGGCGACCCCTGAAGGGAACAGCCGAAAGGAAAAGAAGAAGAAATGATACGAGAGCTAAACTGTTGTTGGGTTTTCTTGTCCCGCAAGAGAAAATTAGCTCTGCATTTAACCTATTCAAAGTGAGCACACACAGGAGCATTGGGCTGCCGCACATTGCGGCACCCAGAGAGTAGTTGAGGGTTAGGCATCTTGCTCAAGGACAGTTTAGCCAAGAAGGGAAGGGGACGGGGCCCTCGCCACCACATATCTTTCATACTGGTCCAGGATTCTAACCAGTAATCTTTCGTTCTAAAACCCACTTCTCTAACCACAAGGCCAGGGCTGCCCCGTTGCACTGCAATACTGTTAGCAGGAAGTCGAACGGCATCACGTAGTCGGTCAAGCAGGAAGCTGTTTTCCCAAGCAAAAACGATCCATGATGGAAATTTAATTACAAACTAAATCTGACATCAATCATGAAATTTAAATTAAACCAAGAGCATTCAGGGAGCGCAAACCTCTGCCAAGCTGGTTAAAAAAAAATAACAAAAAGACAGCATCCCCCTACTTTGCCCCCTGTATTAACTCTGAGAAAAAGAAATCATCCTATCTAACAGTGTTAAAGATTCATTAAAAAATTCCCGGATCCAGATTTTGATCCGGATCATCTCCCAAATTGAATTGAGTCTTTGTGCCCCCAGTGTAAAAAAAAATAATAATAAAATCTGTGTGGAAGGCAGAATGAATAAATCCGCAAATCATTCCACATTTATTTACATCAGCAAAGCACACTTTTATCCAAAAAAGAAAAATCACCTTATCCGAAATGTTAGTTTTTTACAAACCGTTCCCTCCTTGATACATTTTGAAGAGATCAGACGCTCACAGAGAGATCAAACCTGGATGTAATTATAAAATAACACGTTACAGATACAGAATCTCTTTTATCAAACACATCTGGTGTTTTGTTTTTTTTCATTTTTATCCGAGGGGGTCGAGTACTGAGATCTCCAGGGATGGGGGTGGTTGGTGTCATTGTACTATTTCTTCACCTCACTTTCTCGTGGGTCGATTCAATGTTCATAACGTTGGGCGAGTCGTATTCTTCCTCATTAAGGGAGTGTATTGGCTGTATCGTATAATCTGGAGATAGGGGGTGGGGCTGCATGCAGTAACTCGGTAACAATCCAAAACATGGCATGCACGCCGTATGAAAGGGCACTTTGCCATGACCCTCTTGGCACTAACACTGCTCGAGTTGAACGTGTCGAGTGGAACGTGGGGGCTGAAATTTTCAAACTGAAAAGATCTAGAAGTTCCTGTGATGTTCAGGGTGTGTGAATGAGGTTGGAGACATTTTAGGGGGAAAAAAGCAAAACATGGTCATACAGATTCATAACAGATTAAATCGCATGAAAATGTTTTTATACTGATTATCATACTGAACTGCTTAAATCGACTAGTGTCGCAGGGAGCCTGGAGCCTCTCTTAACCAACTCTCGGTGAAGGCGGTGAATACAGGGTGAACACACACACACACACACACACACACCTAGCAGTGATTTGGAACAGCCAATCAGTCTAATGTGGAGGTCGGACTGTGGGAGGAAATCAGAGTACCTGGAGAAAACACATGCAAGAGCGTGCAAGCCTGGGACTTGAACCTAGTACCTTCCTGCTGTGAGGTGGACATGCTAATCACAATACCATCATGCTGAATAAACACAATTAATCGCTCACTCATTTGCGAAACCAATTTTTGCTACTAGGGTCATGGGGTAGCTGGAGCTTATCTTAGTCGATACTGGGTGAAGGCGGGATACACCCTGAAGAATAGCTTGGTAGACCATCACAGGCCAACACACAACTGTTTGCACCAACATCCACGCCCAGGGGCAATCTAGAACAGCTAGTTAGCCTGATGTACATGTCTGCGTTTGGGCTGTGGGAGGAAACCGGAGTACACAGAGGAAACCCATGCAAGCATGAAAGAAGATGCAGATTCCGCACAGAAACGCCCTCGCCGAGCTTGGACTTCAAAGCAAACACCTTCTTGCTGTGAGGCGGACATGTTAACGATACACCACCTTGCCGCCTAAACACAGTTGGACTGACCTAAAAACATACAATAGCAATAAATCATTTGCAGTGCAGCCTGGAAACATAAAATGTCCCTCTGTGCAAACTGGAGACTGAGAGCCTTGTTTGAGCAGGTGCTTCAACCTTCAATTAAAGATACACAAAGTCTGGTTCCGGATGACGCTGTCCTTGTGAAGAACAGTTGAAGAGTTCAACCAAAACCTCTATCCCATCAGCTTCCGCAAAACGTTAGAAAATATAAAGACGCACAGAGCTGGAAGAGACTGAAAAAAGGCATTTCTAAAGACCGAAGTGCTCATCAGTCCACGAAGACACAACTGGCCTATGAATAACGGGAATATGGGACTGTTGTTCATGAAAAGACAGATCATCCTAAACATGGTGAACACGGAGAACAGGAAAAGACAGGAAGATTATACGAACTTTGTTCACATGTACACTATCACTAACATAGAAGTTTGGTACACGTCCACCAGAAGAACGGAGGGGCAGATAGACGCTATATGTTTTTCTAAGAAAAAGAAAACCAATTTAAGCCACAAGGTGGTGTAATGATTAACAGTAATGGTCCACCTCACAGCAAAAAGGGTACTGGGTTCGATTCCCAATCTCAGACAGTTCTGTGTGGAGTTTGCATGTTCTCCCTTTGCTTGCGTGGGTTTCCTCCGGGTACTCGGGTTTCCTCACAGTCCAAAAACATGCACAGTAGGCTGACTTTTTTTTTATACCCGAGCCTAGTGGCTCATCAGGCCGGTGCTTATTCCCGGAACTAGGAGTTCAACTCCTCCTGGATGGGACGCTAGTCCATCGCAGATTACCTTCCCAGTATATTTTTCTGGTACCTATTTATACTGTTGGGTGAACAGAGGCACACTTGTGGTTAAGACCTTGCTCAGGGGTCTTAGCACAGTGGGGTCTTAGCAAACTGGGATTTGAACACCGATTTGAACACACAACCTCCCGATCATGAGCGTAGCATCCTAACCACTACGCCACCAGTAGGCTGACTGGTTCTTACAAAACACCCTCTACGTGTGAGTCACAAAGATATGTGTTGACCTTGTGATGGCCTGGTGAGCTGTTCAGGTTGTACTCCTCCACCTTCACCCAGAATCGGCTGAGATGGGCGCCGGCCTCCCCATGACCCTTATCTTAGAAAATGAATGAATGAAAACAAATTCATATCTCAGGTAGGGAACCACCTGTTGCATCCAGACCTGGGCATATTCATTTATGGGGAGGTAGAAGCTCAAAGTCATATCCATTTGACTTTCCGAGTACAAACACATAAGGAACATTTAACAAAAAATATCTTGCCGTCCCAAAAAGCAACTTGACGGATAGACACTTTGTCCTTATCGATGGGGCGCCGCTAGGGTCTCACCTTGGTTCTCCACAGCGCTGTTGGATAAATATTCTGTGGCAGATGGGACAGCATTTGAACTTGACTGAACTGGGAACCAGAACCAGTGGGGCAGTGGTGGTCTAGTGGTATAGGGCGCTGGATCGCTGATCCAAAGGTTGGGGGTTCGAGTCCCACTCTCCACAAGGTTGTCACTGCCCAAGTGCAGTTAACTGGGTTATCAAAGGCGGGCCATGTCTCTCACTGGCTATGGTGAGAGGCATGTAAAAGAACCATTGCTGACTTTCGACAAGAGTAGGCTGCAAAGCCGTCGGCGTGTTTCCGCCCTGCAATGGCCTGGCGAGCTGTCCAGGGTGTACTCTGCCCTTGCCCGAAGTTGGCTGGGATGGGCGCCAGCCTCCCCGTGACCCTAATTAGGATTAAGCGGTTACAGAACATGAACTGATGATGATGAATGAACTGAACTGGGAACCAACAGGCACTGTACACCAACTACAGTCAACTGTCAGCTACTACTCGTGAAGTTACTTTAATGTCAGATAACGAATTACTGTCCTCAAACTCAACCAAAAACATACACATTTCAAATGTTTAGGCAGCAAAGGTGTGAACGAGTTGCGTTATGGGTCGTGTCACAAACAAGAGAAAACACCATGAAGCCTCTTCCCCTGTAATCTCTTCTGTAATGGGTTTAAAATGGAAAAGACAATTATGCCAATTACATTCTCGAATCTGCTTCTCAGATGAACGAAAACACTGACATCGTCCTAAACTGATTGTAAATGGGTCCTGATTTGGAATACAGTCAAAAATGAAGGCAGCTGCCTGAGTAAAGGCAGCAAATGGGTGAAAGGGATTAGTATAAAACCTGCAAGGTCATTTTTTGCAAATTTAGACTTTTACAATTTTCTGTGTACCCGAATTCGGATGTAATTAAATGCTGATAAATATAATTTAATGTCTAAATATAATTAAATGAACATTAAATTACATACCTTACAGAAACATAAAGAAAAGAACATCTGTATAATTTTCTTATTTTAACCATGACAAAGGTGGATGAGGTGAACTCTTGTGCTGTGTAGATAACGGGTGTCTGTTTAGCCTGTTCATTTAGCGACTGGTGTATGCAGGGATCCCTCACTTTCCGTGGTTAATTGGGACCGAGATCCCCCCGCGACCACAGAATTCCACGAAGCAGGATCACACACACCCCTGACTGACGTATACATACATGTATATGTGGGGCCGGTGGTGTAGTGGTTAGAGTGCTGGGCTCATGATCGGGAGGTTGTGAGTTCAAATCCCACTGAGACCCCCACTGTGCTAAGACCCCTGGGCAAGGTCTCACCACAAGTGTGCCTCTGTTCACCCAGCAGTATAAATGGGTACCAGTAAAAAAATATACTGGGAAGGTAACCTGCGATGGACTAGAGTCCCATCCAGGAGTTGAACTCCTGGTCGCTTCACGCTACGGAAACCGGGGATAAGCACCAGCCTGATGAGCCACTAGGCTCAGGTGTAAAAAACCCAACAGACTTACCTTTTACCTATATGTGTATATAATATCCATAAATACATATATGGTATAATACAAGGGTCCCCAACCACCGGGCAGTGAACCAGTACCAGTCCAAGGCTCAACTGGTACCAGTCCACAGAAGAAATAATTCATTATTTCTGTTTTATTTATTATCTGAGTCTCAATGAACTTTATTTTTGAAAAATCTTTTATTTTGAAAAATGACCGGATTCTCTTACATGTCGGTCATTTGAGCACTAAAATGTAACCCACAATTGGATGGCGTGTGAGCAGAGGCATGTTGGACATGTATCAAACATTAGTGGGGATTTTGGGTGAGACTGAGCCTGAGCTTTCATTCTTTCCCCTGGTGCACCATCACCTGTGTTTTTTTGGGTTTTTTTTTAGAAAAGTTCAAGCTCTACTTCCCAACCAACTTATTTCAGCTGTTGAAAAATAACATTCATGGAGTGTTTTTATTATTAATATAATAATAATAATTATTATTATTATTATTATTATTATTATTATTATTATTATTATTGTTATTATTATTAATACTACTACTACTAATAATAATAATAATAATAATAATAAATTATATTTACAATACAAACTATCTATGACACACACACACACACACACACACACCCGTCCCCCCCCAGTCCACGGTAAAATTGTCAAACGTTGACCGGTCCGCGGTGATAAAAAGGTTGGGGATCCCTGCTATAATACATATATACATATGCCATAAATACTTATAATAACAATTAAAAATGAAAAATAATGCATAAGATGTAAGTAAACTAAATCCACACATACAGACATGCGCAAGTAGCGAGGGATCCCTGTACTTCATGTAAATGAAAGTAAACCATTTGCTGTATTTGTGGTATAGTATATATTACATGGAAAAAATAAACAAAAGATAACCTAAAATGGTTCCTGAATGGTGCATTGACAAGGGGTGTGACTATTAACCTGGAGCAAGTTTGAATCCGGGTTAATGTTATAGCCGTCCGTGGCTGGGAATTCATGGGAGTCAATTGGCCGAGCTCTCACGGGAGGGAGGGACTACATACGTTCACTTCCCTGTCACACACAGCAATCGTCAGCTGATCCTGGGTGTTTGTGAGCTCTTTTGTACGAGGGGCGGATAGCGCTTTCCCTCCAAGCATGTTAGACCGCACCAAAATACACATACGTAGCAGTTTGAAAAGAGGTGGGTGGGTAGCATCAAATGTCACAGAGGAGGCATTTGCAGGCTTTTGCCGTTACCTGGTTGGTGGTGGTCATGTGATAGGGAGAGCAATACTTGATAAATGGGACATGGATATGACTTACTTAGGGAGGTAGTGGGGGGGAGGGATCAAAATTATTTCTTGGGAGGGGTGTTTGGCCTGCATCCATTTCAAAGCATGATCGTGATGATGGCATCTTCTGCAAGTGAGTTAATGTGAATTCTGAGTGTCCCTCATTTTGATTCAAGAATTATCTACTCAAGCAGTGGTGGCCTGGTGGTAAAGGTACTGGATCACTGATCCTAGGGTTGGGGGTTCAAGCCCCACCCTCACTGGGTTGTCACTGTCTCCACAGTGCAATAACTGGGTTATCAAAGGCCGGCCATATCTCTCGCTGTCTATTGGTGTGAGGCATGTAAAAGAACAATTGCTGACTTTTGTCAAGAGTAGGCTGCATAGCCGTTAGTGTCTTTCTGCCCTGCGATGGCCTGGCGAGCTGTCCAGGGTGTACTCTGCCCTCGCCCGGAGTCGACTGGGATGGGAACCAGCCTCCCCACCACCCGAATTAGGATTAAGCGGTTACAGAAAATGAATGAATGAATTATCTACTTGGCAAAATGTTTTCTTTTGTTCCTCAGATTGTGGACCAATCAGATTGTGCGGTTCTGTGTAGTATATATTAATACAGTCGAATAATATTTGTTTCTTCTGCAGTGAAATTTCCCAGAGTGACTCCATCAGGAAAATACAAAGTGAGGCGTTTCTCTCAATCCCCAACCTCCTCGAAATGTAATATTACTAATTACATTTATTTTATTGAATCACAGCTCATTTTAAATCATTGACATTTATTATTAGTTATGAATATGTGATATTTTGTGATTAGAAATCTGTAAACGTCTGTATTTTTTGTTTTTTTTAAAGCTCAGTACTGAACATCATTCACCTGTCGGTGATAGAACAGGGCAGCTTCGTAGATCTACCAAGACTGAGATACCTGTAAGGGGAGAAAATTTAGTGTACAGTATCTGTATTTCAAATATGCTAATACAGTGTGACGCAACTTCAGCTCATCTCACCATGTTTTCATTTCTTTTAGGAGCATCTGCAACACTGGAATACGGCATTTACCAGATTTTTCTCGTGTCTCCTCACTGGTGTTGGACTTCTTCCTGTAAGTGATCATGTTTTACTGTGAAACACAGCGCACAGATTTACACTCGTCTCCATTTAAGTGTGTGGCCTTCTGAGTGCACCTGCAAAACCACAGCGAGGAGTTTTGGATTCGAGCCCAGCTCATTTAATACTGAGCTGAAGGCATGCCGTGGGGGTTTGTGAATGTGAGAGTGTGTGTGTTGAGTTAATGAGCGAGTTGTGTGTATGATTAATTTTTTCTCTTTTTTTATTATAAGGGAGATGGGAGATAACCTTCAGCTAAACAGGATCCCAGCCAATGCGTTTCAAGGCATTTCCAAGTCAGACATGTACATGTAAGTACACCACAGTCTTGAAAAAGTTCTTTAATGCTTGTTTTTGACAGTAAATTGTTCTTGTGTGCATTAAAGACTCTGACAAACAAAACGATTCCCCGAATTCAATATTCTTCAAAACCGGTGTCCGTGAGCTCATTCGTAAAAAAAGGGTGGATAGTTTTTAGCTGTGCCTGTGTGTTCATGCGCAGCAGTTTGTAAAGATGCGGGTGGCAGCATTGCATGTTACAGCAGGGGCATGTGCACGTTTCCACCTCTACCTGGTTACTGATGGTTGTATGTGATATGGAGGGAATACTTCAGGAATGGGAAGTAGATATGAATAAATTACTGGAGAAAAATGCAGACGTGTCTAAAAAAGAAAAGTTTTAAAAATAAAATGTTCATAAAAAAAAAAAAAACTTGCGATGGTTGCGACACAGTGGTGCAGTAGTTAGCACATGTGCCCTAAGGCAGAAGGTCCAGTATTCAAGTCCCGGGCTCAGCGAAAGGCATTGTCTGGGTGGAGTTTTCATGTCATCCCCATGCATGCATGGGTTTCCTCCGAGTACTCCGGTTTTCTCCAACAGTAAATAAAACATGCAGAGTAGGCTGAATGGTATTTCCAAATCACACCTGGTGTGAGAGCAAGTGTGAATGGTTGTATGTGTGTTGGCCCTGCAATGGCGTACCGCAGCTTCATCCAGAATCGTCTGAGATGGGCGCCCTGATTGAGATTATCAGATCAGACAGATTATTAATCCCAGAGGGAAATTCATGTTAAGCGGCTTAGAAAGCGAATGAATTGTGATATAGTGGTACCTCACATTACGAAATGAATCCGTTCCAGTGCCTTTTTCGTAACCTGCATTTTTCATAAGTTGAACGGCATTTTACATGTAAAACACGGGATTCATTCCAAGGCTCCCAATACTACCCCATAAACCCTTTAAAAATTATAAAAGCATACCTTTTAAGACCTCGTTCTGTTTCAATATTGTACAGATGGTAGACTGGTTTGGCCATATTCCTTTGTGCTATCACTCGAGCCCGTTTCTTCTTCTCACTCACACTGGAAATCACACGCGCGCGCGTGTGTGTGTGTGTGTGTGCGCGCACGCGCGCGCGTGTGTGCACGCGTGTGTGTTGACCATGTCTTCTTAGCAGAGTTATAATCTTAGAAATGTTTATGAAAAGTTAAAATTCTGAGTCAAGAAATAAAGCATGAAAGGACAGTAACTCTGTCCTTTACACAAAAAGCATCATGGTAGCTGCAGCTCCATAATAACCAATGGGACGGAGCTGTGCCATCTCTCCTAGCCAATGGGAGGCCAGCGGGGCGGGATGTTGGGAGATAGCCAATAAGAGGGAGCTGTGTCATCCCTCCTAGCGAATGGGAGGCCAGCGGGGCGGGATGTTTGGAGATAGACAATGGGAGGTAGCTGCGTCATCCCTCCTAGCCAATGGGAGGCCAGCGAGGCGGGATGCTTGAACGTCATTGATGGGAGAGCAGCTCGTGCATTGCTTGAATGTTTGAATGGCGCGTTTGAATTTTTAAGATGCCACTTTCGTAACGTGAACTTGTTTCGTATCCAGAGACAAAAATTTTAGGAAAATGCGTTTCGTAACCTACATTTTTCATTTGGTGAGACTTTCCTAAAGTGAGGTAGGACTGTACTTATGATATTGAGTTGGTACATGATATAAATGTTTGTATTGCCATATGATAATTTACTGATATTTCACCTGCTCCTATATTCTGCTTTACCTTTTATAGAGATTTTAAACATTAATACTTTAGTGAGTGAATAATAATAATATGTAATATTTGGATTATTTACCCCTTTTTGCTTGCATCACTTCATTAGGAATCTTGTCAGAAATGGATTTACCGAGATCGAATCTCATGCCTTCAATGGGACCAGACTGGAAAAGTTGTACGTATCTCCTGTCAGTATAAAACACTTTTTTTTTTTTTTTACTCATTCAGACAGACATGTTTACAAAGAGCTTGTCTCAGTATGAGTGGCAGGATCATTGTTTGTTTTAAGATGGCATGATTTAAGGGAAGAACAAAAAGTACAAGAAAAATAAACGTTGGATGAGACTAAACAATAGTTGTTTTCTTAACCATTCACACATCGCCTTACAGTCGCAGAGTCTAAATAAACATTTGGCTTTCTGTCAGTGGGATTATGTACAGTCATGTGAAAAATTTAGGACACCCCATTAAATAATCAACGCTTTATTAACAAATGTTTACATAATGTCCGATTTTGTTTTTATTTATTTCTGGACAAGAAACTGATTTAACTGTAATTAAACAACAAATTTTTAATCATCAAACAAAAATATCTGAGCACCAATTTATATTCCAATGAAAGAAAATATTAAGACACCCTAACCCCCAATAACTAGTGTTACTCCCACTTCAGAGAGACGCTGACATCGATCTGAGGAAAGGTTGCCCCAGTCCTCGATGCCGAATGTTTCAGCTGTGAGATGTTTGAGGGGTTTCTTGCATACGCAGCCCCATTGCAAATCCCCTCACAGCATCCCAATGGGATTACGATCCAGGCTTTGACTGGGCCATTCCAGGACTCTTCACTTCTTAGTTTTCACCCAGTCCTTGGTGGATGTACTGGTATGTTTTGGGTCATTGTTAGGCTGCAGTGTCCAGTTCCGCTTCAGCTTTAATTTTTTTTTATCAGATGGTTCCACATGTTCTTCAAGCCACCTCTGATCCACAGTAGAATTCATGATAGATTTTGCGATGGTGAGCTGGACAGGTCCTGCTGCAGCAAAGCATTCCCGAACCGTGACACGTCCACCTTGTTGCCTCACAGTTGGTATGAAGTTCTTTCCCCTGAAATGTTGTATTTGGTTTCTGCCAAACATGTCTTCTGTTCTGGTGTCCAAATAATTCAACTTTACATTCATCCATATAAAGAACATTATTCTAGAAGAACTAGAATTCGTCTATGTTCTCTCTGGCAAACTTCAGTCTGGCGCTAACGTTCTGTTTAGAGAGCAAAAGTTTCCTCCTTGCACGCCTCCCATGAAGGTCATACTTGTGTCGTCTCTTTCTGATAGCAGAGTCCTGTGCTTTCACATCGATAGTAGTGAGAGTCTGATGTAGAGAGAGCGTGATGATATTGTACAACTTTTGATGACTTCTTTTAGTATCTTGAGGTCTGCTCTGGCGTGAACCTGTTTGGACAGGTAGACCTGGGCATGGGGGCAGTTGTTTTGAATGGCCTCCATTTGTAAACATTTTTCCTGATCTGGTATACCTGTGTTTGATTATATACATTTTAATTGGGAAAATGTGTGTGTGTGTGGGGGGGGTTTGTCTAAATTTTTTACTCCATTGTTCATATCTTTTCTTTTGATTGGTAAAAATATTGATTTATAATCACTTTCTTTTCCAGAAATTAATAAAAAGATCGGACATTATATGTACACTTCCTAATATAGAGTTGAGTACTTAAATGGGTTGCCTTAATTTTTCATATGACTGTATAATTAGGTTAAGGTTGGAGTTTAAAATGAAACCTTTGCCTGCTTTGACTATTCCATATCCTGTGTTAATGCAAGCATTGCATTGTGGGTAATTCGTGTATTTTAATTTTAGGGTTCTGAAAGGAAACAGGCATCTCAATAAAATTCATGATGATGCCTTTGAGGGAGCTGAAGGACCAACCTTACTGTAAGTGCAATTAAAATTTGTGCGAATTCTGAAATTCTGAGATGTCAGAACGACCCACATAGTGGACGTGTAAGAATGTAGGACAGAGTTATATCTATTAAACCAAGGACTGAAGGCTGTCAAAAATGTGTTTGAAGGCCAAGCGCAACCATCCGTCACCCTGAACTCTAATGCTGGTATGAAAGAGGCAGGAAGCCGGTCTACAAGGCGAGATAACAGAAAATAAAAACATTTTTATCCAAAGGAAAAAAAATTATGAATATATATATATATATATGTATATATATATATATATATATATATATGTGTGTGTGTGTGTGTGTGTGTGTAAAAAAAAAATCTGGATTTATTTATGATGTTATAGATCTGATATGCAGTACATAAGAAATTACAAAACGGAATTTGATTGGATTCTGGAATAAACCAACCTGCTTGGTTGATTTATACTTAAATAACTGTAATGCATGTTTTACCACTTTAGCCTACTCAGGTCACATTAATGCTGGATTCTATGTCAGTCATCACTGGGCAAAGTCAGGGTACACCCTGAACAGCTCACCAGACAGCGTGACCAACACACCCACATAGACCCAAAACCAGTCACATCTAGGGGAAATCGTAATCCGCCAGTTAGCCTGACGTGAGTGTCTTTGGACTGTGGGAGGATACGGGAGTGATAATAAAATAAATAACTTAAGAGATTTTCTCATTTCCAATTTTTGAAAAGCCATCGAATAATTCTAGAATATAGAATTCTATTGTACAGTGGAACCTCAACTTACGAGAGCCCCAACAAACGAAAAATCCAGGTTATGAAAAACATTTTCCTAAAATTTTTGTCTCTGGATATGAAACAAGTTCACATTACGAAAGCACCATCTCAAAAATTCAAACAATGCACAAGTTGCTCTCCCATTGACTATCTCCCAACATCCTGCCCCGCTGGCCTTTCATTGGCTATCTCCCAACATCCCACCCCACTGACTCCAATTGGCTAGGAGGGATGACGCAGCTCCCTCCCATTGGCTAGCTCGCAACATCCCACCCCGCTGGCCTCCCTCCCATTGGCTATTTTGGAGATGCATCCCCATAATACCCATAATGCTTTACGTGTAAAGGACAGAGTTACTGTTGTTTCATGAGTTTTTCAAGTGTGCTCACTGCAACTTTATTTTTTGGCTCAAGCTTTTAACCTTGCATAAACATTTGTAAGATTATAACTCTGCTAAGAAGACATGGTCAACACACGTGCGCACACACATACACGCGCGCGCGCACACACACACACACACACACACACACACACACGCGCGCATGTGTGATTCCCAGTGCGAGTGAAAAGAAGAAGCGGGCTCATAGCATGCGGTCGAGTGATATCGCAAAGGAATATGGCCAAACCCGTCTACCATTGATACGATATTGAAGCAGAAAGAGGCCTTAAAAGGCATGCTTTTACATTTTTAAAGGGTTTAGGGGTAGTATTGGGGGCCTTGGAATGAATCACATGTTTTGTATGCAAAATGTGGTTCAATTTATGAAAAAGCCAGGTTATGAAACCACTTCCGGAACAGATTAATTTCATAAATTGAGGTACCACTGTCATTGTTAGATGATAGCTGAATTATTGTTCTGTTGCCATGGGATAAGGTAAATGATTACTGCATGACTGGTACACGGAACCTCAGTAATGTGACTGTCCAAGTTGAACAGATTTTAAATGAATCATAAAAGAATTACACAATACAGCTTTCGCATGAATTCAACCTCAAGAGGTGGGGTAATGAATCCTCTGCCTAATAATTCTCCATATCATACTTCACCTTGTTTTAAAATTGCTTATTATTCTGATTGGATAATGTTTGAATCTAAATACTGTAGTTGACAAACACTCATGGTCACTACATCTGAAAACAGGGAAATTCAACAAGAAATATACAGAAAGTGACCAAATATGGTCGTTGTGTTTTTTAAATACTTTTTTTTTTTTAATTTACATTTGCATTCTTTAAAAGTAATTAATAAATAAAACGTTATATATTTCACCTTTTCAATGGTGGCCTGGTAGTAAAGGGTGCTGGATCACTGATCCTAAGGTTGGGGGTTCAAGTCCCACTCTCCACAAGGTTGTCACTGTCCCACCCAGTGCAGCTAACTGGGTTATCAAAGGCCGGCCATGTCTCTCACTATCTGTGGTGAGAGGTTCATGTAAAAGAACCCATTGCTGACTTTTGACAAGAGTATAGCTGCAAAGGGTACTGTCCCTTGCTAAGGGTTGCATCACAGGAATGGCATCCGACGTAAAAACCTATGCCAAATCAAACATGCGAATCATTATTATGACTTCCATGAAGATGGAGGCAGATGAAGATATTACACCTTTAGTTTGGTTTTCTTAAGTTCCCATGCAGTGTATACTTTATTTCGCGATTAAGTTAAAAAGAAAAGCATTACCAGGTGGGTTACCTATGATTCCTGTTTGTGTTTGTACAGCGATGTATCATCCACCGCCCTCCACTCTCTACCTTCAAAAGGATTGAAATGGGTGAAGGTTCTCATCTCACGCTCGACACCTTCCCTAAAGACCCTCCCTCCGCTTGAGAGCCTCGCAGAGCTTCAGGAAGCTGACCTCACCTATCCAAGCCACTGCTGCGCCTTCCACACCTGGAAACGTCACAACAGGTCTGAGCCTAAAAATCACAGATCAGGTTTCCTTGTTTACTGAAGCATCTCTGTAAAAAGTGACCTCATCTCACTAAAACGCCTATTACAAGAAACATCACTGAAAACATAAACCACGCGTGTGTGCGTGCACATGCCTACATGATTTACTGTCTAAGCCGTGATGTAAAGATTGACTGCACTGAGGTCTTTTGGTTTCAACATGCCGCAGTCTGCACATCTCAGTGTGTGAATAGATCTGAGTCCACAAAACTACGTCACTTTATTTAGAAAATGTAATAGCTACAAAAGGAACGTTTAAAAAGAAGAGTACTGTATAGAGGTAAGGTAAAGTCTGTTGGGTTTTTACACCCGAGCCAAGTGGCTCATCAGGCCGGTGCTTATCCCCGGTTTCTGTAGCATGAAGCAACTAGGAGTTCAACTCTTCCTGAATGGAACACTAGTCCATTGCAGGTTACCTTCCCAGTATATTTTTTTACTGGTTCCCATTTTTACTGCTGGGTGAACAGGGGCACACTTGTGGTTGAGACCTTGCCCAGGGGTCTTAGCACAGTGAGGGTCTCAGTGGGATTTGAACTTACAACCTCCTGATCATGAGCACAGTACCCTAACCACTACACCACCGGCCCACACGAAGAGTATAGAGGCGCGTGATAAACACTCATCAGTGATTGGTTGTGGGCTGAACCATGGCTATCCGTCAGGGGGAATCACTGATTACTTATGGGCAGGTCATGGTGGCACAATGGTTAGCACGTCTACTTCACAACAAGGAGGTCCTGGGTTCAATTCCTAGGTTAAGCAACGGCGTTTCTTTGTGGAAGTTTGCATGTTCTCTTCTGTGTTTCCTCCTGGTACTCAAGTTTCCTCCCACAGTCCAAAAGACATGCACACTGGGATAATGGGCTGTTCCAAATTGCCTCTCGGTGTGAGCATGAGTGCGAATGGTTGTAGGTGTGTTGGGGTGGTGTTGGCATTGAAAATAGATGTATAGATTGAAATGTGTGAGATTTATTTATGTTTTTGTTTTATTTGATGGCTTTTTTCTGTATTTTCTTTTAAAGGACAGCAAAATTATGTATTAGTTATTCTGTTAAGAAAGGCCACCTGATTTATCTGAGAGCCAGATGCAGTCATCAAAAGAGCAACATCTGGCTCGCGAGCCATAGGTTCCTGACCCCTGCTGTACAGAGTGTACTCAGGGTCAGTGGTGGTTAAGGCTCTGGGGGTTAGTGACATGAAGGTTGGGGGTTTCAAGCCCCAGTGAAACCATCTGCCACTGTTGAAGAAATTGTATGAAAATATGTCACTCATGATAAGGGTGTCGGCCCCAGTCTCCAGTTTGTTGAGTAAGTGAGAACCATGACTGGTCAGGAGGTGGGGTGGGGCATGGCTGTCAGTGAATGTTTCTACACCCGCCTCATACTTAAGCCAGCCTGACACTAGTACGCATTTTAAATCCTCAATGGCACTTATTCATGCGTACCATGGCGGAATGATTGTGTTTATTTCACCTGTCAGTCAAACAGTTTGTGCCAGAGAGGAATAAGCTTTGCTCATAGCTTGCTCCTTCGTACCATTGAGGATGTTCCGTGACGTTCCACTCAATTCCTCACCATCGTGGTATTTTTGCGAATTGTTTGTGCTGGGGTGCACCAAGTTCCTCAACGTCACTCAATGACCAGACAAGTTTGCTCCACATCACGCTAAAAAGGTGATACTACCAGCAAATCAACTAGATCAAAGAAGAGAAAAGCCAGAACAGTGTGGGTGAGGGAATGGCTTACCAGGAGGCAGCAGTTTGGCCATTATGACTGATTGGTTAACCGTTTGTGCGTGGTGTTGAGGAATACAATGGTTTGAGAGCTCACCCAAACTTAAAGGTGAGCAGCTTTGAGTCGACTATGATTACCTTTGAGGAAACAGTGAGAAACACAGTTCTGTCCACAACTCACTCCCTGGTCCGCCAACAGTTAATGTTGGACAATGCGTAGTGTATAAGAGGAAACACTGAGCAGTCAATGAACACCATGTAGGACACAAGAGCACCATTGAGGATACAGGTGTAAGGTTGCGCGGCATAGATTACCTGTGACGTGATGGGCATTTACACGTGCCCTCACCGTATCCTTATAGTTCGCGGAAAGGTACGCAAAAGAGTGCGTGACAAAATTAATGAACATGTTTCATTTTTGGGTCGCCAATGCCCCTCAATGGCACTCATCTCGCTCATAGTTTCCACATTGTTCCCGAGCTGGCGCTCACAATTCCCACGAAGGTACTCACTTTGGTGTACTGTGGAGTACCATGAATGCATACTGGTGTCAGGCTGGCATTAGGAACATCTCAGAACAGCCAATTAACCCAATATGCATGTATTTGGACTGTATGTGGAAACCAGAGTACCCAAGAGGAAACCCACCCACGCAGGCATGCATAGAATATAAAATCCCAAAGAGTACAGTAATTCCTTCTCGTGGTAATGGGAGGCCTTTGAAATATCAGTAGAATATAGTAAACTGAATGAAATCGATTATTTATTGAGCTTATTGAATCTTCATTCTTACACTTGATTCTTTCGTCCCACAGGGAGACCGCTGTGTTTGGCCGCTTTAAGAACCTTACCCTGCTGTGTAACATGGCTTACCAAACAGATGACATGTAAGACTACAGCACTAAGAAATCCATTCAATATCAAGTTGATTGTACATCATGTGACCCATTAAAATCTGTACCTTCTGTTTCTCTGGTACCTCTGTTACAGGGATCCGTCAAGCGAAGACCTTAACGACATAAATTTCCACTACCCAGATTTGGAGTTGTGCGTCAGCAGCAATTCCTTCAAGTGCACCCCTGAACCGGACGCCTTCAATCCTTGTGAGGACCTGCTGGGTCATACCTTACTGCGTGTCGTCACATGGATCGTCACCGTTTCCGCTCTTGTGGGAAATCTGGCCGTGCTGCTCGTTCTACTCCTGAGTCACCAAAAACTGAGCGTCTCCCGGTTCCTCATGTGTAACTTGGCCTTTGCAGATATGTGTATGGGCTTCTATTTGTTGCTTATTGCGCTGGCAGACTATCGCTCACGTCAAGAGTACTACAACTTCGCTATGGATTGGCAGACTGGCATGGGATGCAGGGTAGCCGGGTTCTTGACGGTCTTCTCCAGTGAACTGTCAATCTATACTCTCACGATGATTACCCTGGAGCGCTGGCACACCATCAGTCATGCCATGCAGATGAGCAGGAGACTGAGGCTTCGTCACATGGTCACCATGATGGCGATAGGTTGGAGCTTTTCCCTTTTAATGGCGCTGCTTCCTGTAGTTGGCATCAGCAGTTACACAAAGGTGAGCATCTGCCTTCCAATGGACATAGAAACACCGGTTTCGCAGGGTTTCGTGGTGACTGTGCTGGTCATAAACGTGGCGGCCTTTTTCATGGTTTGTTCCAGCTACACCGCGATTTACTTAAGCGTTCGCAACCCAGATGTCCCGACGCGCAGTGGAGACACGAGGATGGCCAAACGAATGGCGGTGCTCATCTTTACGGACTTCCTCTGCATGGCACCCATCTCATTCTTCGCTATTTCCGCCGCGTTGCACATGCCTCTCATCACTGTCTCCCAATCCAAAATCCTGCTCGTCATTTTCTACCCAATAAACTCACTGTGCAACCCATTCCTCTACACCATATTCACACGAGCCTTCCGCAGGGATATGTGCCTGCTCTTGAGTCGATGCGGCTGCTGCCACGTGCAGGCGGAGTTCTACAGATCACAGGGTCTGTCGGGGGTCATCCTAGCCCCCAGGAAGAAGAATATGAGGAAAGCTCACTCGAATCAGTTCCAAGCGTACCACGTCAAGCTGTGGGGATGTTTCTTTAATAAAGCCACAACATGAGCTTCAAAAAGTACCAAATGATGGACTGCTGATGCAGCAACCTGTGAATGTTGTACATACTGTAAAATATATAAGTACACACACACACACACACACACACACTGTAAATGCTCTTTATATATTTTTTAATTTATTATGCAGATTTGTTTTCTGAACAATGAACCCACATTCTAACCTGGATTTTTCCTCTGCAGAAACTAAAAAGCTATTTTATGTTTACTTTTTAATTAAAAATTCATATTTATGTTTTGAATTTGTGTGCAGACCCCCAACCATTCCCCCCAACCTTCCCCAAGTATCTGTTGTTGCTTCATTTAAGCTTGCGATGGTTCAGCAGGTGTTCCCTCTTGGACTTTTAAACAGAATACTGTTTGAATTTGAAATGAACCACCAGCTGTGAAGAATACCTGCGTGAGCCTGGGGAGCGTGTAAACATCAGACTCTGTAGACTCCTTGTTGTGTTTTCTCCAGATTCCAAAGCTGAGAAGTTAACTTGAGTAGATGGTGGAACTTTAGAAAACTTGCCTGAGGGCAGAGGTGGCTCAGTGGTTAAAGCTCCAGATTACTGATCTGAGGGTTGTGAATTCAAGTCCAAGTGCCAGTAAATTGGGCCCCCTGAGCGAGGTCCTTACCCTCAACTGCTCAGATGTATCAAAACATAAGTGGCTCTGAATGAGGGCGTTAACATACGTGTGTGTGATTTAAAAAGTACACTGTGAGTACACATGGTGGCGTAGTAGTCAGCATGTCTGAATCACAGCAAGAGGATCCTGGGTTTGAGTCCCAGACTCGGTGGGGACGTTTCTGAGTGGCGTTTGCATGTTCCTCCGGTGCTTGTGTGGGTTTCTTCCGGGTACTCTGATTTCTTCAGCAGTCCAAAGAAATGCACTTTAAGCTTGTATGGGTTTTCTCTGTGTACTCCGGTTTCCTCTGACAGTCTAGAGCCATACAAAGTAGGCTAAGTGGCCATTCCAAACTGCCAACAAGTGTGAATGGTTGTGTTGATCTAATTAACCGTTCAGGGTGTACTCCGGTTTCGCTCAGAGTCGGCCAAGATAGCCTCCGGCCTCCCCATGACCCTAGTAGAATTAAGCAGCTCAACAAACAAGTGAATGAGTGAGTGAATACATCAAATATAGCTTCATGTTATGAAAAACACAATGTTCCACCAGTGTGTCACATGATCTAAACGCTCTGTGATGTCATCCAGCCAATCCATCATCCAGCCAACATCCGTTCGATTTCAAAGTAAAATATTGGTAATCACATTTATTAAAAACACATAGCCTGAGTTTTCCTTGCTGTGTATTTTATTGACATCATAACAAAATGTCAACATTTCATGAACAAAAATAAATATTTGTCTGGAGATGCAAAAATCAGAGCCTGGATGCAATGGAAAGTAAAAGGTCACTCAATCCATCAATAAAAAGGTAAATAAAAAAAAAATCATTCAAAATCATTCAGATTTTTCCTTCGTCTCACCACTCCGCCTCCCCGACCGCTTTGGAGAAAACATAGTCCTTACCGCCATAACTCATCAGGCCATCTTTCAGGTAAAACTTCCACCTGTTTTTGCTGCGATGAATCTGTGACAACAGCATGGAAACTTCAGGTCATCAGTGTGTACTGCCCATGTAAATGATTTACCCAAAATAACCTTAGTGTACAATCGACATGAACTGGGAACCCTCACACCGAACTCACCTTATCATACTGGCACACAATAACGTTCTCGGTGTCGAAGATCTCAGGTATGTCCTGCTCACTGACGTCGTCTCCAGAGTTCAGCGGCTCCTACACAGAGCAAACGGCACTAATACCTGATGTGTAATTGCATCCAAGCCTTTTATCTCATTACTTCTACCTTATATTCAGTCGCGACGCAGAGTATCATCTTTAATTTTAATTGATTGATTTTTAATATAATTCAAACTGAAAAATGTATGGCGTGTCATTGGGACCAACAGCCAAAGAGGCCACACCTTCCAGTTGAACACCAAGTCAAAAGCGACACCGTCCTCATTAAGTCAAAAAAACGCTGCATCCTTTTAACTGTGTCTGAAACCTTTGAAACAGGTATACACACACCACACCCCTATCAGATCACAAAATTAGAGGACACACTTACTTCATTGGGTCTCACACATACTGAGGCCACACCTCTTTTATTGATACTGACAGACTAACAAGGGCTCACCTCCTTTACTGATGCTGACAGATAATGTGGCCACACCTCCTTTACTGATGCTGACAGGTAATGTGGCCACACCTCCTTTACTGATGCTGACAGGTTATGTGGCCACACCTCCTTTACTGATGCTGACAGATAATAAGGCCACACCTCCTTTACTGATGCTGACAGGTAATGTGGCCACACCTCCTTTACTGATGCTAACAGATAATAAGGCCACACCTCCTTTACTGATGCTGACAGGTAATGTGGCCACACATTTTACTGGTAATCAGAGGTAACAAGGACACACCTTCTTTAATGACACTCAAAGGTAACAAGTCCACACCTCCTTTGTGTCGGACACATAGATAACGACTCCATACCTCATTTGCTGTCAGAAGTCATACCTCCTTTTATCAGGACAACAGTTAAAATGGCCACACCTTCTTTAAGAGAACTGACAGGTATAAACCTTCTTTATTATTTCTGAATGTTTTAAACAACACCCAGTTATATACATATATACAGACACCACACCTCTTTTACTGATACCACCAGATACAGAGGCCACACCCTCTTGAATGGGTTCGAGAAGTGCAGAGATCCCTCTCAATAATTTAATCCCAAATATGTTCAAACTTCTACCATAACTCCTGCCTTCTCTTCTTCTGCACTAGGACCATCATCTTCTCTGAGACCTTGGCTCAGATCTTGTCTCGTCTTGGATCAACAGGGCCGCCCTAGGACCCTGATTTATGATACAGTACATGCACTCAAAAATACTCGAGTTGACTTCAGAGCCAATCCGGTTCATGGCCGTGAGCTCATTATGTGCAGAATAGAACAGGATGTAACCCTGATTGCAAATATGAAACTCGTCCAAGCCCACAGTGAACGACTGAATGTCTGGTCTGTATCATGTCTCTGTATCTTTATGAATTAATTATAGAGGAGAAAAAAACAATAAGAAATAATAATTATTATTTAATTTCCACCTCCTCCTCCAGCTCAGGCTCCTCCCCGTCACTGCTGGTGCTGCTGTTTCCATCGCTGCTTCCTCCTACCCCCTGGAGTGCCTGCAGAGCCTCGGCATTGATGATACCCAGGAACTCGTTTTCTCCGACAAGCCCTCGATCATCTCCTGCCTCGTCCTGGTCATCTCCCGCCTCTGAGCTGCTGTCACAGGCCCCGTCCAGCTGGGGGATGCCCGTCAAATCGTTGAAGCTGTAGCTTCCGAAGAGGTCCACGTCCAGCTGAGGGGACAATTTAGGACACTTTCATTAGCTTAATATAATATAATTTATTTTTTACATGTATGCATTTAGAGCAAGATCACTTTTTAATTCTTGAATCTGACTGGTCAGAAGGTGTGGTTAATTTTTTTGTCCAAATATGTTTCTACTTTTATACCAAGAGCTCATATAACCTAAACATAATAAATAAACTAATAAATAACACGAATATAACATGACACCCCCACTGTGTATTTTCTTTACAGTTCAACCTTAAGTTCACCATCAGGTGTTGTTTCCAAATCAGGCAGGAAGTGACTCAGTGAGTCCTCAGCATGAAACCGGGTTGCTGCTTCCACACAAACTGCCCTCTCCACCATCTGCTCGGCCGAGAGACATGACGGAGTGTTCACTTCTAGCGTCTGCGGGCTGAAGTCGATTCCGTCCAGCGTAAACTCATCCAGCTTTCCTGTGGGTGACTCTGATGTTTTAATAGGAGTCTCGGGAGGGACCTGAGCTTGAGTGAGAGGATCAAGAGGGATCTGAGAAAACTCTTGGTGATGTTGGAGCACCGGCGGTTTAAAGGTTTGAGAAGCGGGTACTGGTTGAGGACACACTAGTGGAGGAGGCGCCTGAGTGGCTGAGAGGTTACGAAGGCTCCCAGAGGGGATGTTCCTCTGCTCCACATGGGGGCGGTTAGCTTGGGAGGGCATGCGCTGGCAACCCGGGGCCTGAGTCACCATGACAGGAACATTCACTTTGTAGAAGTGGCCTGTAAGTACAGAAAAAAATGGGTGTGACTATTTTGTTATTTTTTTAAATAATATTTATTTCATACAAATGGAATATGTACAAATATCATTAAAAATAAATATATATTTTATAGATGAGCAGAACAATGGTACAGTGGTTAGTATATCCACTTAACAGCATGAAGGTCCTGGGTTCGAGTCCCTTTGTTACTTCGGTTTCCTCCCACAGTCCAAATAAAATGCACATCAGAGTAAGTAGGTGTGAGAGTGAGTATTGCCCTGTAATGGTCTGGCAAGCTGTTTAGGGTGTACTCCACATTTGACCAGTACTTGCTGCAGTCTCTGATCTGATTTGAGTATGTAAAGTGGGCACTGCATCCTGTAGAGGGCGCTCATGTGTACCCAAACCTGGCGTGTTTGTAGTACAGTACTGTACAGTACATCTCACCTGAAGCAGTCTGGAGTGTGACACCTGCAGGGATCTGAACAGGATACGTGACTCCAGGCGGCAGAGAAAATGTTGCGATCGTGTTGGTGCTGCTCTGGAAATCAACGAATGTCAAAGTCTCACTTTTTGACAGGACACTGAACTGGAACAAGCATGTTCATGTGATCCTATCTCAACATCATCTGCCTGGCTTTGGAATGACTGCACCAAATGCAGAATGTTACTATCAGTTACTCCGACACTAGATCCTGTGAATACGAGAGAACCTTCAACCCAAACACTTCTGCTGAAGCAGTTTTCTTTATTCTACAGACAATATTTCATCGAATCAAATAAATAAAAGGACGGGATAGTGGTGTAGAGGTTGACATGTCTGCATCACAGCAAGAAAATCTCGAGTTCAAGTCCCAGTCTCAATAGGGGTGTTTCTGATGGCTTATGTATGTTTGATCCGTGCAGGCATGAGTTTCCTCTGGGTACTCCGGTTTCCTTCAACAGTGCAAAGATATGCACATTAGACGAATTGGACGTTCTCGACTGCCCCTCGGTGTGAGTGCGAATGACTGTGTGTATGCTGGCCCTGCCATAGACTGGTGAGCTATTCAGGGCACCCAGAATCGGCTGAGATAGGCGTCCCACAACCCTAGTACGATTAAGCATTCCGTCAAATGAATGGAAGTAAATAATAAAAGTTTTATTAAATACATTAATTATTAAAAATTATTTGTACAACTATTGAATTTCTTAAACCGAGAAATATAGATGTTTAAAAAAAAGTAATAAATTTAACTTTACTATATATGTTTTTTAAGAAATAAATAAACACAAAAATTTAATTAATATAAAATATCTGACTTACAGTTTTCCCTGTGAAACTCTGCTGCCTGGCAGGAAAAACACCGGAAGCTAAAATAAAACAAAATATTTTATTTATCATTTTTGCCAACAATGAAAAAAATATATACTGTACATCATTTAAAAAAAATGTATTTTATATTTTTACATGATGTTGTGGAATGTTTTACTAGTTCCTGTAAACTATAAACGTGTACTACATGAACGACAGCATTAAAACTAGCTTGTTAATATAAACCTGACCAATCAGAATCCAGGATCCAACATCAGAGTGGCACTGCACCTGTACACTGAACGGACCTGTGGCTTTATGTAGAGCTTGGGAATAATTTGCTGGAAGTTGCAGAACGAAGTCGGACGGATTGATGTTGTCTTTAGTAAAACCTTCCACTGCTTTCGACTGCAGGACCTTCGACTCCCACAGCTACCGACAGAAAGCAGTATATTTATTTTATAAATGCATCGAAAGGTTCGCTCAGTGACCTTTTTATACAGGAAACAACTAAAACAAATGTAAGATGCCTGCATAACTTTTTGTTTTATAAAATATGCTGTATAATTTTATTTTATAATTTTATATTGCTTGTGATATTACTGCAAAAAAAAAAAACACATTCAATGATATCTAAAGTCTAATGAAACATTTTTATAGAAAAACTCAGTACTCCCCAGAAATATAATGTTTCTTCTGAGTGGCATTCATATAATTTACACACACACACACACAGACACACAGACACACAGGGATCCCTCACTTTCCACGGTCAACCACCCCCCCACCCCACACAACCCTAACCCTAACCACACTTGTTTTGCAGCATTTTCTTTAACTTTTCCCCATATTCTTCCTTAATTTCCTTATTTTTTTTAATTGAATGAATATAGACGCTCCTTGCTTTACGTTTATTTTGATTTTACGTTTTTTTGTTAAAAAAAAAAAAAAAAAATTATAAGTCAAATTTTGAGTTTAGCGTGCTCTCCGTAGTATGAGATGTCCTTACGTAGTACGCACGCATGACGTAGTGATCTTGGCATGACGCTGCGTCCATTGTTTACACAGCACTGTGTTCACAACGTTTACAAATGACAGACTGAACGTGCCTTGTTTCTTCAACGTTCACTGCGTGTTACCCTTGTGTTAAGACGTCGTCTCTGTGATCTTTGTGTTTACACTATTTTGCGTATTTGTAACCCTAAGCAAATAGGTGACGTGCTCCACCAAATCTAGGCGGTGTCGCTACTGACACGGGAGCCCCCAAGACAAAACGCAGCTCTTCCGGACCTCTGATCCCTCAAGCAAGCAAGTGAATGTTGTATTTAAAGCGCACTTACTTACTTGAAAGATCGGAAGTCCGGACAAGCCTCGCCCCATCCCAAAAGCTCCGGTGTCAGCTGCAACACTACCCACATTCAGTGGAGAGCGACACATATGGTTTGTCAGAAGCGGAAGCCTACTAGTGATAGTGGTAATCAGAAAAAATCCTTTTCCTTCTCCTCCACCATCTCACTTCAAGCACCACTGCGAAAGGAATTAATGTTGATATTATTTTACAATGTTATGTTTATAATAATTGATGTAGGGGTGTTTTAATTACTGGAATATACAGTAACAACTTACGTCTTTTTTCACCTTACATTCGGCCATTTGGAACCTAACTAAAACGTAAGTTGAAGACCGTCTGTATTTAAAAAAAAAAAAAAAAAAAAAAAAAAACGTGAAGCACTGAAGCCGCATGAATTGAAGTGCGAAGTAGCGAGGGATCCCTGTGTGTGTATATTAGAATAGATTAGAATGTGTTATGAGCCTTAAAATAAATTACATTTTCAGTGCAGACGCTCCCCTCACACTGAAAATTTTTAGAAAAATGCAACCTTCAACTCAACTGAACTTTAACGGGGGAAAAATCCTTAACTAAGAAATCATTATTTTTCATAAAATCACCTGACACCTCCTTGAATCGCCACCTTAGTGTGATGCAGGGGTTTACATGTCCTAATGATCCTAGGAGCTATGTTGTCGGGGGCACTATGCCCCTGGTAGGGTCACCCAAGGCAAACAGGTTCTAGGTGAAGGTCCAGACGAAGCACGGTTCAAAAGACCTCTATGAAAAAAATTAAAACAAGGATACAGTTTCCATTGCCCAGATGCGGGTCACCGGGGTCCCCCCCTGGAGTCAGGCCTGGGGTCAGGGCTCAAAGTCAAATGCCTGGTGGTCGGGCTTCAGCCCATGGAGCCCAGCTGGGCCCAGCCCAAAAAGGAGATATGGGTCCACCCTCCCATGGACCAACCACCTGTGGGAGGGGCGATAGGGGTCTGGTGTAGTATGAGTTGGGTGGCAGCCAAAGGCATGGTTTGGACCGATCCTCGGCTACTGACTCTGACTCTTGGGACATGGAATTTCACCTCTCTCGTGGGGAAGGAACCAGACCTGGTGCGTGAGGTGGCGAGATGCCGACTAGATATAGTCGGTCTCACCTCAACACATAGCTTGGGTGACCACCCATCTCGAGAGGGGCTGGACCTTATTCCATTCTGGAGTTGCTCATGGGGAAAGGCAGCAAGCCGGTGTGGGCATCCTTGTTGCCCCCGTCTTGGTACCCACACGTTGGGGTTCTCCCCAGTCAATGAAAGGGTATCTTCCCTCCGCCTTCAGTTGGGGGGGGAGGGGTCCTGACTGTTGTTTGTACTTATGCACTAAATGACATTTCGGAGTCTTTAGGGGGTCTGTTGGAGAACTCTCCACCCGAGAGATTCACTCATTGTCCTGGGAGACTTCAACGCCCATGTGGGCTACAATAGTGTGACCCGGAGGAGTGTGATCGGTAGGTACAGCCTCTCCAGTCTGAGCCAGAATGGTGTTTCATTGTTGGACTTCCGTGCTCGTCACAGTTTGTCCATCATGAACACAATGTTCGAACATAAGGGTGTCCATAAGTGCACTTGGCACCAGGACACTGTAGGTCGCCGTTCGAGTTATATATTATATATAAGACATACACACACTAGCATTTTATGTTTGTCTTCAAGGAGGAGTTGAAACAGGCTTTGGGTGGCCAGGAAGTGCTTCCAAATGACTGGACAACCACAGCAAATGTGATCAGGGACACAGGTAGGAGAGTACTTGGTGTGTCCTCTGGAAGGAAAGTAGATAAGGAGACTTGGTGGTGGAATGAGGAAGTGCAGGAGTGTGTACAAAGGAAGAGGTTAGCCAAGAAGTGGGACATTGAGAGGACCGAAGAGAGTAAACAGGAGTACAGGGAGACACAGCGTAAGGCGAAAGTAGCAGTGGCTAAGGCCAAACAGAGGGCATATGATGACTTGTATGATAGGTTGGATAGTAAAGAGGGAGAAAATGATCTATACAGGTTGGCACAGCAGAGAAATAGAGATGGAAAGGACGTGCAGCAAGTTAGATTGATAAAGGACAGAGAGGGAACTCTATTGACTGACGACAGAAGTGTGCTGGGAAGATGGAAAGAGTACTTTGAAGAGCTGATGAATGAGGAAAATGAGAGAGAGAAAAAAGAGTAGAAGAGGTAACCATTGAGGGGCAGGATGTAGCAAAGATCAGTAAGGGTGAAGTGAGAAGGGCATTGAAGAGGATGAAGAATGGAAAGGCAGTTGGTCCTGATGATATACCTGTGGAGGTATGGAAGTGTCTAGGAGAGGTAGCAGTAGATTTTCTGACAAGAACATTCAACACGGTACTAGAGAGTGAGCAGATGCCGGAGGAGTGGAGGAGAAGTGTGCTGGTGCCCATTTTTAAGAACAAGGGAGACGTGCAGAGTTGCAGCAACTACAGAGGGATAAAGTTGATGAGCCATACGATGAAGTTATGGGAAAGAATAGTGGAAGCTAGACTAAGGGCAGAGGTCAGCATTTGTGAACAACAGTTTGGTTTCATGCCAAGAAAGAGCACCACAGATGCAATGTTTGCCTTGAGGATGTTAATAGAGAAGTACAGAGAAGGTCAGAGGGAGCTACATTGTGCCTTTGTGGATCTGGAAAAAGCATATGACAGGGTGCCAAGAGAAGAACTGTGGTATTGCATGAGGAAGTCTGGAGTGGCAGAGAAGTATGTTAGAGTGGTGCAGGACATGTATGAGAGATGTAAGACAGTGGTGAGGTGTGCTGTCGGTGTGACCGGCAATTCAAGGTGGAGGTGGGACTGCATCAAGGGTCAGCTCTGAGCCCCTTCTTGTTTGCTATGGTGATGGACAGGCTGACAGACGAGGTGAGACAAGAATCTCCATGGACTATGATGTTTGCAGATGACATCGTGATCTGTAGTGAGAGCAGAGAACAAGTGCAGGAAAATCTCGAGAGGTGGAGGTATGCCCTGGAAAGGAGAGGAATGAAGGTTAGCCTCAGAAAATCAGAATACATGTGTGTGAATGAGAAGGACCCAGGAGGAACGGTGATGTTACAGGGAGCAGAGATAACGAAGGTGGAGGATTTTAAGTACTTAGGCTCAACAATCCAGAGCAATGGAGAGTGTGGAAAAGAGGTGAAGAAGCGTGTGCAGGCAGGCTGGAATGGTTGGAGAAAAGTATCCGGTGTGATGTGCGATAGGAGAGTGTCAGCAAGAATGAAGGGAAAAGTGTACAAGATGGTGGTGAGGCCAGCGATGTTGTATGGCTTAGAAACAGTGGCGCTGAGGAAAAGGCAGGAGGCAGAGCTGGAGGTAGCGGAGATGAAAATGTTGAGGTTCTCCCTGGGAGTAACGAGGATGGATAGGATCAGAAATGAGTATATCAGAGGGACAGCCCACGTAAGATGTTTTGGAGACAAAGTCAGAGAGGCTAGATTGAGATGGTTTGGACATGTACAGAGGAGGGATAGTGAGTATATTGGCAGTAGGATGCTGAGGTTGGAACTACCAGGCAGTAGGCCTCGAGGAAGACCGAAGAAGAGATTTATGGATGTGGTGAAGGAAGACATGAAGGTTGTTGGAGTCAGAAAAGAAGATGCGGAGGACAGGGTGAGGTGGAGGAGGATGATTTGCTGTGGCGACCCCTGAAGGGAGCAGCCGAAAGTAAAAGAAGAAAGAAGACACACACTAGATAACAGCGGTAGGTAGCAATGCTTCTGGTTTGGTCAAACAGGTTCAAATGCACTTGTTTCTCTGGACGAACAACATTTTGAATAAATAAATTTGAAAAAAATTAAAAATTGTCTTCAGGTAATTTCATTACTAATGTTGGTCATTTTAATGGAATAAATCATGAATTAACTGTTTTTAAAAAGTTGTGTTGAATGGTTGTGTATTGGCCCTGCAATGGCTGGCAAACTGTTCATACCTATACCACACCTTCCCCCAGAGTCGGCTGAGATAGGCTCCAGCCTTCCTGCTATTCAGGCTTACCTGCCGGAGTTCATCCAGCACTCCCTGTTCCACTCCTTCATCAATAAACAGCTCTCGGACACTTTCGATCACATCATCGATGATGGACACGTAAAGTTTAGGCTGGAAAGGGAATAAGCACCATATTTATTTTCTTGCATTTTAATGAAATACAAAGATCCAGTTTTAAAAAAAACTGCAGCACAACAAGCACTGTTCAGTTTCAAAAGGAATCAGTTCTAGGGAGTCATACTGCTGCTCGATCCCAGAGAAGAGTCGACACCAGACTCGTCTCCGTTCAAAAAAAAAAAATCAGAAAATGTGACGATTTTGCGCAGTGTAATTCAAGTTTAGTTAGTGAATTTACATTTTTTTTTTAAATCAATAATATCACTGTGCAACTCATGTTCACACCAGTCAGTCAGGAATCAACTCTTTTTCGGGGGTGAATCGACTCCCACTCTTGAAATGAACAAATAACCAAGAACTTTGGGGTTATTTTACTAATTCATAAATAAAATAACCAGATAACATTCAGGCCTCATCATAATATGTAATCAAGCAGCTTTCTGACTGAAGTCACTTACTAGTATATTTGAATTTGAGAGCATCCTGGTGTAATTAGCGATTATTTTCGTATCCCAGATCACAGTCAACACACTTTCATTCACTGGATGGGTCTTGGATTGATGGTGAGAATTTACACAGCTGTTCTGTGGAGGACTAATCAGTAAAACAGAATAATAACGAGGAACCGAAAATGAGTCGACTCCCGATCGTCGCCTCAGGTAAATGAGTCGATTCTGAATATGCGGAAAATTGATTCAGTTCAGATTCGAGCACATTTTTATAAAACTATATTTAAAGCCTCGATATATATTTCTATATAGTTTTACATTATGTGATTTAAGGGTTTAAATTGCTTAAAATAAAGCAAAATTGTCTGGAAAAAAAATCAAAGAATTGCTATTAAAAATAAGGAGTTCAGTTCAACTAGTTAGCATTAGCTTTCAAAATTACCTTCTTGTTGGTTAATGGTCAAACGGTATTAAACAATGTTTATAAATGTATTTAATATTCAATTGGCGGATTACTGACTTACAAAAAATCTTTTCTGACCAGAGGTATCATTTTTAGAATTAAAAAAAAAATCTATATTCGTCAGTGCATGTATAAGAAATCAACTCACTGACTCGACTCTTTTGAATCCATGTTAAATTGAAGTCCTTTTTTATCCTGAAGCATTTAAATTTCACACCATTATTAAGGCATTGCTTACTTAAATTTCACTTAATTTTGAAAAAAAAAATTTCATAGCTCTAACGAAATTTAACCAGAACTATTTCTTTGCACACATATATTTTTCACAGATGGGTCTGGTAGGGAAACAGGTTCTGACATTGGCCTTTTACATTTTCTGCAGACTTCGGAAAAAAAAAAAATCCAATTTTTAATGTATGAGGCCAATATGCAGAAATCCTGGTCGATGTAGGATTTTATTCCCTGGAGAAGCAACATGGACAGAATAAACCACTTCTATTTACTAATAATAGCGTTCAATAATTTTTTTAATTAGTTACACTGTGCTGATTGATGTTGTTTGACATGTTCAACTTTAATTTATTATCTAAATTAATAAATGCCGGTATGTCACTGATTGTTTCGAGCACAAAATACACCGTGTGATATGGACAGGAAAAGTTACGCTTATCATCGATCTGTTTTAACTCTATTGCTTATTTACCAATTTTTCCATGTACATGTAAATTCCATGGTTCGTAGTGTACCTGTGCTCCGATTCATGTGGTTATTGGTCCTGTGGAGACCTTAGCAGAGGCTCGGTGTGACATGAAAATAATGAGGCCTTTTTCTTGTCATAAAATTGAAAAAGGTTCAAACTAGGAAATATTTGAATTACTGTATTTCAAAAACTGTGTTCAGCATATGTACATACTTTATGATCTTATCTCCCAGGCACACACTAAAGATTTTAATGTACTGATTCACAAATAAACTTGGACATGTATAAATATTTATTCAAGTTTGAAGATGAAAAATTTACCATTTTTGTGATCGGACACGTACAGTATATGAAATTCTATTTCATTACCTCTGCCCTGGATGCTATGTTGTGTGTTTTTGTTAGGTTTGTTGAAGTGTGGTATTACAGCAGACCCAGTAGAGTGTAGTTTATGTAGTTATTTTGGCTTGACAGTGGTTTACATTCTTGCTTAGTGTGCTTTTAGTTGAACAGTCATGTTACAGTAATTTTATCTCCACATCTGACTTTCATCTCAGTGGGGCCAACAAAGTTGTGAATTTAACAAAGCTTGGCTTATTATGTCATGTTTTATGAAAACTGTGCAACATGGAAAAACAAATGGTGAGCCATGATCGGCATTATAATGGCAAATTAATCTCTTTTTTTTAAATTAATTAGGCCAGAGACCTTATTGTTAGCAACGTGGGTATTTATTACAAAATAACATCACAATATTAGAACGATACAGTGATCAGGTGTTTGCCAATGTTTTTGAGAAACTCGGGGAATATCACAAACCTCAGGAGGTAGCATAGACTTAACCAGTTTGATTTTACTGTAATTTATTTGTAGTTAACCTCACATACACGTGTAGTTTACAGTGGTTGGTAATCTGCTGAATATGGCAATATTAAACGTAGCCCCTCTTCAGGGTTCTGGTTAAACCTGCCCCTGCCCTCATAAGTCCTTCCAAAGCCGAGCCTCCCTCCATATGCTTGAGAGTCGCTCGGGTTATGTACATAAAGGAAGACACAGAAGCATTTGATTGGATATTTCCCAGCAGACCACAAAGCAGTGATTGGTTGGTGTTCTAACAGGATTACAACAAAAGGAGACGGATTTTTTTTTTTTTCCAGGCCAAGTTCTTAAATTCAGACAGGTTGTAAAGTGCAGTTCAACCAATAATATATCCATTTGTGTATGCAGATAAAAAATTCCCAACCCCGGCTTGACACGCGAGTGGTGCTCTGTGTGGAATTTACAGCTTGATATGCATCTTATGGAATCTTGCCATGTATAATAGGCTAAAGTGCAAATACTGTCAGCTGATATAGGCTTTTACTGATCATTGCTCTGTCAGAGCATTGCAAACTCTCTCAAAATTAAATTAATGGTTAATATAAATACATCTACATAAAACCCAGTAAAGACTAAAGTGTTGGTCCCACATAGCCAGAATAACTTCACGGTAGACATTTTTTCTTTCAGGGTTCAGCCATGCTTAAATACGTCAGAGCCAACAAGCCGCCTTGAGAACTGGAAGGGCGTGGCTTCCATTATGAAGTTTCATTTAGTTGCATTGACAAATAACATGGCTGCGACCATTAAAGTATCTGTGAGGCAAACATGGTTTACTGGATGCCACAGTGAATTTCCCTGGTGGTATAAAACACACGTGGAACACTGACTGCCACGTGTGCGTAGCAGTTACTGCTGGTAGATATGACAGCTGCAACTTTTGTATCGCAGACACTTCGGATTCTCAGTCAAGTACTCACTTCCTCATCCCATATTCCTGTGAGACACCGCCTCCAAAATCCGCCGGGATGGTCTCTGAATGGGCGTGGCATTCCCAGCTACAGTTCTAACCTCTCAGCTGGCTATGTGAGACCTTAGCATAGGAACATTTTATGTGTCCGTTGTAAGTGCATGCTGATAATTCATTAGTGCGAGTATGTTGATCTTCTTCATTTGTTATTATTAATAATAAATCCATGTATTGAGTCACTGTGTCATGCAGCTTGATGGTTTCTGTGATTCCGCCTCAATTAGCTTTTTTTCAATTTCCACCTAAAACCATAAAATGGGAGAGAATTAGTCATCAATATGAATTTAATAATAATCCAATGTACAACATTCAATGCTCCTCGGTATAAATTAACTGACAGATGATTGATTGACTGATTATCTTATCTCCGATTTTACCTGACAGCGATAAAACGCCCTGTAGCTGACATGTTTCTGAGGCTGAATATCACTTTCTGTTCCCAAAGACTTCACTCTGGTTTGAGATGCAATGGTATCTGCCACCTCACACTCCACAGTGATGAAGGGGAACCAATCAGTAGGGATCTCTTGGTCCGACGCCAGCTCCAGTTTACAAGAGAAGCAATGAGGAAGATCTGCTGCTGTGAGTGAATGAATAGAGTAAATGTAGGAAATGAAAAGTTAGCAAAGTGTGGCCAGCAGAGGGGCATATAGCACAACTCTGAGATGCCACTCTGGCTGCAACTTACAAGCACACAGAAAGCTAGAGGCCTGTTTTGTTTAAGGATTTTAATTTAAACTCTCCAAGCAGAACCTTATCCAAATCGAGTACTGCCCTGATGGACAAAGTGATGTATGTTCTTGTGATAAATATTTATAGTCTCTGTAATGCAAAAGTTCTAATTCACCCCCTTAGTTTTTGATTTCTCAAATTTAGCTCGACTTTACACTCTATTTATGAACTACCAACAGTGCAAAAAATCTGCAACTGGGATGCTCCAGTGTGGCAGCAGGATTCTCGGTGACATCATGACAGTGTGTGTAGGCTAAATGAGTTGATGAGGCCATCATCTAGATCATTGTTTCCCAACCCCCACCCACTTGGACCAGAAGATCTTTTGGTTCACCATCTTTACTGGCTGTCCCAGTTCTCTTATTTGTACCTTGAGGCTCGAGGAGAGATGACGCATAAAAGCAGCCTTCCTGGAAAAGCCCCACACCAGCCTAGAAATAATCTGCGCCTTACATGAATTCCAGCCCATTGTATGGAGCAGATCCAGCTGTGCCACCATCATCAGAAGCTGTGATGCTTCAGAGGTAACAATATCCCATTTCGTTCAGCCTTCCCACAACCCAAATGGGATTAAGCGGTTCAACAAACAGATGAATGAATGAATATCCTAACATTAATCATTCAGAATTTTCTTTGATTAAACTGAGCCAATTCAACTTTCTAGTAGCAGTAGTTCTAAAATTCTAAATGAACAATATACTCATTCCATGTCCATGAAACCAGATTTCCTTCCTTACCCATGTTCTTGGCTGGAAGTTTGTCGATCCTCCAAATAATGGCTCCATACACATTCTCATACTTGACCGTACCAACAGTCACCTGTAGGACAGGATGAGAATCTGTGACATTTACCGAACCCAGGCAGGCATTTCTGTTCATCCGGGCTTTAATAGATTTCTGCCAGAGCAGCGACATTGTACGAGGAACTTTGACCCAATCCCCAGGCAGTGGTACTTGGATAAGTATGTTCTCACAAAGCGTTTCTGAATGTACCCCAAGTGAAGGGAAGGATGACTGCAGGTTGAGAAAGGCTTGTAGCTCCAGACAGGCACCCTGAACAGTGACCATCGCTTTCACTGAGAAAGGCAAGTCTCCACATTTCAGCGACGCTGTCTTAAAGCGTGCAAGTTCCACCCTACAGGCATCTGGTGGTGAAAATTTAATCAACCTGGTGTCTATAAATTCAGCCTCTCTTACAGACTTGTGAAACTGGTAGTCCGTGATCTCCATCCATGCTTCATCCTCTTCAGACCCATAATTCGAGTCTTTGTTCAGAAGTCCGAGGTCATTCAAGGCCAGAAAACATTCCGCAGAACCGTTAATGAAGGCCAGGCAGTGGAGCCGTGTGATTACTGCCTGTTCCAAGGTGGCTCCATGCTTATCCACTCGCATCCAGATATGGTCTGCAATCTGCAAGGACAACTCTTGGTCCTCATAATGTTTTTGTTGTTTGAGCGGCCCTGGTAGTCTCATCAGTTCCTCCTCAAGGGACACCAGCAAGTCCTCCAGGTCTCTGTACTCTGTTGTGCCAAACTTCAGCATCTGCTCTACTTCAGCTTCATGCATCACCTCAGGTTTAGGGTGGTAACGTTTTCGTTCTACGTAAGACACGTGTTCGATCTTCAACGTCGCAATTTTTCGTGGCTCGCCATAGCTTTCTAGTTTGGGGCTTGAAAGAGAGTAATTAGAACTCAGCTGGAACTCTTTGAAAGGTTTATCCAAGCCTTTCTCATAATACATTTGAAGCACGGCTCCAGGAAGCAATTGTAAGTATATCGGGCCCCACTGACGAGATGACATACGGTTCTTTTTCTCTGGGATCCTCAACATTAATGGCCAGCCATGCTTCCTCTGGCTGAGGAAGAGTCCCTGTGGAACAAAGGAAGATGAACTACTTCCTACATCAGTATCCTTTAGTCTGCTTATATCTGAATATCTTTCCCAGCTCCCTTGATCTTGGTCCTCCTTTGCTTTTAACCGTTCCAGCTTATGGCAGATGTACGAATAAGAGTTCTGAAGTTGGTCCCGGGGTGGCTCGTAACCATCCTTGGTTCGGATAAAGAAGCGAGGCAAGCTTGAACCAGGCTCAGAGTCTGATGAAGAACTTCCAGAATCTCTTTTTTGCTTGTTTTCACCTAGAAATTGGTCAACCTGACAAGAGTCATCTTGAAACACTGGAAAGAAAGTGGATGCTTCAGAAGACGCACGTCTATCAGGAGAAGAGATGTTCGTTGACGTGCTGGAGGAACTCCTAAAGACATGAAGTGGTCTGAGAGAATCGTAGTAAAAGGGAGATGGACCACTTGGAGTTTCCCTTACTGGAGTACACATTGGAGTGTTACTAGGTACACACGAGCTCCCATTGAAGCTGATGTGCGTTTGGGGAGATTCCAATGGACTGGATAACCTCCTTACTGAATTGCCCAAAGGAGGCAGGATCAATTTCAAGCCATTTGGTCGAGGTATTGACCCCGAACTTGATGAAGGAGACGGCAGGCTTTTCTGTGTAGAGGGTTGGGTGGTGCCTTCATCTTCAAACGTCACCCAGTTATCTGGATGGTTCGTGGAGCACATTGTGTCGGACAATTCAGGTGAAAGTAATTCACTTTTTTCGAGATCCTTTCTGGCGTGGCTCAATCAGTATCACCATTGGCCGTCATCTGTAATCAAAAAAAAAAAAAAGTTACAAAAAGCCTAGAATGCAGAATTGCATCTTCTGCCTCCAGAAAAGTGTTCGACTCTCCAAAGAAGCATTCCTAATGTAGAAGCTCTGTCTTTCCTATTAGACATTTTAAAGGGTAATTGCTTAAACATGGCCATCTGGATTGGGAAAGAAGAATATAAAGCAAGCGATCAGACCTGCATTGTACACAGACATTACAGAATCTCACGTGTGTCTGGAAGGAAAATCTGACAAATATACAGCTGGATATGATCATACGCCAAGTTTTTCGCAGTGTGTGCAGTTTTAATTACTCAGCAACACGGAACAAGCATTCGGCTTCGTTTGGCTTCTTTACTAACTACAGCTCGACCTAAATATGTCCAAGTGGAAACATCTGGGTTAGAAATCTTCAGAGCAGTTGTTGTAACAGCTGGAGAGGGCAAGTAGGGGCCAGTCCGCTATCCGGGTTGCATGATTCAACTTCCATGTGTGATTTAGATGCTTAAATATAGCAGCCTGATTCAGATGGACATGGTGTACAGATGCTTTATTCCTCTTTGAGACTGTAGCTCTAATATTATTAATAGGAATAATAATAATTAGTATTATTTGTGACCCTATTACTTGCCCAGGGAGTTTGGACATGCCATTGTCTTCACTATTTACATTCCTCTATGTGCCAACACAGAAGTAGTATGTGATATCATCAACTCTGCTGTTGCTAGACTGCATTCAGAGGAACTTGTTAATCTCTGGAAAATTTAATTATATAAATTTGGACAAAACTATACCTTCTTTTACCCAGTATGTGGACTGTTACACCTGGGGGAATAAGGCAATCGACTTACCGTATGCAAATTGAAAGGATGCATACAACGCCTCTCCACTGCCCACATTGGGGAAAGCTGATCATACACTCATTCTGCTACAGCCTCATTACCAACCAAGAGTGAAAAGGCTCCCCACAACAGCACAATCATTCACGAAGTGGTCTCCTGAGGCAGATCAGGCTCTGAATCAACAGACTGGGATGTAATGCACAGTGCGGACATTGAGGAGTTGAGTGACCACACTACGGATTACATTAACTTCTGTATGGATATTGCTTTTTCAGTAAGAACACTACGGTACTTTTTTCAACATCAAGAACTGAATCACTAGTGATATCAAGGGCCAACTGCACCAGGAAAAAAGACCCTCAAAGATTGTGATCAACAAGAGCTCAAGCGAGTACAGAAAGTCCTAAAGAGACCATGTCCTGGGGACCTGAATGATTTCACACAGGTTGCCCTGATCTCACAAGTGATACCATGGAGCGGCTACTACTTCACCATTTATGGCCATCGGTTCGCCATGCTCTCGACCGCCTGCAGTTTGCATACCAGGAGAAAGTAGGAGTGGAATATGCAATCTTCTATCTGCTTCATTGATCCCTGTCTCACCTGGATGGAGGCAGCGGTGCTGCAAGAATCCCATTCCTGGACTTTTCCAGTGCCTTCAACACGATCCAGCCTCTGCTCCTCAGGGAGCAAACTGACATAGATGGGAGTTGGGGCTCACACCTAGTGGACTGGATCACTGATTACCAGACAGACTTCAGTCTGTGACCTCAGTATGTGTAACTGGGGACTGTATGTCAGACACGGTAGTCAGCAGCACAGGAGTGCCGCAGGAGACCGCACTCTCCCCAGACTTGTTCACACTGTTCACATCAGATCTCCAGTACAACTCGGAATATCGCCATGTGCAGAAGTTTGCAGGCGACTATGCTGCTATATGCTGTATCAAGAGTGTACAGGAAGTAGAGTACAGGAAAGTGATTAAAGGACTTTGTTTCATGGTGTGTATCCAACAACCTGCACCAACAAAACAAAGGAAATGGTGGTGGACTTCAGAAGACCCAGGCTGCACCCGGAGCCAGCGACAATCAGAGGGGTACAGGTGAAGATTGTTCAGGGGTACAAATACCTGGGTGTGCAGCTGAATGACAAACTATTCTGGACTGCCAACACTGATACTCTGTAAAAGAAAGGACGGAGACGTCTGTACTTCCTCAGAATGTATGCATACGTTTCAACATCTGCAAAAAACTGAAATAGATGTTCTACCAGTCAGTGGTGCTATGCTGGATTGAAGGCATCAAGAAGAAGGATGTCTCAAAACTGGACAAACTGGTGAGGAAGGCTCGCTCTGTAGTCGGGACAGAACTAAACAGTGTAACATCTGTTTCAGACCGACCAACAGGCGTTGACTAGGCTCCTGTCAATTATAGACAATCCACTGCATTCACTGCACATCATAATCACTGGACAGAGGAGCAGCAGGCTGCTGTCATTGCCCTATTTCACTGGCAGACACAGATCGCTCGTTCCCCAGGCCATCAGACTTTTTAACGCTAGCATGGGGGAGGGACGCGCTAGCACAACACACACACATGTACAGTACCTGCCTTGCACTGCACAGCTCACTGCACACCACCCACCTTAACATGCACAAACATGTTTACAATGGACCTTTTAAATTATTTGCTCTGGACAGCCAATTACAGGTCAACAAAAGCCTTTCCACCATCACCTCTCACAGCACACCATGCACCTTAATCTGCACATGAATGTTTACACCAGACTTGTGTTATTCTCTCCAGCAGACAGCCAACGTGCACCATTCCGCTAATATATACAATTCAAATACTTTCTGTATTTTCGACAATGTCCACTTCAAGTTCTTTAAGCTTTTTTTTTTTTTTTAACTATAAATGCCTCATCATAGATGTATTAAACTGTATACACATGCCCAAGTATTTTTACTGTATATACCTTAAGAACTTAGATTATAGAATAAGTTTGCTGTTCTACTGCGATGCTGCTGCTGAAAATGCTAATTTCCTTCTGGGATTAATAAAGTATTTGTCTATCATTTACTGTTCCTCAAAAGAGTCTAGGTCCATTTCGGGTCAATGTAAAAGCATCTATGTGTAGCTTACATGTTCTCCCTGTGATCACATAGGTTTCCTTGCACAGTTCAAAGACATGTATATTGGAGTAATTGGCTGTAGGGCTCCCGATCACACCTCCCAATCACAGGTGTGTGTGTGTGTGTGAGCTCACTCGTACAAGGGGGCAGGTAGCACTTTCTGTCAGAGTGTGTTAGACTTTCTCAAAATACGAAAGGTGCTGCAGTTTGAATAGAGGTGGGTGGCAAGTATTGCATGTCATGGATGGGGTGTGTGCATGCTTTCGCTCTTCCTTGGTCGGTGGTGGTCGTGTGACAGGGAAGGTAACACCTGATGGGTGGGAATTGGATGTAACTAAATTAGGGAGGAGGAGGGGGGGGGGGGGGAAGCAAAAAAAAAAAGGAGTAACTGGCTGTTCCAAATTTCCCCTAGGGGTGAGAGTGAACGCGTGTATGTGTTTGCCCTGCAATGGACTGCGAAGGACTGGTGAGCTGTTCGGTTTATACCTTGCCTACGACCAAAATCTGCTGAGCTGGGCTTCACACTCCCTGCGACCGAACTAGAATTGAGCGATTCTGCAAATGAATCTCTGAACTACCCCCTACTGCTTATTATCGATGCTGATGTAAATGACGTGCAGAACTATGTGGATGAGGTACATTGGAACATGTGTACGTATTAACATTTTTTTTCATATGTAAAAGTAACAAACAGCCCTTAAGGCTAAAATATTCCATATCCATATATGGATTGGAGTAACAGAAGTCTGTATATACTGTACTATATATACAATATAATTATAACAACTGTTTGAGTTTCTAATGCAATTATTTAAGCAAGCCGGTTGGCAAATACACCGCAAGCCAAATCGGCTTGAGAAAGAAAAACTCGTTTTTTAAAAAAAAAAAAAGACGTGCTGGATCATTCCTTCTCTACTGGAAAAAGTAACCAAACTATAAACATAGAGCTGACACAAGCAGCATCAGCAGGCCACTGCGGCAACCAACGCTGTGAGTGGGTAGAAAAATGAGAGGTTACAGAATCGTCAGAGGCTCTGAGACGCATTCCTGACGTTCCTCTGGGACGCTCGGCACATACGAAGGAAATACCATCCCACAATGCTCCGACAAATCCTTGCACTAAACACTATCACTGTAAATATCTGAGGGCTTCACACACTCAACAAACCATAATCGTTGTTTGCTTCCTTTTGTCTATTTTTCTTTTTCCTTGCTTTCGTTTCCAAAAAACATTTTCATCTGACACCGAAACAAACACTACCACTACTTTTAAATAACTGAATCCTGGTGGCGTTCGCAAGTTGAACTGTATGTTTCTTTCCCAAACAATGAAGCTCATATGACACTGGTCAACATCTCGTGGTCAGAAAGAATTACTCATTGAATCATACAGATCACCGAAGGGGCGGAACCTGGATACATTTGGACCAGTTAAAATTTCTGGTTTTTTTAGATGTTAAACAAAGAGAGAGAAGGCAAGGGCAGTGGTGGCCTGGTGGTATAGGGTGCTGGATCAATGATCCAAAGGTTGGGGGTTCAAGTCCCACTCTCCACAAGGTTGTCACCGTACCACCCCCCCAGTGCCGCTAACTGGGTTATCAAAGGCCGGCCATGTCTCTCGCTATCTATGGTGAGAGTTTCATGTAAAAGAACCATTGTTGACTTTCGTAAAAGAGTAGCTGCAAAGCTGTCAGCGTGTTTCTGTCCCTTGTTAAAGGGTTTTGTTAGGAAGGGTATCCGATGTAAAAACCTATGCCAAATCAAACATGCAAATCATTCACTGTGGCGACCCCTGATAAAGGGAAAAAGCCACAAGGAAATATCCGAGATTGAGAAAGTTAAATTTGGTCAAAAAGCGGCACAGCGACATAGTGGTTAGCACGTCCGCCTCACCGCAGGAAGGTCAGCGACAGTGTTGTGGTGTGAAGTTGCATGTTCTCCCTGTGCTTGAGTGGGTTTCTTCCCAGTACTCCGGTTTCCTCCCACAGTGCAAAGACATGCACATTGGGCTAACTTTTTTCAAATTATCCCAAGGGGTGTGTGTGTGTTGGCTGGATGGTTTGTTGAGCTTTTCAGGGTGTTCCCCGCCTTCAGTCAGTGTCGACTCCAGACTCCCCGCAACCCGAGAAGAGTTAAGCAGTTTGGCAAATCCGTGAGTGAGTCAGTTTTTTTCAATAAGTAAGAAAATTTAAAGTTGCAGTATTATATCACAGCAGCAGCACGATCGATAAATACTGTAATTCTCATTAAAAAATTAATGATATTATTATTATTATAAAACATAGGCAGTTGTTATTGTGATAAACTTTTCTGTAAGGAGATATTGTTGGAGTCATTTGAGATGTGTAACATTTAAAATGAAACACAAAGTTTTTGCATTGTGCGCTTTTACCTTAACAGTTGGATAATCTGATTCTTTATAAGAAAGTGACAGAAAAAGAAAAAATAGAAATGAGAGTTTTTCGTAGCTTTGACAGAAATGAAAGGGTTTAACTTGCTATGTAGTTGTTCCACAACATTAAACATAACTGTGTATAAACGGGTAGGGCTTGTTTTTCTATACGTTATTAGAATTGCTAATGTTGGCAAATTGAAGAAAAATAATTTTGCAGTTACATTTATCGGTAAATAATCCATGTTAGTGTGTTAACAGTAGCTCCACTTCAATATAACATCCCATCATTGATTATTTTCCTGTAATGGCAAAATGGCAAGTTTTTATATATATAAAATACACACACACACACACAGTGGTACCTCACCTTATGAAAGACCCAACAACTGAAAAATCCAAGTTACAAAACGCATTTACGTAAAATTTCCGTCTGTGGATACGAAAAAAATTCACGTTACGAAACGCGGCATCTCAAAAATTCAAACAATGCGCAAGTTGCTCTCCCATTGGCTATCTCCCAACACCCCGCCTCACTGGCCTCCCATTGGCTAGGACGGAGCTGAATCTCCATAATACCCATGATGCTTTTCGTTTGCCTTCGACCTATTGTTTGTCACGGAGATGCACCTCCCTCCCATTGGCTAGGAGGGAGCTGCATCTCCATAATACCCATGATGCTTTTCGTGTGCCTTCAACTCATTGTTCGTCACGGAGATTTAACACGCGTAAATGACAGAGTTAATGTTGTTTCGTGAGTTTTTTTGAGTGTGTTCCTTGCAACTTTATTTTTTGGCTCAGGCTTAAACATTTGTAAGATTATAACTCTGATAAGAAGACGACATGGTCAATACGTGCGCGTGCACACGCACATGTGATTCCCGGTGCGAGTGAAAAGGAGCGAGCTCGTGGCATGCGGTTCAGTGATATCGCAAAGGAATATGGCCGAAACCCGTCTACCATCGGTACGATATTTAAGCAGAAGGAGGCCTTAAAAGGTGTACTTTTATAATTTTAAAGGGTTTCGGGGTAGTTTTGGGGGCCTTGGAACGAATCAGGCCTTTTACATGTAAAATGCTACTCAATTTACGAAAAAATCAGGTTACGAAACCACTTCTGGAACAGATTAATTTCGTAAGGTGAGGTAACACTGTGTGTATATAGCGATTACATGATTCAGGCACTAAGACATGATTGTATAGTACAGTATTCTGTGATTGAGAAAACTAATAAATCCTAACTTTACCTTGAACTTGAAACCAAAGCAGAACTGTGTATTATAATAATAATAATAACTATCTCTGTCTCAAGCTACAACGAGCAGGACATGAAATGAGGACTTACCGAGACACAGAGGGTGGATCTGCGTCCACATAATGGTAGAGTACAAACTTTAACTTCATTCTCTGATGCAACGCATGAGCACTGAAACTATCATCTGTGTATCCAAATAAAGCTGGGAGTAACCCCTGGTTTCATGCACACAGAATCTGGGATGAGCTCCAGAATAGATCTGGTTAGGCTGCAGGGTGGGATATTGATCCGACTATTTAGTGAAAGCATGGAAAAGTCTATTTTCACCGAGGTACACAATGACTAACATGGTTTGGGCTTTTCCACACAAGTGACGTAACTGCAACTGGATAAAATGTACAGCAGGTCATTCCTTAATATGTCAAGATTAGTACAAACTGCTGGTATAAGATGTGTTAGTATATACCACATAGGAACGGTGCAACCTGATTGGTTGACCGACATTATCTTGAGTGGATACTGCTTAAATGAAATCTTTCATACTTTCAAAAAGGGGAAATAAAGCACAATAAACTAGTTTTATTTTACGTTTCTTATGTTTATGTGTAGCATATATAATAAAACTTTGAGTTTTGAAGAAAAATTTCTTATTTAAATTAATCGGGAAATCTTTTCAAGTTGTGTTAACTCCAGAAGCAGCATGGTGGTTGGCGCATCCACCTCAAAGCAAGAAGATCTGAGTTTTTTCGAGTTCCAGGCTCAGTCAGGATGTTTCTATATGGGGTTTGCATGCATCTCCTTGTGCTTGCTTGGGTTTACTCGGGATACTCCGGTTTTCTGCAACAGTCCAAAGACATGCTGAGCTGTTCAGGGTGTACCCCTGCCTTCACCCAGAGTCAGCTGAAAAAGGTTAGAGAAGTTTCTCTGCTCCAAGTCTGACCTATGCAAACGCAGGTGGAGCTCACCTGCCACAGTCATGCATAAGAAGGGGAAATGAGCAAAAAAAATCTTGTTGTGATTTTCCTTTTCTTTCTTGTTGTGTTTCTGTGTAGTACACACTAAACCAGTTATTCACCTCCGGCTTGGTGGATATCAGTATCTCAGCTTCTACAAATAATTATTGAACATTTCAGACAATTTGGAACAGCCAATTATCCTCATGTGTGAGTATGTCTTTAGCCTGTGGAAGGAAACTGTAGTACCAGGAGGAAACCCAAGCGGAAAATAAGCAAAATAAATCAAATTAACAATGTCAAGCAGTTTATATTTTTCTACCCCAAAATTTCCTCTTAATGAAGATTTATATTTTAAAAGGCTGCAAAAGTAATCCGTTTCGATGCATTCATGCAAAATAATTTACATTTTAAGTCCTTATTTGATTTAATATTTTTTTAAAAAGGAAAGGGTGGTTTTTGCGAAATCTGGCAACCCAAACTTAAGCGCTTCTGCATCAGTTGTCACAAAAAAAACTAAAATAAGAAATTAACTGCTTCTCTCGCTGAAACATTTCACATGCAAATTGATTTTTGCAGCTCTCAGGAAGAAAGGTCATGATTTTTATCCGCATTAATCCTCATCTCTTTCGGAATGTTTCCCCAAAATCGAAGTAGAGGAGCATCGCTTCAGGATGAAAACCTCGACTTCCTCCCACACGCCTCTGAGGTTTCATCCGAATTCAATTCAAGCCGGGTTTCCCGATCCCTCTTTAACATATCTAATTCAGAAGGTAAAGATCTTCTATAGATGGTGGCACTGCAGGATTCAGGCTCGAGGAAGCTGAACAAATTAAAATCGCGTTTGAAGCGCATGGACCGCGCAGAGTCTCCGGACAGTAAATACTCACACGATAAACCATCGAATGTCTCCTGGATTTGAATCAGTAGGTTCCCATGAGAAAACTGTTATAAAGTAAAGAATTAGAAGATTAGAAAAAAGTTTTGGGAGACCCTTCACGCCCTCTTCTACCTCCTTCTGCTGTGGGCAAACACAGAAAGCTTAAATCCGCCCAGTGTAACCCGTCTCTGCCTGGGCACAGAGCCATGAAAACAACTCACACGGACTGCTCGACTCCCCAAATCCTTGAGTCGACTCCGAATCAAGGAGTCGATTCCATAACCTAAACCATATGACGGGGAAACAAAATCATTCTTGGAGGAAAATTAAACTCCCTCTTGGACAAATTATATATTTACAGTACAGAGGTCCATTTTTGTAGTGGACAAAACCAAGGAGAACCGGGTTGGGGGTGGAGGGGAAATTAATAAGTCATAATTGAGATGCTAAGTTGTAATTGAGTTAGTAAGTCATGAGATACTGACTCTTTTCCACTTGTCATTGCGTCTCATTATTTTGAATTGCTAACTCGTAACTCATGACATGTTCATAATTACAACTTAGCATTTCACAATTCATTCATCTTCCGCTTAATCCGGGGTCCGGTCGTGAGGGCATCAACTTAAGCAATGAGGTCCGGACATCCCCCTCTGCAGCTACTTCCTTCAGCTCTTTCAGGGGGACACCGAGGCATTTCCAGACCAGCCGAGAGACATAGTCCCTCCAGCGTGTTCTAGGTCGACCCCGGTTGGATATGCCTAAAACTCCACATCAGGGAGGTGTTCAGGACGCATTCTAACCAGATGCCCGAGCCACCTCAACTGGCTACTCTCAATGTGGATGAGCAGCGGTTCTACTCCGAGCTCTCCCCAGATGGCTGAGCTTCTCACCTTATTTCTAAGGGAAAGGCCCTCCACCCGACAAAGGAAGTTCATTTCATTCGCTTGTATCCACGGTCTTGTTCTTTCGGTCACTATCCAAAGCCCATGACCATAGGTGAGGGTTGGAACGGAGATCGACTGTTAAATTGAGAGCTTTGCCTTGCGGCTCAGCTCCCTCTTCACCAGTACAGGCTCTGCTTTAGAGCGGAGTCTGCAGCGATCTGTCTATCGATCTCCCGCTCAATCCTTCCCTCACTCATGAACCCCCAAGATAATTAAACTCCTCCACTTTGGTCAGGACCTCATTCCCGACCCGGAGGGTGCGTTCCATCTTTTTCCGACTGAGAACCGTGGCCTTGGACTTGGAGGTGCTGATTTTCTTCAGGACAGTGACAACCTTGTGGAGAGTGGGACTCGAACCCCCAACCTTTGGATCAGCAATCCAGCGCCCTATACCACCACTGCCCCTCCAAGTAGCAATGCAAATAAACCCTGAAAACGAGCATTTAAACGCTAGAGGGCAGCACAGAGCTATGATTGTTTTTTGTTCTTTCGCCTCAGATTTTAAGGAGTTTGTAAAATATGGAGACCTAAAGCAGCTTCGTTGTTAAAATCTGATAATTTCAAGACTGGATCAATATGCAGCTAAAGACAATTTACTTTTACAAGCATTTGACAGATGCTCATATCCAGAGCAACTTACAATTATTTTTATACAACTTGAGCAATGGAGGGCTAAGGGCCTTGCTCAAGGGCCCAACAGTGGGGATTGAACCGCTAACCTTTTGGATTAGTAAACATTTAAGCACTAACCATTAGTAAATATTAAAAACTAAGACCACTGCTCTGCCCTATAATTATATTTCCAAGAGGAAATCTAGGCCATCGTCTCAGGGTCAAACATTATTTTAGGTGGATAATGCTCAGCCCAAAAGAACACCAAGGTTTCTACTTTAAAATGGTAAACTAAAAATCTCATTTTGTTTTTGTGTGTAATAAAGAGTTTTGGCTACACAGTGCTTTGTTGGGCTGGGAGTGCCTGAAGCCCACCTGACCCACCCCTGTCATGGTTAAAATAGTGATAATCTACCTATGTAGTTTTGACAAACAATTATTCATCTCGGGCTCAATGAAAGCCGTTGAACTCTTATCCCTTCAACGTTCCCTCCTGAAAGTAAATTTCACCTAAATTACACTACAGGACTCCTAACAGAACCATGATTGGACCTGAAATAAAGACCAGAACATTCGGGTTGGTGGTAAAACCTTTTTATTGACTACTGTACATGGTATCACTTGTCCTCGGGCTTGTTGAAGCAGTAGGTGAGGCAGCACTTCCCACAGTAATGCCTGTCAAAGTGGCTGGCCATGAAAACACCGGCGCCACACTCGTCAGCCGGGCACTCGCGTCGGAGACGGTGGATCTTCCCGTTCTCGTCGACCTGAAGAACGAAACAGTCAGCTCCATCCAATCATTAGACAAATTTACTAAAACACTTAACACACGTAGCGTCTCTCACCTTGTAGTACTTCAGGACGGCAAGTTTCACCTTCTTCCTCTTGTGCTTGTTCTTCTTGGGTGTGGTGTAGGACTTCTTCTTCCTCTTCTTCGCACCACCGCGTAGCCGCAGCACCAGGTGCAGGGTGGACTCCTGGAACAGAGCAGCGGGAGATCATTTCAGGTCGGAGTTCATTTACTTTATTGGACCGATTTATAAATAAAAATTCCATTCTTCATTTTCAAACTGCTGAAACTAGTCACTGTGATTAATTTAAATAAACAATTTTGAAAGCATGATTTGAAACATGACAATACATTGTTATTTAGTTTGTCAACTATAAACGTTTACAAAAGCAATTAATCAATTTTCTTAAACCAGCCAGTGTGACTCAGAAGTGTGTGTGTGTATATATGTTATTGTAATATTTTAGTAACGGGTTGAACACTTTCTTCACAGCCTCAATTTTCTGTCAAAAAAAAAAAAAAAAAAAATCAACTTGACCCGGGGTCCACCCAGAACACACTGGGGGTGGTGGTCTCCCAGCTGGATGGGGGTGTGAGTGTGTGTGGCTGGGTGACCCCCCCCCCCCTAAACAGCTGGAGGAAGTGCCTGGGTCGAGGCCTATCTCAACCTCACTGCTTAGGCTGTTGCCACCATGACCCGAATCAAGTGGAAGCTTAAAGTTAAATTCCTAAAATTAGTTCAACAACTCTGACTAACAGCAGCAGGAAAGGGGAAAAATATATATATTGAATTTTTTGGTATTTAAAAAAATAAAGTGGGTGGATATTTTAATTGAATAAATCTAAGTATTACCAATTGTCAACAATTTAATTGAATAAATAGTGCACATGAAACGGCATTAAACACGAGTATGAAAATTTCTATTTTAAAGCAACGACGACATTGCATGGTCGAACCAGAACTGCTGCTGCAATTTATACACCTCCCAAAATGTGGTTTATTTTTCCTCTGAGGATTTACTTCCTCTCAAACACACAGGAGGGGGAAAACAGGCAAGAATTAAGATACAAGTGTTTCCAAACTTCAAGCATAGCATCAAAATTATACAAATCAAACTGAATACAAGCCATCCATACACCAAGAAATGTTTGAGTGGAATCATGAGCTCATTAACATCTTTCTCTGACCACAGCTGTGCGAGTGAAGGAAGAAAAAAAAGAAAAAGGATGTGCAGGTTTTTCAAAGACCAGACCTGGAAAGCTAGATGCTCACCTTCTGGATGTTGTAGTCAGACAGAGTTCGCCCATCTTCCAGCTGCTTCCCAGCAAAGATCAACCTCTGCTGGTCAGGAGGGATGCCTGGATTCAAAAATATATGATTAAAAAAAACAAATTCAGGGTAAGATGTCATTGTTGAGAAAATTTTCCATAACATCCAATAGGGGTTACATTTCGAAACATGTGTATGAAGAACAAAAGGATGAGCTACTCAACCACAGACTGAACAATTCATCACAATGACTCCTAGAACCCTAATAAACTAAAAGCATTACCTTCTTTGTCTTGGATTTTGGCCTTGACATTTTCAATAGTATCTGAAGGCTCAACCTGGAATTAAACACAGGATTAATGTAGTTCTGAGGTTAATTCTAGTACATTACAGTACTTAATAAATAGATGTAGACGTGCTACTCTGACTTGAGGCTTTCTAAATCAGACATCTAATCTAAATTATTTAAAAAAAATACAATTAGCATCTCCCATCCGAGACGTCAGTTATAATCCTGAAGTCACTAAAATCGAGCTAAAAATAAAACTAATCCACTGACTAGCATTCATTTCTCCAGGCATGTTAAGAAATGCTATTTACACGTGTTACGAGTTAACCGGTTCAATAGCTTAAGATTTACTAGTTATTAATTAATTCCTGACAAACATGAAATGGCTGTTATTGTACTATTTATAAATAAAGAAATCCGTTGTAAATATGAAAGTTAGCAACAACATGTGAGTGAATGCGGCTCCTCTGCCCACCTCAAGGGTTATAGTCTTCCCCGTAAGGGTTTTCACAAAAATCTGCATGTTGCCGTTTAATCCACCTGCAGATAAACCACACAAAACGTTTCCTCGACATCAGGAATCAATCGTTCTATGACTTCGTGTGCATTTTCAACTTTATTTTTAAAATTAAACACCAGAGCTCAACTCACCACAAGCCTCTCGCTAATGGCGGATCCTGAGAAGAGGGCTTTCGGAGCGCGCCGCGGGGTTTTCTCGGCTCGATTGCAGGGGCCGAGGAGTCTGTTTCTGTGCCTGCTCATAAATAACCAAACAAACTAAGCGATTATGTTTAAACATTACAATCAGTTCAGAATTCAGTATATCTGGTTTATATTTGTAGAGATTAACTGAGTTGTAAACCGATGGCGGGGGTGATTCTGTTGAAACAACTTCGGAGTCGACTCAAGGCATCTTTCCTGGTGACAAGCATCGGAGAATCGGTTAGGGAATCGATTCTCAGTTTCCAAGTTTTGTTAAACGAGAATATCAAGAGTCGATTCCGAGAGTCCGGTCCACAAATTAAAATTTTCCCAAAACGTCTGATAAATAGCGTTCTCTACATTACTCACAAACAATTTGGCAAAAAATTCTTCGCGACGTATCAAGTATGATTGAAGTTTATGTAGGAATCTGCAGTCATGAAAAAATTATCCATAGAGTCGACTCTTGGAACCGACTATCAATTCTCCCTCAGGATGTTGAATCTGAGTTGGAGTCGACTCGAAATTTTTGGCGCGGTATGAATGGAATTAAAACTACACTACCCAGAAACCTGTTTGTTTCAATAGCAACCAACGATTCCTACGTGTGGGCAAAAATGTCAGATAATAATACAACTTTTACACATAAGATAAAAAAAACAGGTGGTTTCATGGTGATTATTGAATAGAAGAGCATACTTGTTACGTTTCTCATTAGTCATTGATTTACTGAGCTGCTTTGTCCTACCTACAAGGGTCACGGTGGAGCCCATCTCGGCCAACTCGGAGAGAAGGCAGAGTACACCTTAAATGCTCACTGGAAAATTCAAGGCACAAGATGCAGAGGATAGGGAGAGATGGAGGCAGATCATTTGTTGTGGCGACCCCTGAAGGGAACAGCCGAAAGAAAAAGAAGACAGACGCGCCCAATAAGACTGACCAAGGGGTAAACTGGAACAGCCAAATTTGCCAGCTGTGCATGTTTTTGGAGGAAGGTGAAGTACTTGAAGGAACCTATACAAGCACAGGAAGAACATTTAAACAACTGTCGTCCGACATGCTGCTTTTGCAGCCAAAAGGTCTGGGCGACATCACATTAATTTGTCTCATTCAGAGGTTTATAAACACTGGAATGTTTTATCACAGTTTGCTGTAACTTGTATTTAATTATCACTGAACAGGAAGATCCCCATGAACAGGAAGATCCCCAATGCAGCCATGAGAGGGGGTGGCACAAACCAGTGTCTCACCCTCACGCAGGTCCCAAGCCCAGATAAATGCAGAGGGTTGCGTCAGGAAGGGCATCCGGCGTAAAAAAAAAAAATGCGAGTCACAACAAAAGAATGCCATACCGGATCGGTTGAGGCCCGGGTTAACAAAGACCACCATCAGTGCTGTTAACCAACAGGGTGCCGGTGGAAATTGGACGACTGTTGGTCGAAGAAGGAGAGGCGGGAGGCGTGTCCATAGGCAGAGAGAGAAGAGGAAAGGCAGGAGTCTAGGACTGAGAGTAGGGACTTTGAATGTTGGAACTATGGCAGGGAAAGGTAGAGAGCTGGCTGACATGATGCAGAGGAAGAAGGTGGACATACTGTGTGTTCAGGAGACCAGGTGGAAAGGTAGCAAAGCTAGAGGCTTAGAAGCAGGGTTTAAGCTGTTTTTTCATGGTGTGGATGGGAAGAGAAATGGAGTAGGAGTCATCTTGAAGGAGGAGTTTGTCAGGAATGTTCTTGGAGTGAAAAGAGTGTCAGACAGAGTAATGAGTCTCAAGTTAGAAACTGAAGGCGTGATGGTCAATGTTGTTAGTGCTTATGCCCCACAGGTAGTATGTGAGCTAGAAGAGCAGGAGAGATTCTGGAGTGAGTTAGATGAAGTGATGCAGAGTATCTCCAGAGGTGAAAGAGTGGTCATTGGGGCAGACTTCAATGGGCATGTTGGTGCAGGAAACAGAGGAGACAAGGAAGTGAAGGGCAGGTTTGGTATCCAGGACAGGAACGCAGAAGGACAGATGTTGGTAGATTTTGCAAAAAGGATGGAAATGGCGGTGGCAAATACTTTCTTCCAGAAGAGACAGGAGCATATGTTGACTTATAAAAGTGGAGGTAGGAGCACACAGGTAGACTAAATCTTGTGCAGGCGATGTAATTTGAAGGAAGTCAGTGACTGCAAAGTAGTAGCGGGTGAGAGTGTTGCCAAACAGCATGGTATGGTGGTGTGCAGGATGACGCTGATGGTGAGGAAGGTGAAGAAGGCAAAGGCAGAGCATAAGACAAAGTGGTGGAAGCTGAAAAATGAAGAGTGTCGGGTTGTCTTCAAGGAGGAGCTGAAACAGGCTTTGGGTGGTCAGGAAGTGCTTCCAGATGACTAGACAAATACAGCTAATGTGATCAGGGAGACAGGTAGGAGAATACTTGGTGTGTCATTTGGAAGGAGACTTGGTGGTGGAATGAGGAAGTGCAGGAGTGCGTACAAAGGAAGAGGTTAGCTAAGAAGAAGTGGGACATTGAGAGGACTGAAGAGAGTAAACAGGAGTATAGGGAGACACAGCGTAAGGTGAAGGTAGCGGTGTCAAAGGCCAAACAGAGGGCGTATGATGACTTGTATGCTCGGTTGGAAAGTAAAGAGGGAGAAAATGATTTATACAGGTTGGCACAGCAGAGAAATAGAGATGGGAAGGACGTGCAGCAAGTTAGAGATTAAGGACAGAGAGGGAAATGTATTGACTGATGACAGGACTGTGCTGGGAAGAGGAAAAGAGTACTTTGAAGAGCTGATGAATGAGGAAAATGAGAGAGAGAAAAAAAAGAGTAGAAGAAGTGACCGTCGAGGACCAGGAAGTAGCAAAGATTAATAAGGGTGAAGTGAGGAGGGCATTGAAGAGGATGAAGAGTGGAAAGGCAATTGGTCCTGATGACATACCGGTGGAGGTATGGAAGTGTCTATGAGAGGTAGCAGTAGATTTCCTGACAAGATGTGAATGCCGAGAGAGGAATTGTGGTATTGCATGAAGAAGTCTGGAGTGGCAGAGAAGTATGTTAGAGTGGTGCAGCACATGTATGAGAGATGTAAGACAGTGGTGAGGTGTGCTGTCGGTGTGACGGACGAGTTCAAGGTGGAGGTGGGACTGCATCAAGGGTCAGCTCTGAGCCCCTTCTTGTTTGCTATGGTGATGGACAGGCTGACAGACGAGGTTAGACAAGAATCTCCATGGACTATGATGTTTGCAGATGACATTGTGATCTGTAGTGAGAGCAGAGAACAAGTGCAGGAAAATCTAGAGAGGTGGATGTATGCCCTGGAAAGGAGGGGAATGAAGGTTAGCCTCAGTAAGACAGAATAATTTGTGTATGAATGACAAGGACCCAAGAGGAACGGTGAGGTTACAGGGAGCAGAGATAAGGAAGGTGGAGGATTTTAAGTACTTAGGCTCAACAATCCAGAGCAGTGGAGAGTGTGGAAAGGAGGTGAAGAAGCGTGTGCAGGCAGGTTGTTATGGTTGGAGAAAAGTGTCCGGTGTGATAGGAGGGTATCAGCAAAAATGAAAGGAAAAGTATACAAGACGGTGTTGAGGCCAGCGATGTTGTATGGTTTAGAAACAGTGGCACTAGGGAAAAGACAGGAGGCAGAGCTGGAGGTAGCGGGGATGGATAGGATCAGGAATGAGTACATCAGAGGGACAGCACATGTAAGACGTTTTGGAGACAAACTCAGAGAGGCTAGATTGAGATGGTTTGGACATGTACAGAGGAGGGATAGTGAGTATATTGGCAGTAGGATGCTGAGGTTGGAACTACCAGGCAGAAGGCCTAGAGGAAGACCAAAATGACGATTCATGGATGTGGTGAAGGAGGACATGAAGGTAGTTGGTGTAAGAGAAGATGCAAAGGATAGGGTGAGATGGAGGCAGATGATTCGCTGTGGCGACCCCTGAAGGGAAAAGCTGAAAGGAAAAGAAGAAGAACAGGAAGATCACCATCATTCATTAATTAACGTACATCCTCCAGGATCCTCAATCCTGGATGATGAGCCTCATAGCACTGGAGCGAAATCTCCACCTAATGCTAACAAACCAAACGACTTCACCTGGCACAGGATTTCACCTCCATGCTGCTGTTCCAGGGCGATGCCACATGCCTCTCCCCAGGCCTTGACGTCATGTGTAGGCTCGACCACCAGGAGGAGCCTGTGAGTCAAACATGTCCCATTACAAATCTGCTTTGTAATCAAGCACTTCAGAGATGCTCATTATTTCCTGTTCAGTGCATCAGCACTTTCCAGGACACATTTTTGTACATGAAGATCCTGGCGTTTATCTGGATCACTGCTCAAAGACAACAATGGAGGGAAAAAAGAACACGTAACTGCGAAGCTGCCACAGCAGTGTTTTCAGGGTTAGATGCGTGTTGTTGTTGTTGTTGGCAGGTCACTGTCAATTTTTTTTTTTTGCAGAGGAGAAAGAAGGCCAGCTTTGTGATCTCCCCCGCAGCACACTGAGCTCTTTGTCTCACTGCAGAGCCACTATGGTAACAAGGCACATGAAAGCAAGCATCACCTCCTCAGTCTACAAACACCCACATTCAGTGATTATTTTCTCCCAGAACACACACACACACACACGCACACACAAATCCAGTCATCAGTCTCTAGACACAGCACTATTACTATTGTTATCATAGTTTGTTCTGGTTATAAATTTAAATGCTGACGAATAGTCAATTCCTTTTTTTTTTAATTAATTTTTATCAGCCATCATTTTCTGGGAAGGCTGGCGCCCATCTCAGCCGACTCTGGAGGAGGGCAGAGTCCACCCTGGAAACACGTTGACGGCTATGCAGCTCCTCTTGTCAAAAATCAGCAATGGTTCTTTTACATGAACCTCACACCATAGACGGTGAGAGACATAGCAGGCCTTTGATAACCCAATTAGTGCACTGGGGAGACAGCAGTGGCAACCCGTGGAGAGTGGGGCTTGAACCCCTGACTTTAGGATCGGTAATCCAGCATCTTTTACCAACAGGCCACCACTGCCTAAATTCACTTTCATTTCTATAAATATCTAAAATATAATACATTTTTAAAAATATTTATTCAAGAATCCTCTGTCCTTTTTTCCAGGTGAATTTTCTTTTATATAAATTTCATCCCTTACATTTTCATACAAACTTATGTTTAAATTTGTTCTTTACTTTTTAATCTAAATTCTCTGTTTTCCATATAAATTTGAACCTGCTTCAATGTTTAAAGTAAATTACTTATAACCTTTAATTATAATTAAAAAAAAAATTGTAATAACTTGCTGGATTTAATGTTTAAATTCTGGCAGCTCGATGCATATCATGTTTAGTCCATCGGCTCGTTTTCATTTCAGCCAATCAGCAGGCAGGAAATGTGCAGGTCACTACCCAGAAGGAAATGAATGAAATTGCTTTAATTTCAATTTTCATTTTTGAATAAAACCTCAATCTTGTTTTATTGTTTAAATGTAAGGGATTTACTATAATATTTTATTTAAGTAATTATTTAATCAATAAATTCGAGCATTTAATTATTAATCAACCACAATAAACAAATTATACAATGTAGAAAGTGTTGAGATAATGTGGAGAGGGGAAGCCTCAGCTTTTGGCTCTTAAGTAGCTATCAATCATCTGTGCCAAGCACAGTCGGGTCGAGCCTGAACCTTCTGTCAGGATATTGGTGGGTTTTTTGTGGGGGTTTTTTTGGGCTGCAGTGTCACTCACTCCTTTACCTCATTCGACTCCATTCCACCAGCGTGTTTTTTCTCGCTGCAGCTCAATTCTAACATCTGCATTCAATACACACTCATTTCATCTGTACACATCAATAAATAAATAAATAATGAGAGATATTCTTTCCCTAAAACTGATTTAAGCAAAAGTGACTATTAATGACACAAAACTGGAATATTATGTTACTGGGATACCTGCCAGCTAGTATTCACCCTCCAGTCATCACTGCACCCCTCATACAACACCTGCCACCGGGACAGGGCAAAAATAAACATGTTTCCTATAAGTAACCACCACATCTGTTCACTGGGAAGAGTAAGCCTTCCATCTCCCCTCTTCTGCATACACGTTCTCACAAATGCCTGTGATTGGCTCCAGTCTCCAGCATGATTTAACATCAGCTGGATTTACTTTATATCTTGAAAAAAGGTCTATCACATATTCAGACAATGAGAAACACTGCAAATTTTGAGCTTATTGTCTCCACCAGGAGGGGTTCGTTTTCGCTCGTATTCATTTTTTGTTTTTAGTTTGTGTACAATACAATGTGTTCAACACTATTATGCACGTTTGTTGGTTTTTTTTTTTTTTTTTTTTTTTTTTTTTGATTTATGTGGTACAAGCAACAACACATTACATTTCAAATGTGATTCAATGGGATCATGTTGAAAAAGGAAAAAAACTTCTTTCAAGGTCAATAAGTGCACATAATATGTGAGTGAATGTTAATCATATATCCACTAGGGGGAGACATTTCCTTTTAACGTTTCCAAATATAATAAAACCTGCACCTTTTGTCAGATTTTTTTTTTCTTTCGGCTTAATGAAGGCACTTATCACTATCATCCATTTGTGTGCGGTGGTGGAGGTACCTTGCACTCGACAAGTGACCATCTAGTATATAATGGAAGATGATGAGAAGTTAACTGATGAGCACTTAACTGATGAGCAATAAAAGTATGAGAAAGTTTGTATGAGAAACCCAAGACATTTCTCAAACACTCTCGCTAAGTGGACCTTCTCGCTGCGAGGTGGATGTGCTAACCGCTACACCATTGTACCGCCCTCCTTTTGGAGTTTACTGTTAAATTAAATGATAAATGATTAGTTTCTATTTATTTTTAAACATTAGCTAAGAAATCGGGGGTGTGTGTGTGTGTGTGTGTGAGAGAGCGAGAGAGAGAGAGAGAGAGAGAGATCTCATGACAATCACTGTCTGTCCATTATAATCAGTTCATCTGGAATGTGTTTATATTTAGCCAGGTTGATATTTCAGTTTGTATGAATGTTGCTATGTATGAAAATGGAAAATGGCTCATTGAGTCCCAATGCGCGAACTGCAGAGAGAGCAAGGGGAATATTTTTTTTTAAACGCCTGGCATGGCATTAGGAAAACTATTCAAACTCCGGGCGGTGTTTCACGAACAGAGCATGAACCCACACAGGAAGGGTTTGAACAAACACAACCTCCTCGTCTGGCCTTAAGTTTTCAAATCCATTTTTAACGCATTGTACTGTACAGTAAATCCATGTCAAAACCCACCACACTGCTGAAAAATGCCACGTAAGCAGACATGTATAATCCTCTGAGTGTTTTTTCTGAAATTCTCTTTCTCATAACCCGAGGAAGTGGAGAACTATAGAAATACAGGGATATAAATGGCATGCTGGGATGGATATTGACCATATCCTCACATCTCATTAATGATTTTTAAAGCTACCCATTGACTAGTGACTATCTGTATCGTTTTATCTTCCATTATCAGGTTGTTTTGCGAAATACAAATATTTCCCAGCGGAAACCACCCCACCTCAAGCTCACTCAACACTGTGTAACATTATTGTAACGTTGCATAGAGGTTATAATTTGGTTTTCTGAAAACCATGACAATATTAAACTATAATATTTTTCAAAACCATGTACCGTACATAATTTGGGCAGGAATGATGACACAGGGGGGTAGCACTTCCGTCTCACAGTAAGAAGGTCCTGGGTTCGAAATCCAGGCTCCAGGCACATCTGTGTGAAGTTTGCATGTTCTAACCCGTGCCTGCGTGGGTGTCTTCCAGTTTCTCGTACTTCCTCCTTCAGGCCAAAAACATGCACAGTAGGCTGATTTGGTGGCTATAAATCAAATTCATGTGAACGGTTGTGTGTTGGTCCTGCAATCTGGCCTGGTGATCTGTTCAGGGTGTACCATGCTGTTGCAGAGAGTCGGCTGAGATGGGCAACAGCCTCCCAAGGATCCTAGTTAGGATTAAGCAGCTTAGAAAATGAAGCAATGAGTGAATGTGCTGTACATAACTTGTACACACAACCCTGCTTTGTCTGCCAACATAGTCAGGCCCACAATACAGCGCCATCTAGTGTGAGACTGTGGACTATGCACATCCGTACTCCGGTTTCCGACTCGGTTAATGTTACCGAAAACGTTTTTGAGACATTTAAGGGGAATTTAACTTGTAATATTTTAACAACGTTTTTTGGAGTCTTCAAATAATGTTATCGCAACTTTTATGCAACTTATTCACTTGTTATACACCCCCACCCCCACCCCAGTCCAGAGTCTGACTTGGGGGGAAAAAAAAAAGACCCCACGGGTTTGGATCTGTGAGCAAGGCAGCATGTCTAATCACGCCTGACTCAGCTTAACTGTCTCTATCAGGATCGTAGCACAACGATACTGCAGCACAGTGAACACGATCAGAAGAGGCGATGCGATATATCTGATGTAATAGATTCCGTATCAGAACACGGCTTTAAATCCTGCGAGGTTTGTTCTCACTGAGATTTGCGTACAGTATTGCAATCCCCTAACTACATCATGTACCTTCTATTAGTGTTGGGAATAATTCTAGAACAACATGCTTTAATAAGGTGAAGGTTTGTGCGGTGAAAACAATAATCCAGAACCTTACTTCTGAATGTACAGAACAGTTTCTCGACTGATATGAGCTGTGGGGTTGTGATTACTGCAGACAAGGATTTTGGTGCGCTATAGTGGGGATGACGACGATGATAAAAATCAGTTGAAATAAACCCAAAGGATATATAGTACAAGTTCTGTGATTATAATGAAACCTTAAAAGCTTGAGCTGATGACTAGCTGGGTGTTATTTGTTTACTGGTTTTAATGATCCAAATGCTCAGTTTACAACAATGATCTATAGAATACGGATGTGACCAAATTAGCCAAAAAAAAACCCTCACAAATTTGGAGGATTTTTAAAGTCAAAGTCTGATTGAAAATTAAAAAAATAAATAAATAAAAAAGATGTAAATGACCATGTATGGTTTTCTGTTATTCCTGGATTCCATAGCAACAGCATATCAATCAGAACTCCGTTCAAAGTTGCAAGTGCTTCATCTCCAAAACTTAATGACCTTAAGACCTTGCTCTGACCTTTACCTTTCGTCTTGTCATTCCAAAACCGAATCCTCTGTTACTCAGGTAGGTTGGTGTCCCAAACAACGTTAATGAAAATCCATGCACAGATCTGGTCAGGCTTTTGTTCAAAAACAAATAGACAAACGAATGCCAGGGATTACGAAACCTCTGTGAATGTTTTAGGATGAGCCGGATTTAATCGACCAGAAAGACGTCCTTATGAATTTTTAACCATCCTTTGCTTTTCCACCATGATCTTTCCATTCCGCGCTCCAGTGAAATGGGGGTATTAACCAGCTCGCTCTCTGCTAACCAGCTAGCACCATGCTAACCAGATTTCCACAAAAAACATACACACAATATATATGGTAAAAATTTAAATACAATAGTTCTTGCACTCATTAATTCACATTTGATCAGAGGTTGCGGAATTACTGTTAAATATCAACCGTGATGACATGGACACTACAGATAAAGTGAGAGATTCCTGAGAAATTTTCTGGAGTGTTCCTTTAACATGAGCCTCATTATAATATAAAATCCAATTTCATCCTTTTTAAATAGCACATTTCATGTTTATCCTCCTGTAGTATGAGTCATTGCAGTAACGTTTATCTTGGATCATTATCTCAGGCCAATCTTCCACAGGCTCAAAATAAAGCCACGTCATCGTGGCTGTAATCTCAACAGTGATTCGGCATTTCTGAGTCTGATGTAGAGTCCTTGTTCTGGCATCTCATTCTGTGTGCAAAAAAAAAAAATTCCAGAATGCTCACCTTCTCTCTGAGGAGAACAGTGATAACAAATTTCAGAGTAATGATAACTTACAGACTTCTTGTCCATATCCTGTGCAATAAGTTTACAAGATGAAACACTGAAGAGCTGGGATTTGTCTCTGTATGTGGACTCTCATGATTTCTTTTTGAAACAGGAAGCGAAAGAAACCGCACATTGAAGTACTTCAAACATTTACACAACAGCTTATAGTTTTTCAAGTTACGCCATCAAATCAGTACCAAACCAGTAGTAGTCGTTTGTCAGATTAGTTGCCATTCATGCTTCTGGTGATGGTAAGCTGTCGGGTCAGCACCGCGAGATATCTAATGTGAATTCATGGTAGATAAATTTCATATTATTGATGGGATTCTTACTCAACTTGACAGAGGTACATTCCGGCATTGAACAGCCCTATGCTGGTAGAACATTCCCTGTTCCTGCACAAAAATGATAGACCACAGGGTACAGATGCTCTTGCCAGCACAACCATTTGATAATCTTTGTCAAACATGGAAAATAGTATTTTGTGTGTGTGTGTGTGGGGGGGGGGGTCCTAACTGAAAACTCCTAGAGTGGAACCTATCCACTAAATTTAGTGATCTTTGTGACCTTGAAGCAAAGTCAAGGTGACCCATACACAACCCATCCTGTTTTCCCCGAGAAGAACCCATCCACCAAATTTGGTGACCCAATGTCATTTCCTTCCAAAATTATAAAGATAACAAGCCATACAGAAGAAACTCCAACTCAAACTCCCCTTCGGTAATGACGGGAGTTAAAAATGGTTGGGAAAAGAGAATGATATGCAAAAACACACCCCCAGGGCGAGTGAGTCTATCTTCTAGAGATGTAATTGGATAAACATAATTCTGGTAGCCTAAAGCATGACTCATAATAAGAGTCAAGCATTTTGCTAGAAATGCTTCACTTTTACTGAATAACTATAATGTTTTAATTGTAAAACTTTTTTTTTTTTTTTTGGAAGGATGTCGTTTATTTGGAGGACTCGAGTACGGCTCAAGCACCAGATTATTATTAGATTCGATTTTGGTGTTGATCTGGATCAAATACACTAGGCCCTTGACTATTCACAGTTTTGCACTCGCGCCCCCGCATATTTGCGGATTGCCGAGTAATTGTCATGCGATTCAAATTCAGCCAATAGCTGTTCTCCCTCCTGCTGATTGGTTGAGATGATGTATACCCCCCCCTTTTTTCTCATTCGCGCACAAGTTGTCAATGTGCATTTTTTAGTGTGTTTTAATTACCAGTTAAGCTCTATGATGCAACTGAAACGCTGTGTGTCTTCTCTGGCTAAGTGCCAGAAAAAGGTATGAGATTGGATGTCTCTTCTGAAGAAATAAGACTTTCTCCTGATGAAACGACAGTTTCCTCTGAAGTGCCAAGTGCCTGAAAAGGAATAATCATCTGAACTGTTGTAAAGAACTGTAGTATTAGTCTTTTTCAATTATTATTCCAGTACAGTACCTAAGTTAATGTTTAGAATGTTTGTGTGTGTGATTTTATATACTGTTGTGTAGCATGTTTATCCTTTTGGGGTTTTTTGAATCCAATTTATTACACTTCATGTTCTTTTATGTTCTTTTGTTATGGTCTGTATTTTTGGGGGACTTTGATTTTGGTGGCTGTGTTCTCTAACTGTTTTCTCCCCACACTGGCTGAGGGACGTGGCTGAGCTGCTCGGGCTGAATGCAGATCACACCTGAATTCACTCCTCTCATCGGTCTGTCTTCCTTTCGGCTTTTCCCCTTTTCCTCGGGAGTCGCCACAGCGAATCCTCTGATTTGCACGTTCACTCCTCTCATCTACTCCCTGTAAACACAAACCGAGCACATCTGTGCCAGAAGATTGTCTCACATCACGTCCCTACTTCCTTGCGTTCTCTGTGGCTCCTGGTTCCAGTGTTTAATGTTGTTTGTGTTCTTCCTCATCATCAGTACTGTACAGTGTGTGCGCTCTGTTTACGTGCTTCCCCTTTGAATAATAAATCCACTCTGTGCCATCTCACACTGCCTCCTGCATTCTGGGCCCGGCTGAAACTTCATACTTCATTACATCACACTTTTAATTTTGTACTGTGATATTTATTGATTTATATATATATTTATACACTGTACACACACACACACACACAAATATGTGTGTGTGTGTGTGTGTGTGTGTGTATATATATATATATATATATATATATATATATATATATATATATATATATATATATATATATATATATATATATATATATATACATTAAATATCACAGTACAAGATGAAAAAGTTCAGTTCATTTTCTGTAACCGCTTCATCCTAATTAGGGTCACGGGAAGGCTGGTGCCCATCCCAGCCAACTCCGGGCGAGGGCAGAGTACACCCTGGACAGCTCGCCAGGCCATCGCAGTGCGAAAACACGCTGACGGCTTTGCAGCCTACTCTTGTCGAAAATCAGTAATGGTTCTTTTACATGCCTCACACCATAGACAGTGAGAGACATGGCCGGCCTTTGATAACCCAGTTAGCTGCACTGTGGGTGGCAGTGACAACCTTGTGGAGAGTGGGACTCGAACCCCCAACCTTGGCAGTGGTGGTCTAGTGGTATAAGGCGCTGGATCGCTGATCCAAAATGAAAAAAGGTTTTACTTAATTACTACATTTTACTACACTAATACTGTACTGTATTAATGAGTAAGATTGTCTATAGAATGTGTTTGAGAAGCATATTTTAGCGCATGTAATATGATACATAGGGTTTTACTTCCAGGTACAGAACTCGCGGACTATCTTGATTCGAATAACTGGGCCTACTGTACTGAATCCAGAAAATAAAAAATTCTTTAACACTATATCACAGCCCACTTTGCCCCCCCCCCCCCCCCCCACCTCCAAGCTTGGTGGCGATTTGCGCTCTCTAGGCATCCTTCTAGTTAGGAATATCATAACAGTTGTGCCTATAAATCTGTCACCAGATATAGAATTGTGATTTAAAGATGTTTACAAAACAACCACATGCTTCATGACCATAATTGTTCGTATATACGGTATGTAGTGCTTGGTAGGTCTGTTACTGGAGGATTCCACCAGAGGACCGACTTGGTCACACAACTTTTTTTCAGTTCTTTGCAACTTTTTTAATGCACGGGGAAACCCCCTCCCCATGACAACAACTAGTCATGAAGTAAGAATGAGTGAGGTCTGTTAACACACATCTCAATACTGTCCCTACTACTGTTCATCGGTGTATTGTGGACACATAGCATGAATTTTTGAGGACATGAATGCTGTATGTTCCGAATGTGAACAGGATACATGAGGCAGAACACATCATTGGAATATACACCCCCTCCAAAAAATCCACTTAAAACAACCATTTTAATTTGTTTCAGGCCAAACTGTCAGTTTTCTTTTTTCCTCCCTGCAGTCTGCCGTTTTATTTTCTCATTTAAAGAAGCTTATTCCACCCACCAGCCTTATCTAAAGTGCTGGAGGCTTCTTGCATGAATAAGGCAGAGGTAGAAAGAGAGAGGAGCTGGGGGCCAAGATCTTAGTGCCATAATCATTGCTCACTCTCCAAAACCAAAGAATACTTAGTCATACCTTGTAAATTATTCTGTTACCCTTCTATCCCCTGAAATCCCCTGAGTACAAAGATAACGAACACCTCATGGGGTTATTTCTATCTCTGTTTTCACTTTTCCAGCTGCGAAATGGATAAGGAAGGAAGCACTCGAGGTTTGGAGGTGGACATATCTGAGCTTCCTTGGTTCCTCCAGCACAAGTCTTACCAAGTAGAGGCAGCTATCACATTACATTCTTCTAAAATAATATGAATGACATGACAGATTGATGTTCTTTCAACGCCAGGAGAGGGGGAAAACCTTCTTGAGATCACCTCATAGCTACTCTTTAACATTAACATTGTTTTTGCTGTTCTGTACACAGTTCTGGTACCAACAAACGATACGAAACAATACGTTCGCATGTCATTTACGTGAGGCCCTCAAAAGTACATTCATTTACTTATTACTTTTTTCACTGAACCATTTTTGTTAGAGTCACAGAGAATGTAGAGCCTGTCTCAGCCAAATCTGAATCAAGGAGAGGACTTGTCACAAGCTAACATACAATCAACTATTCAGGTGAAATTTGGAACAGCCAAACAGCCTAAATTGATGTTTTTGGGCTGTGGGGCTGTGATGTGAAACCAGGAGGAAACCCACACAAACACAGAGACAACATTCAAACTACATGCCCTTGCCGAGCCCATAACTCGAACCCAGGATCTTGCTGTGAGGTGGACACGCTTAGCATTATACCACCATGCTACTCGTGGAAATTCATCCATTCATTTTCTGAACCGCTTAATCTTAATTAGGGTCGTGGGGAGGCTGGCGCCCATTTCAGCCAACTCTGGGCGAGGGAAGAGTACATCCTGGACAGCTAACCAGGCCATCGCAGGGCAGAAACAAGCTGACAGCTATACAGCTCCTCTTGGCGAATGTCAGCAATGGTCCTATTACATGAACCTCCACCATAGACACAGTGAGAGACACAGCCGGCCTTTGATAACCCAGTTAGTGCACTGGGGGAACAGTGACATCCTGTTGACAGTGGGGCTTGAACTCCCGACCTTGGGATCAGTAATTAATCCAGCACCTTTACCACCAGGCCACCGCGGCACTTGTGGGAATACAGTGTACTTTTTTTTTTTTAAAGCAAACTGAAGTGACATTTTTGTCCAAATCCAATAAAGATATTCTTTATAAAATTTCAAAGGACACCCAATCACCATCCACCGGCTAAATTCCTTCACTGTTTTTAATTTGATATTCTAATATTATTACTGTATTACCACCATGCTAGCATGAGTCTTATGCTACTTTTGTCCTAAAAACTTTACTATTCACATTTAAAAATGACAAAACTTTCAATTTTTTTATGATATGATATGAAAAATCAAACACTACTGAAAAAAAATACTGATAATATTCTCAAGTACGAAGTTTTTCTTTTTCCCCAGTTACTTAAGATTAGCTTGCTAATGATGCTAATGCTAGCTATCTTACTTGCAAACATTGAACTGGTTAAATTATTTGCTTAACATTGAATAGTTGGCTTGTTTTATTCAACTTACTGCTAAATATTAAACTGACTGTGCTACTCTAATGTTAGCCAGGCTGCTAGTAATAAAAATCCTTGCTGAACAGTTACAAGTGCTCATTTATTATTATAATACACCAAGGTCATACTTTTCATGATAATTCAATAACTTTGGCTAGTTCACAAAATAAGGACAGTGTTAGCTTGGTGTCAGCTAACCTGTTAGCAAACTTGACCGCTTGTTTCTGCTAGTAAACATAGCTGCTGGTATTGAAGGGAAAATATAGTGAATTAATAGCTATTAATTTAAAGCATGCTAACAAGCAAAACCGGATATACGTTAACGTGTGAACTTAACATGCTTAACTGTTGTGTGTGTGTGTGTGTGTTTTAGACACATCTTGATGCTTATTATTACCCAGAATGACAATTAACCTCATGTCAGCTAGCATGCTAGGATTAAATCTATGCTGTATAGAGTTAAAGATCGATGGTGTAAGTCCATGTTAGAAGCTACTTCCAACTCCAGAGTGGCTTTTTTTTTGCATGTCGCCAATGTCACAGAAGCCCCATACGAAGCGCCGTTAGTGCCGTCACAGTGTAATCAAGACACTTCAACAGTCTCAGACACTGCCAGTCCTTTTTTTGGCGTCTTATCTGATCGGCATTCCAGCGACAGCTTCATTCCTGAGACAGTAGCAGATGTTTGGGAGAGTTGTGCGCCTGAACTCTGTGCTGTAAGAGTGTGAGAGTCACACGCTCTCAACCAACGACTGAATAAATTATCGTTCAGGCTGTCCACCAGTCAGGTCTCTTTACTGGGATTCATGAGTTAAAGAAATAAATGTTAGAAATGTGATGATTTGCGTGATGCAGATTGGTGGCACAACACTTTCAGACACCAGAAACATAAAAATTTACCAACTTAATTTACAGTGAAGCTTAAAATTAAATGTGCTGATTTCTTGGCCACACCTCCATGTGCTCTCTCTCTCTCTCTCTCTCTCTCTTTCTCTGACATTCATTCATTTTCGGAGCCTCTTAATCCTAATTAGGGTCGCAGGGAGGCTGACGCCCATCCCTGCTAACTCTGAGTGAGGATAAAATACACCTTAGACAGGACATCGCAGTCTCTCTCTCTCTCTCTATATATATATATATATATATATATATACGTGTATATATATATATATATATATATATATATATATATATATATATATATATATATATATATATATATACACACACACACACACACACACATATATATATATATATATATATATATATATATATATATATATATATATATATACACGTATATATAAACACGTGTATATATATATATATATATATATATATATATATATATATAATTTTTTTGTCACAGCCTCTTTTTCTTTTCTGTCGCAGCCCCCCCCCAAGAAAACTGATACAGTAAGGAGTGAAAACCAGTGTGCAACCTAAATAATGCAGTTTGTCGTACGGGTAACATTGCACACTCTCCATTTCGCCTGCCTACAACTCACAACTATTCCAAAAAATAAAGATGTAGAATATTATTTAATCTTTCCAAGAAAGCAAATGTCATTAATTCCCATGAATTTAAAAGTAAAATAAATAATTTCTGTTAACAAAAATGATGATGATGATGATGATGATGATGGTAATGATGATGATGATAATGATTAGAACATGATCCCATCAGAAATTCATCTTACTTCCTGCCAAAATGTTTCCTTGCAGAACAGATTCATAAATAACGAGACCAGCATCCATCGTCTGTATCGCAGAAATCTGAGAATGTGTGAAGCACAAAAAGTGCTGTGGAAGCACATTGCAAAGTCAGAGTCACATAATGTAACACAAAGTGCCCCAGGAGGAACATGCATGAAAGGATAGAGTTACGTTTTCCTGATAATCTCCACTGTGAGGTCTCTGAAGGTGCATTAGGGCCTTCGTTTGCTTTGGTTACAGGACTTGGGTGCACATTGGTTATTTTCAGAGCAGCAGAGGATCGATACATGACCCAAGCAGGTTAAATGGTGGCTTTAAGCACACTGCATAGTCAAGTAGTTTGGTTATGTTTATTTATTTATTTAGTTGCTTAATTCTTTGGGGGGATGAGAACTGTAATTGACTGGCATGTGTAAAATCTTCAGACATGATTTTACAAGTTGAACTTTGCTTCATATGATAGCAATCCATCAGCTCATACGTCTGTTTTCTTTTTAAAGAAACTTTGGGATCAAAGGTTCTCTTTACATTTGAAGGTCAGTATTGTTATAATATTTCAATACATTACAGAATGCATGTTATGTTTAAATGTTTAAATTATTGTGGAATGCTACTGAAATTAATGTTGAACTTTTCCCAAACCCACAAGGTTGCCAGATCTGCATTAATCAACCCCAAAATCAACACAACCTAAAATCTGTATTTTATGATTCAATTCAATTCCAACCTTGTTTCGCTCATTCTAAAAATACATCAACATTATTCCATGATAATGAAATACTTCGTATTTGTGATGGACTTGAAATCAATCTGGTAGCCAATAGAGTTATTTATATAGAGTCATGCTTATTACTGTCACGAATTAAGACCAGGGTGGTTTAATTTACCCAGTCCACCCCCAGGAAGGTTTTTGTATGTGGGGGAAAACTTAGATCCCATGTTGCACTGTGGGATGAACTGGATCCAAGACACTTGCTTATTGCTCTGTGATGGAAGGAGGATGAAATGGGTCACATGAATAGACTGGAGCTGACTCATCATCAACAGGAAACAAACAAATAAACAAACACTATCATGACATCAGACACAATTTAGCCTTATCAAATTTTGTGTAACATCTCCTACAACTCCAACTAGAATTTTCATCCATTCATTTTCTGAACTGCTTAATCTTAATTACTGTTGTAGGGAGGCTGGTGCCCGTCTCATCCATCTCTGGACGAGAACTTAAATTTTCTGCATCAAAAATACATACAATATACAGTACCCTCATGCTGGGGCCAGTGGAATAGTGGTTAGGGTGCTGTGCTCATGATCGAGAGGCTGTGTGTTCAAATCCCAGTTCGACCCCACTGTGCTAACACCCCTGGGTCAGGTCTTAACCACAAGTGTGCCTCTGTTCACCCAGCAGTATAAATAGTTACCAGTAAAAATATACTGGGAAGGTAAACTGTGATAGACTAGCGTCCCATCAAGGAGGAGTTGAACTCCTGGTTGCTTCATGCTACAGAAATTGGGAATAAGCACCATCCCGATGGGGGCCAGTGGCGTAGTGGTTAAGGTGCTGCTCTCATGATCGGGAGGTTGTGAGTTCAAATCCCACTGAGACCCTCACTGTGCTAAGACCCCTGGGCAAGGTCTCAACCACAAGTGTGCCGCTGGGTGAAAGGAGTTCACCCAGCAGTATAAATGGGTACCAGTAAAATATACTGGGAAGGTAACCTGTGATGGACTAGCGTCCCATCCAGGGGGAATTGAACTCCTGGTCACTTCACACTACAGAAACTGGGGATACGTACCAGTCTGATGAGCCATGAGGCTAAGCCACTAGGCTCAGGTGTAAAAATCCAACAGACTTACCTTTACTGGCCTGATGAGCCACTGGGATCGGGTGTAAACTGCCCAACGACTTCCCTATCATGCACTCATTTGTAATGGGTCTGAAGCCTATCTCTACAGGTACATTTTTAGGTACAAACAGCTTGCCAGCCCATCACAAGGCCAATACACAACCATTCACATTCTCAATTAGGGACAGTTTGGACAGTGACATTTTGCTCTAAGGCAGACATGCTATCCACTATGCCATTGTGCCATCCTTTATCCGTCTGTCCCTCAATAACCTTTTTTTCAACTAACTTGGAAAGCTGGTAATCGTCTGGAATGATGACATAATAATAATAATAGTAATAATAATAGTATAGCAACGTTACGCAGGACAGAGCTTCTCTGTACAGTACAGTGCGATGCACTGGAGAAGGTGTGACTTGGAGGCGTGGTTCAGGACCATGTATAGGCGGTGACCTGAGGAAGGGCGGTTCGTTCTGTGCTTTGTGATTGGCTGAGCGGATTGTCGATCATTGCGCTTCTTTCAATATTCTGCAGTAGCAGAGTGAGTCGGCTTGAGCGAGTGTGGTGTTTCTCCTCTGTGCCGGCGGTGATCAGTTTCTCTTCTGGAGGAAAGAAAAATAAAACACACAAAAATATAACAGAACACGGTGCCGGTTTGAGGAATAAACCACAGGAGGTGAGAGGGGAGGTTTTAAAGAAGGAAAACAGGATTCGCCACCTTCTTGTTTAAAAAAAAAAATATTTATATATAGGCTATAAAGTCACGTTTTCAAGATGGCAGACGCCGAACAAGTTTCCTCGACAACTCTAAATGAGGTGGAAGAGGACGAGATGAAGCCTTGGAGTCGTCAGGCAGGGTTCAGTGAAGCTCCAGTCCAGGAACTGGTCCAGGATGGAAATGTAGGTTTGTTTGGTGGCGGACAGTATGTGCATAAAGCAGCTTATGTGGATGATCATGATGATGATGATTATGATGATGGTGAAGTAAAAGAAAAGCTAAGAAGATTGAAGGAGAAGGAAACTGTGGATCTTCTCCACATGCCTGAGAACAAAGCCGTGGAGACTGGATGTCTGGAGCAATCTGTTGATTTGATTTCTGAATCTGTGGCGTGTGAAAGCCCCGAGGAACCAGACACCACTCAGAGTGGAGATGAAATTACAGCACTTAGACGGGAAGAAGACGTAAAACTACTTGATCTGAGAGAGGTGGGAGAAATAGCAGATCGAGTACCTGTCCAAGCTTTTACACAAGCGTTCCCAGACCAAGAGCCTGTGGTTTCATCTGCTACAGAGGTCCAGAAAGCTTTTCGATCAGAAGAGATTCAGGAGCAGGAGCTGATCACCACCACCATCAAATCTCAAGAACTCTTCCAATCCGAGCTTGAACCACAAGACCAGGAATTTAAAATTCTTACAAGACTAAAAGAGGAAAGCTTTTCAGCGCCTGTTGAGCCCGAAAAAGCTGTAAGTTCAGTCGTGGAGGAGAAAAAAGAGCCAGAGAGGAGGAACCTGCTGGAGGAAAGCTTCAGAACCGACTCCGAGTCGACTCCCGCAGCCTCTGCGTCTCCATCAGCTCGTGAGTGGTGCTGTTATTATTTTTCATATATAAATTTAAACCCAATTAAATTAATGACATTCAAGGTTTTTTTTTTTTTTTTTTTTTTTTTTTTTAAATATATATAAAAATATCTATAAGATAATAAACATAAGAATGAGAAATAAAATAAATTTAAAGCAGATTTTGGCAAATAATATTTTTAATAATAACACGCAGCTTACATTTTAATTTTTAGACAGTATTATAACCCCTGGGGAAGGTGTTGTAATATTTTAAGTTAATTTATTCATAAATATTTATTTAAAATTGAGCAGTGACTGACTGAATCAGGAGGTAGCATAGCCGCACTGTGCTGTAGCTAAGTTAGCTGGTTAGCAAGAATGCTAAAAATGTTTTAAAAAAATACTGATAATTCATATTTAATACAAGGACAAGTCATATCCTAGTGAAATACAGACTTGTAGGATAATTTAAATATTTGGAATATGAGCTTTAAATCAAAGTAATATATCCATCTTCGTTGTTAATGCTAATTCATGCTAGCGCTGGTGGGGTGTGTACGTTTAGTCAGACAATAGCCAAATGTGTCTTCATTCATTTTTTTTTTTTTATTGTTTCAGGGCATAAAAACACTCAAGCTCTTTTTTGTTTAAAAATGACTTGGTATTTATTGAGCCTAATGTTATGGTTTGATGAAGAATTTAAATTAAATTTCAGGTTGTCTGTAAAACAGGTTCTACAGCTCCTGGTAAATAATGGCTTTAATAGTCATAATTTTGCAATAAAATCTGATAGACTTTTAAATAAACGGTAAAGTTGATGGTTGATATAAAATACTGTGTAAAGTTCATTTGTGCTCTTGTGATTCATGTCTGTCAGAAATCCTGATAACCAGGACAATGAATGAGGACCCTTGTTATTTATTTATTTATTTTTTCTAATTTTATTTTTTTTATCTACTGCATTGTGCTGTACTGTTAATAAATAACTTGATCAAGTGTAAATAAGAGCTGGTTCACTCCTGGTCCACTTTAATCATCAAAGGCGTGTTCTCTGCTATTCTTGTTGTCAAGTGCCAGAAGCAATGATGCTGCACATTTTCTGCAAGTACACAATCACTGATTTTAGGATTCTGTGGTCCAACTTTGGCTTGATCCTGTGGACCACACCCTTTTACCAAAATGGGTCTAGAGGGGAACCAAGGGGGTTTGATTTGAAACACAACCTATATATAGACAGACTGGAGTGATCCTTCCAGCCTGTGGTATTCTTTCACTGGTCCAGTGCTGTAAAAAGCAACGTTCTGGGTGTGTCCTTTCCTCCAACGCCTGACTCTTTGTGGGCCTTGTTTTGAAAGTTGGAGTGGACGTCATCTGACATGCATGAGTTTTGTTTTTGTTTGAGCAGGCCTTGATGTATGATGTTTGCTTGTTTATTTATTTATTTATTTATTTATTTGGGTCTGATACAGAGAAATGTCAAAGACTGCATGTTATGGAAATACTATTCAAAGCAATCAAAGCAACAGTTCAGAATGTGTCTATAACCAGATATAACATGACATCACACCAAATGAGATTTTTAAAATTATGTACCTGGCTGTATTCAAGTTTTTCTTTAAACTCTACTATAAATGACTGTGTATCAGCATGTGCTATAAAAGCATGTGGAATTTATATTCTCTCCAAATCCACTAGATTGTAAGAAGCATAGCGTTTGTATTATATTCAAATTCCTAAAAATTAAAAACGTGTGTGTGTGTGTGTGTGTATATATATATATATATATATATATATATATATATATATATATATATATATATATATATAAAATAAAATGCTTTTTTTCATCAAGTACCTACAGGAAGTTTAATTTTCTTTTAGAGAAGTGGCTCCTCTTCCAGCATCTGGTGATGTTGACACCTAGATGTGTGTGTGTGTGTGTGGGAGGGGTCGTCTTGAAAAAATAATCGGTTTCATTTTGTAGAATAATTTGAGAATGAATTTAACCACCAGGCCTGCTGGCACTAGCGGCTAGCTTAACAAGTCATGATCACTGTCATAACAGCTTTTAATGGTACATGTGCTATCATAGTACTCGATTAGAGAATCAGACCATATTATTGTTCATGTCCTGTGGGTAAGGAAATAATAAATGAGTTATTCACCAAAGGCGAGGTTGATCTCTCTGAGTAATAAATAATGCTGCGTAAGAAGAGTTTCTAATGTATCATGGAGTTTGATTCTTGATGAACGTCAGTGTTTTCCATGGAACAGGAACCAAAGATGCTTCTGGAAACTTGAACATGACGGGCCAATATATTACCCCGTTTTAGGAATGTCGCATTGTCAATTCGCATCATGGGGGGGAACTGTACTTGTTTGTGATGCCATTTGTTTGATTACCATGTACAATGCTGTTGTTTTTTTCCAAATTGATGTAACGTGACACTTGTTTCTGTGTGAAACCACTCGGTGATTATTACTGCATCTCATGGGCCAGTGGTGGTCTAGTGGATAGGGTGCAGGATCACTGATCCTAAGGTTGGGGGTTTGAGTCCCCACAGGGTTGTCACTGTCTCCCCAGTGCAGCTAACTGGGTTATCAAAGACGGGCCATGTCTCTCACTGACTATGATGAGAGGCATATAAAAGAACCATTGCTGACTTTCGTAAAGAGTAGGCTGCAAAGCCGTCAGCATGTTTCTGGGGACAAGTCGCAAGCGTTCCCGCCTCCCGGTTAATCTTCCCCGGAAGAGACCAATTGCTACACTACCCTACGGGGATAAGATATGATGATGACTGCATCTCATCTCACACAATAAAGATCACCGAGAGCAGCATTCACTGCTTGCTCTGTGCTCTGTGCTCTGTGATTTACTGATGCCTCTTGTGCAAATGTCTTATCTGATGTGTTTACATCCTGGTACGGAACACACAGGAATCTTGTTAAGGCTTTTTTTGATTTACAGACAGTGACTTTCTTAACTTGCCTGCTATATCGTCTCAGGGTTGCAGGGAGTCTGAAACCTATCTCTACAGGCTCAGGTTCACCCTGAAAAACTTGCCAGTCCATTGCAAGGCCAACACACACAAACATTCATATTCGCTCTTGGGGGCAGATAGTTTATCAGTTTCAGTTTAACAGTTGGAGGAAACTGGAAGCATACCCAATTATGGGGAGAACATGCAGACTCGACACAAACACCCTCGCAGAGCCCCAAACTTGAATCCGGGACCTTTTTGCTGTGAGGCCAATGTGCTAAAAGCTACATGGGATGACACTGTGGTGTAGTGGTTTAATTCGCCAATTTGGAAATCATGACAATCCAAATGTTTCTCACCATTTGTTAATGTTCTTGGTTTTTCCAAAATAAGGTCCATGTGATGCAGAAGCATTTACATTTGGCACTAAAAAAAGGTCTTTATAGGGTTAATGTTGCTGTATGTTTGAATTCCAGCCAGTTAGGAACCACAACATATGGTTCATTCCATGATCTACAAACAATTTTAGTTGTGGCATCTGATTGGCTGGAATTAAAATGTACAGTGACATTGACCCTATTGACCCTATGAAGTTCCAGCCAATCAGAAACAACAACCCATGGTTAGTTTCTTGATTTACAAAGATTGATAAGATGTGGCCTCTGACTAGCTGCAATTCAGCAGCACTTGTTCTTTCGGATAAGGTTGAACACTATTGTTATGTAAGAAGTATCCCTCATCCCGGTAAATTCAGAAGCCTTGCTGTGTGTGTGAAACTTGACCAGGATGGTTTGTGGTTTGTTCCACCACTGATCCTTTTCCAGATGTATCTTGAGTTGGACGTATTGTATACGTGGATCTGAACCCTGTTAACATGCTGATTTGTTTTCTCTCACTTATGAGACTTTCTTGTTTGTTTCTTCAGATGAACCCTGTCTTCCTCCTTCTTCTGCTCCTGCTGCTGCTTCTTTTCCGACTCTGATGCAATTTAACTCAGGCAAGTTCTTTTATGCTGCTGCTAATTCTTGTTGTGGGTTTTTTTTTTTCCTTCAAGCTCAATGTTTGGCTTCACTACCTGTTTTAAACACTAATCAGTTTCTACTGACATGCAACACACAGTGATACCTTAAAGAACTTTTAATGTAATTAGCTGATGCTTTATTGACTATGTTTATTATTTTATTGCTATTTTTAAGACTAATTTAACATCTTGGGAAATTTTAAAGAAGTTTTTGCATCTAATCTGGTTAAAGGAACAGTTACCAGTGTATTTGCATGATGTGATTTTATCCACAGTTGGTTGAAGGGCTTTAAGTAAATGAGGAATGTACGTTTGTACTTTAACATTTCCTTCTCTGTCTGCTTCTGTTTTTCTGGTTGTTTTCACCTCTGGTCTCTGTTCTGACAGAAAGAACTTCTTCAGAACTGATGAGAATCAACCCCTCATTTCAGATCTTTTATACCTTCTGTCATGGAATTTTAAGAGTCAACATGTAATAAGTTCCTTATCTCCTCTTCAGGATTATTATATAACGGAGTTAATTAATTACAGAGATAAACAACAAAGATTTGAGAGGTGCATCACTTTCATTAAGTAGGTTACCCAATAGGAGGTCCCCCCCCCCCCCCACTGGGAGTAGTAACCACAATTTCCTGCTTCAGGAAGGTGAAGAAACATTGACCCCCCACCCCACCCCCCCGATTGAATCTTTTCCGTCTCAGGTGGTTCCTTAAGTACAAGTTACAATTAACTGTAATTTACCAATACTTCTAATTCAACAGAATACGAAGATTCTCCATTAGCTAGTACAGAGCCCAGTGTCAAAACAACCATGGATTTATTCGGAAAGGATTCACCTTCGAGAAGTGTGCCCAGATACGACCCAGACGTGTTAAGTCAGTCCGATGACGACTTAATGTTTGAAACGAAAAAGAACCCTTTTCAAGACTTCTCACCTGTTGAGAAACCCGTCACTGAGTTCTCCCCTTTTGGAGAAACTACCGTAAACATCAGAGCTGCGAAGATGTCAGATAGTCCATCTCCGGATCTGGTCCAGAATGCCCATGATGGAGAGCTGCAGGACGATTCGCCCATGCACGACTACGAGCAGTCACAAGAGTCCAGAGAAGCAGCCACGGAGTCTCTGAGGCAACAGCTTGCTTCGTCTGACTTTTTTTCAACTGCTCCTAAAGATAATAATAAGGAATCTGGTTTGCCACCATCTCTCCCAGATATTTTGAAGTCTTCCCCACACCAACATGATAAAATAGACTCGGGGTCTTCAGAGGGAAGTCCTGATTTCAGTCCAGTCCACAGAAGTGGTAATGATTCACCAAATGCTCCTTTCTCACTGTCGGCAAACAATCCATTTGCTTTTGAAGCCAAGGTTCCTTTGGTTAAGGAGATGACTGAGGAGACGGAGGCAAGGGCTCTGGAAAGGGCAAGGATTGAAGAAGAGGAGGAAGAGGAAGAAGAAGAAAAGGCATCAGAGCAAATGTTTGGCACATTTGACCTTGTTAAGGAGGCTGAAATTGCTCCGAAAGGAACCGAAACCATTCAAGGCACCATTGAAGACCATGATGATTTTAAGACCTTAAGCCAAGAGTCTGCTCTGATAGCAGACAAGTTTGAATGTCTCAGCTTCCCAACTGGAAAGGCCCAAGAACATTCTGACTCTGAAAGCCCGAGTGCAGATTCACTGTCTCCAGTCTTGGAAGCCATGGCAAAAAACCCAGCAAGTTTCCAAATTGAACCCGAGAAGAATGTTATGCAGGAGGAAAAAGAAGCTGCAGATGAGGTTTCTGAACAAGAGGTATCATCTGAAGAGTTTGAATTTGTTGAGAAGCCACCCCGTGGTGCCGTCGATGAGTTTTTGGAGACCCTTGAAAACTCAAAGTTTGCTAAGGGATCAGACACGGCTGACGATGATGAGGACACAGAGAAATTTACGGAACAGATGGACGAGATGAGCCCGGTCGCACAAGAAACAAAGAGTCAAACATATTTTCTTCTCACGGACCCATCAAATGAGATGTCTCCAGCAAGAGGTAAAGCAGGCCTAGAATTGTGTGATTTCCAAGTGCCTTCTCAGGCTCCTTTGGCACCAAGTCCCGTGGTCAAAACTGAGATGATGGCTGTGAAGAAAGCGGAACCGAAAGACCTCAAGCTGCCAAACCTGAATGTGGGAGCAGGTAACTCGGCAGGCAAGACTAACGACTCGTTACCTTTCCATGTCTGTGAAATAAATTCTCCTTCCAGTCATCCCTACAGTGTTCCATATTTCCCTTAGATCCTCAGTCTGCATGGTCTGATGGTCTTGATGCATGTCTGTGGTGCATGTGTTAATTTATTTACTTTTTATTTGTGTGTGTGTGTGTGTGTGGGTGTGTGTACCTTCCATGTACCTTCTCAAGCCAGTCTATGTTTGGCAATTAAGGCAGATTACACACACTTTATGTAACGGACCCTAAAGCAACATGTTTGACTTGAACTCAATCTCAGAAGTTCCTGTTTTGTCATCACCACACTGGCAATTTTATCCCTTCCTTCACTCATGGTTTAATGACTTAAATTTGCTCAAGAACATCAGGAGGACATGTATAAAAAGCGCATCTGAAATTTAACGGACGATTATTCAGTTAAGGCCGTACGGAACGATACGGTGGCATCATACAGTGTACAGGTATTTTTAGTAGCCTGGAGAAGTCGTCATAAAAACATCAACAGCAAGAAGTGACACTGTTTGTTTTGGAATATGTTTCAGGTTGCCAGGGTGCTATAAATTTATGCTCCTGCATTGCGACATACCAGCTCATCAAGAGCAGATAAAATGGCTGAATCGGTTCCAGAAGGGAGCGCCGTGCGGGAGAGAGGATTTATTTTTTTTTTTTTCCCCTCCCCTCAGATTTTTAGGATGAGGTTGGTGGTGGAGATTAATGTCTTCACACATTGAACTTGAAGCCCTCAAGGTGGATTCTTGTCCTTTTGGATATTCTTGTAACCTGTAAACAAAGACTAATCACCAGTTACAGATTAATTCTTCTCCATAGTTAAGAGTTAACACCAAGTAAAACTATATATTTTTCGTTGGAAAAATAAGTGCCAGGTTGTTGAGCCTGACTTCTGGTTTTCTTGGACCAAGGTGCCATCTAGTGGACCTCCCTCACTTTAATGGTAATACGTTAGTGCGTTCATTAGTCATGGTGAGCTCATGTGCCTTCGTCTGTTTAACTGCATCAATACCCAGTAGTGCTACCTGTAAAAAAAAAACATACTATGACTTCGAACATTGGGAGATGTCTGTCTGTCATCCAATGGCATGTTTTGATGTGTGATGAGAGTAAAGAAAAGTGATTGTTTTGAGGTTGATGAGTGAGTTTGAAAAGACCGGTATGCTTGTTCGTGCGTGGGTGGGACGATGGCAAGTTTGCTTGGGGGGGTAGGAGTTGCTGTGTCAGTGCATTTAGAGGTTTCCAGAGCCAACAGACTGTCAGCTGACCTGCAGGGGGGAGGGGGGGAAGAGGGAGCACTGCAGTCATCACAGTTAAGGCAGCATTCCATCTCGTCATTACAACTTATTCCCTTCGCCCCACCCGCCACTGCAGCTCCACGCTCCTCAGTCGGCCTGGAATGCCGAGCTGATCCTTTGCAGACTTGCCCTAATCATCAATGGGGGAAACCATGGACAATCAGGACATGCAGCCATGCCGATCTTCACCGAACTGGAGAGATACGGGTACAAACTTTTATCAGCTTGTTCTTAGGCGACTTTCGAGAGGAAAGACTGCTTTGGAAAGCACTTGTGATTTTGAATTCAGGCTGTCAGATATGAGTCGTGGTGTGTTGACTGTTGTAGATCCATATAGCTGAAATTGTAGTGTTTTTCGATCAGTCCTGAACATCTGCATGCTTGCTTGCTTGCTTGCTGCTAGGTGGACCTTTAGACCCAGCATAGCTCGAGCTGATATAGTATATCCAAAGGTCTTGGGTGTGTTTTATACAAAAGGTGATCAGTAATTTGCATGAAACTTTTCACCAACTCCTGTTGATGTTGGAACCCAGTGAAGTTCTGCGCATACAGTCGGGAACACCTATGTACTGTAGTTGTGGGTTGTGAGCTTTGAGTCAGTTTACAGGTGTACAGTACTTTGGGCTGGCTGACGATCATGAGTGCAGCCATTTGCGAAAGACACAACTCACATTGCAACAGTAAGGGCACTGTGCAAAGGGTCGGCTCCGTGTGATCGATTTAAAGAGATGATCGTTATAAAATGCTGCAGTGGTGACTTTCACAGTTTTTGCAAAACCTTATTCAACAGTAATGTTCTGAGAATATTATTAACTTTGAGTGTTGGGGTTGGCTCAAAATGAAAAGGGTTTAGCATCTGGGGGAAAGGAGGCATGATGAGTAGAATGGGGTGGTTTTTGTTTGTTTGTTTTTTAAAACACTACCTTGTATTTGGTGTGTACTTGACAAACTATAATTGGTCACTTGCTCTCAGGGACGGCTCATGTTCAGGACGATGTTACTGACAAAATATCTTGGAGACGTTCACACTATTTAGGGGACCTATTTATAGGAGTTGGCGGTACATCTGGTTAAAGCTGCTGTGTTAAAATATAAGAGCAACTTAAAACATTTACATTTTGCTTATAAAATATTGTAATGATATTAACACCGGTTACCAAAAACTCATGAAACTTGGGGGATTTCAAATTCAAAGTTGATAGGAACCTGCAGGAAGAAGGAAGTGTTGGCAAGACCCACCTTAGCCCTTCAGTCTGTGCTTAATGGTGTTTTTATTTTTTTTATTTTTATTTTTAAACCCCCCACCCCCCCCACCCCATTTTCTCCCTAATTATAGTCGTATCCAATTCCAACCCATCAAGTATTGCCTTCCCTGTCACACCTTGTTAATGCACCACTTGGGCACCTTGCTTAGCAGTTAATGCTACCGAGAGTTGAACAGGTCAGAACCTTTCATGGCTGTCAGTGGTTCCCTTGAACATAATTTCATTCTTATTTTTGCTTTTTTTTATATATATATATATATATGTCAATAAAATACTGCAGAAATGCGGTGTTTCAATGCAAATCAGGCGAAAGGGAGATGGGTTTACAAGCTCAAGTTTTTTCAAGAGAACCCGGCCGGTGTTTGTGATCATTGTGGCCAGGAAGCATCTTTCACAGTAAGTGTGTTTGATCAATTGCAGATTGCCTCAAGAAGCTCAAGGAAAAACAAATTTCACGTTCGTGCGGATTCTGATTTCCGATTTGGGAGCTGCATTTGACTGTCTCGTTTCGATTACTCCTTTCAATGTAGCCGAAGCATTCGGCTGCTTTTTCTCCCCAAGCACCCACCTGTCGTAAGAGTTGCTGCATTCCACCATGAAATTTTATGTGGCATAGGTTGCTGGGCAGCGACTGGAGTGTTGTTTGTGAGGAATTGGCTAAGAAGACTGAAGTTACACAATGACTCAAATTCTAATCTGATTATAACATTCCATTTTTGTGTGAAGGGAATCGCCATGCGGTTTATTCATTGTGGGGGGTAACGGGGGCGGTGTGTGTTTCGCAGTAATATGACACTCAAATGCCCTACAAAAAAAGGAGCAAAGTTTACTTGGTTGTATTGTTGGCTAATTACAGTGGTACTTTGACTTATGAAATGAATCCGTTTCGAGGGTGAGTTCGTAAGTCAAAATGTTTGTTAGATAAAACAAAAATTCCCATAGGAAATAATAGCAAACCAATTAATCTGTTCCAAACCCCTCCCAAACTCATATAACCTGACACCAACATGAATATTTGACCCAATATGATTTGCTGTGGTGACCCTTGAGGGGGGGAAAAAAAGGGATAAACCCAGAAGGAAAAGAAGATATGAAAGATAAACATGTGAAATTAATAAATATTTCATAATACATGTTACATTAGCATTAATAATAAATAATAATAAAGCAAAAATAAACAATGAGTCAACAAATTATGATCATCGGCTGCGGGAAAGATGTCACGTGGGTGTGAAGATATCCTGTGGGGAGGCATGAGGTGGTGCGTAACAGAGAAGGAGAATTTTGTGTATGTGCACGCTACAAATGCCAGCGAAGAAAGGCTTGTAGTGAGCTCCCACAAGACCAGTGTGCTTCTCAAGTAGTGGGGCGGTGTGATGCTGGGGGGGCAGGGATGCTTTTTTGCTATACTGTACTGTTAAGTGTAATTGTAGATCCTCTACAGTAGGTGGCAGTGGCGCTCTCCTTTCTCGCTTTCCCTCTGGTCTAGGGAAAAAGCATTGAGATATGAAGTGCAGTAAACACTATTTATAGTGAGGGGGGTGAAATGTGTTTTTGGGTTTTTTTTTTTTTTTTTCCTCTAGGAGGTATTGCTGAAAATAATTGAGAAGCGCTGCACAAGGTGTTCTCGAAGCACGGAGGAATACATGCGGAAGAATACGAGGCTAATCATCTCGGAAAAGCCATTTCCCCAGTAGAGCTCGTAAATCAAAATTTTGCGAGTTAGATGGGGCAGATTTTTGGTGGGATTGAAGCTGGTATCATGGAAAATTTGTGATAAGACACTCGTAATTCAAGGTACCACTGTATATATTTGTGGTATGTAGATGGTGTAGGTTTTAAAACAATTGGAACATATGGTAGTTTATTTTATATTATGTAGTCTTATTTTATTTATATAATTTAGTGTGTTTATTAAAACAAGGAATTATAGCAAATTGCACGATTTAATCAGAAGAGCCTAATAACTCCCCCCCCCGGGGGGGGGGGTGTGATATGTTGAGTTAATTGAGTGTGACTTCAAATGGAGCATTATGGGAGATTTCACATTAAGTGGCTTGTTTCAGAAAGATGTAATTTAAAACATTTGTATCAATAAATGTGAAAATCTGTTTGTTTGTTTTTTTTTTTAAGATTCCATTTCTGTCCAGATTGGCCATGTTTGTGTTGGTCAGTGGTCCTGTGATCATTCTAGCCTCATTGATATATCCGCACTTCTTGAATCACGCAATTAAAAAGAGATGCCCAGTATTTATTGAGTAATTATAATTTCTGTTGTATTTTCATATAATTTCATAGAACTATAACTTCTGCCAAATTAGAAACTAGCCTTCAACGTCTTCACCGTACTCTGGGGTTGTTTTCGCCTGCTTGGACACTGTCAGAATTGAAGCATGTTTGTATTGTACAGCTGCGCGACAAACATCTGGCTGCGTAGAAAATGCAACCTGCTGGAAAATGATTTCTCGAAAATAAACAGTATATTGTAAGATGATATTGTGGAAATGGCCTTATTGGGAACTTAGTTTGGGGGGGAAACCCCACTGAGACTTAATGGCTACAGACGCTCCCCAACTTACATTTTAGTTTGGTTCTGGACTGCCGAACGTAAGGTGAAAAAAACAAACAAAAAAAAACAAACAAAAAACGTAACTGTTACTGTATGTTCCAGTGACGTATGACGTTCATACTGTACTATACATAAATACCATTACCGTATCTCATAAAACACCCCTAAATCAATTATACACAACATTGTAAACTAATATCAACTATATCAAATAATATCAACATTAATTTCAAATAAATTAAATTCAAGCAAAATAATTTCAAATAGATAAATTTTAATCAAATTCACTCATCAAATATCAAATATAACCTTTAACATGCTCTGTGATACGATCTTTCTGCTTGTAAATGGTTTCAATGGTCGACGGAGCCATTTGGAGGAAACGTGCAACATTCACGTTTTTCATCAGAATCAATTTTCTTGATAATAGCCATCTTCGTTTCTAACAAGATGGCGTGCCTCTTTTCCTGATTACCACCATCACTAGTAGGCTTACGCTTCTGACCAACCATATTTGCTTAGGGTTACAAAAGTTCCCAAAACAGTGCAAACACAAAGATCACAGAGACGACGTCTTAACACAAGGGTAACACGCAGTGAACTGGGAAGGAGGGGCACGTTCAGTCTGTCGTTTGTAAACAATGGACGCAGCGTCATTACGTCAGCGTACTACGTAGATACGTCTCGTACTACAGAGAGCACGCTAAACTCAAAATTTGACATAATTAAAAAAAAAAACACATAAAAATCCAGGGATTTTTAAATGATTCATTAACATTTTGAAATGGTATTGGATTTTTTTTGGTAAGTATATACAGTGATACCTCAGCTCACGAACATAATTGGTTCCCAGAAAGTGTGTGTAAGGCGAAAAGTTCGTCTTCTGAACATTTATTTCCCATAAGAAACCATTAAAATGAGAATAATCCGTTCCCAGGTCCCCATAAAACATAATTTTCTACTAAATAAGCCTTAAAACTACACAAAAATATACCTTATTTTATGTATAATAAATGTGCTATTGTATTGTAATTAAAGAAATAAACTGTACTGTATAATAAAGTGGTTTTATTTACCTTTGTGATGGTAGTTGATGGCTTGATGGAATGGAGTGGGAGGAGGAGGGAGGGAGGGACTTACTGTTTGGAAGGAGTGTTTGGAAACGCCTACTGTTTGGAAACACCCTTAGCCACACACGCACCCTTAATAGCTTCCTTGTTCTTAAGGATGGGAGCAATGGTAGACTTAGCGTACTGGTACTGGGACGCTGAGTCACACAAACGCACACCTCGTTCGTGTTTTTCAATGATCTCCGCCTGTGGTGGCGTCTTTTTCAGTCCCATAATAGCAAAAGTACACTCAATATGGTCCAAAATGTCTATCAAACACAAACCACTTCCGCACTCAAAGAAAGGGGGTGACGAACTGTGATGCCGTGAGCGTGCGTCAGCTTCTCGTGGCCGCCACCGTGGCGCTGTTCGACCGCGTGGTTTGATTCGTCCGCCGAAAACTAGTTCGTCAGCAGAGACTATATGCTCGCAAATTTAATGTTCTTGAGGCGAAAAGTTCGTGAGCTTAAGCGTTCGTCGGCGGACGTTTTACTGTAATTGGAATTGTTGGAGGCCTAATAGGGTGTACTGTGCTTTTTTTTTTTTTTTTTCCCCCCCTCTTCGATTGATGGTGTTTGTGCCTTCTGGTTGCATGTGAACACAGAGTTAAATGTGTTTATAAAAAGGGATAAAACTAATCATAAGCTACCTGTGCGATTAAATTATTACCGTCTGAATAGGGTTCAAGATGCTTAGTCGCTTGATTTACAATCCCAGATATGAGGCTTTGATCATTTATACAATCATTTAAAAAAAAAAAAAACAGATTCAAAATTAACGTTTTCAGGGCTGCCAACTTGTACGAACTTATCCATATTCATATGAAAAATACATAAAATATGGCAATACATTCATTCAGACATTAATACAAATTTCAAAGTTTCAGGAAAATATGCTCCTTTCAGTTTTATTTGACAATATTTTATCAATAATCTGATGACTTGCGTCAAATTCGATCCGTTTTTACATGTTTACCTTCCTGGCAAGGTCAAGTCTCACGTTAATCTCACGGGATGTTACGGTTGTATTTTACTCCGTGATTCGTTAATTGTCAGCAAGGTAGGCCGATTTCCATGAATCAGCGGCGATCTTGCATACACTCCATGGTAACCAGAGCCAATCATTGAACGGTTGTGGGAAACCCAAAATGGCGACGAAAAGAAATCAAGAATTTTTATCGGAATGTTCAACACCTTATCCATTTATTACGAAGCATGATGGATACACGACCTTTTGCATTTAGCGTTGCGCATTCGGGTGTTTTTAATATTAAAATGCATATAAAGGGAGGCAGACTAGCGACCGGTTTCCTTACGTTATAACTTTTTATCTTGTCCTGAACGCTCTTGTTATTTGTAAATGGTGATATCAAATATCATTCAGGGTCATGCATAATATAATAATAATTATTATGCAATAATAATGATGACGTATTATATTCTATATTATAACACCAGCAGAATTATGTCGAATCAATCTGGTTTTCTCAGATATGTTGTTGGTTCACTATTAATCTGAAATGCAGTAAAATTTGACAAAGACAATCTGTATGTCCAGGTATGTAATTTTGTGGAATCCGAGTACTAACTTTGTATATTATGAATAATAATTTATCAGCTCAAAATACTAATTTTTGGTTTATGGACTACAAAACGGTGCTTTCCTGGGTTGGCAACCCTGCCTTGTTTGACCTTTTGAGAAATGCTCCTGGTTATTTTGAATGAGAATGTTGCAGTGTGTGGATTTTAATCTGGTGTTGAATCAGGGTTGTGTGAATGTGATCATTTAGCCTGTGGATGGGTTTGATTTTAAAAGAATACCCCCCTCCCCCTTCTCTACCCCCCTCCCCTTTCCCCTCCCCTTTCCGAACCCTCTGCCCGGTTTCTCGCACCTTCTGTGTGAAACGTGCTTTTTGTTCTCCCACGTAAAACGTGCGCGCGCGCCGAGCAGTAGGACTGTGGGGCGCGCGCGTCATGCACGCGCTCTATCGGCCTCGGTTGCGTGCGTTGGTGCGGGCGGCGCAAGATGGACGCCAAACGGGGTCAGTGTTTTGTTTTTAATATGAATTTATTGGATTGCTTTGTGCTTTGTTGGTTAAGGCGGGGTTGTAATCCGCGATTTCGAAAAGAAGGAAATGGATTTCCGCTTGTTTTGTTCCTGTGATTTTTATTCAAACGTCATGTTGAAGGGCTGAGGCGCGCGCGAGGAGGTCGCAGTGCGCGTGTCCGGTCGTCCATGTTGCAGTGACAGCAAGTGTCCTGAGGTCGGAATGAAATGATTAATCCTCGATATCCTGAGAAGGACGTGGATCAAGATATATGGGGGGGGGGGTCGTTGTTTTTTTTTTTTTTTTTTTTTTTAATATATATTTAAACGAAATAAATAACTGAGTGTGACGTTGCGGTGAAAGCGCGAGCTCGGTGCAGTGGGGTTGGAGTCGTGCACGTGCTATTTATAGAGCACGCGCAGGCCAGTCGGTGCTTAACCATATGTAGACAATCCTATTGCAAGTGGGTTTAGACTTACTACCAACCCTTAGTACTGCCATTCTACCCGTGTGTGTGTGTGTGTGTGTGTGCAATAATACTGAGACTCCATTCTGATACTGTACCTGTGAATCAGGTGTATTTATGCACACAACTGACATTCATGGTCACGTGTAAAGGTGTAACTCAAACCCATGATCAGGACCCCATGTTGTATTTTTACTAATTTGTGAATGAATAGTGGACTCAGGAATATTTATCATCTCTTCAGATGAATGAAACCAAATTTGACTTGAAAGTAATTTTACTCACACAAGGAATCAGGTCACACCTCTATACCTGGTGCTTTAAACACCAAACCTTGTTGTTAAAGGGGCCATCTCGCATTCCCATGTCAGGGTCCACCTCAGTGGTTTTGTTTACATTTTTGTTCCATTGTATTCCGGAAGCATGTGACCCGTCATTCTGTTAGTTTTTCTGTGCACCCAGATCATCAAGCCCATTGATTTCCTTTAAGGTTCTCTCTTGTTCACTGTTAAGCTTTAAACACCACATGTCTGATATCCCCGCCCCTCCCTCTGACCTCACCGCCCCTCCCTGTGACCTCCTGCGAAACGAACAGGACCAGTTACGACCCTTTGTGATGAAATCATAACGGAATTGATCAGGCCAATTTAATTTATACAAAGCTCCGCCCCAAAACCATGTGATCAAAGAGAAATTGTTGATGGCAGGCATCACTTGGCATCTTTTTAAAATGTTTAAAAGCGAAGTTCGGAGTTTAATAAACATGCAACATGAGGAGCAATGAGTTCTAAGGATGTGAAAGGACATGAGGGGCGTGTCTAAGATGATTGACAAAGATTCCACGAATAAATATTCAGGTTTTGCAGACAGGTTTTTATGCAGTTTTTTTTTTTAAAGCCGTGTGAATACACTTGCTTTGAGATAATGGATTAAAAATTAATTTTAATACTTAAACTTTAGGTACTTTTCAACATTTTGTACTGGAAATAAAAATGTCGTATTTCACCTTTTAAAAACATTTCGTCTGAAGTAAGGCCGTGCATTACATCAGAGTCGATGTGAAGTCTGATTTCTTTGTTAAATATTTGTTATTAAAATTCATTAAACTTGTGCATCATAAAGTTGTAGCGCTGTAGTGGAAAAGTCTAGAAGCTGCAAAGAATCCTGAAGCTTTGTATTGATCCAGTTGTCTGTTTATAATTGGTTACACACCCTGTACTTTAGGTTTTGGCGATCTGTATATTTATACAGAGTATTTTTGATTTGTCGAATTGTGAACTTGAGTCGCTGACTGGCTGCTCTTCTCTGTAGCGTCAATGTTGACTTGTCTCCAAGTCCTCGGGTCAAAAAATAACCTCTTTTACGTCTAAATGTGGATTTGACCCGTCTCGAGTGTCTGAGCAAGTGCTGCAGTCAGAAACACGGCTGTGGATTTATATCCAGCATCTTAAAGCTCGGCTTTTAATCGGATAGAACAGGAGGGACACACACACACAAAAAAGTCATCTTGCTGATAAGATGATTGATTGTGGTCTCATGGCGAATCGTGAATATTTACATAAAAGCTGAAATGATGCGCATTTGTCTTTTAGGGACTGAGTGGAGTGATGCCGCCCTGTTGTTTTTCTGCACATTTCTGACCCAGTAACAGAGAGAGAGATTACATCATCCCCACATGGCAGGCTCCGACCTTTTGTTCAGGCTCAAGTGGAATTTCTAGACATGAACCGATCGGCTCCGAACGAGGTCAGAGAGGTCACATAGCGGACACGTAGACCCTCATTCTGACCCAAGATGGAGTCGCTTTTCGGAAATGGTTCAGTGATGAAAAGGTTTCCTCTTTTAAACAGAATATTCCACAGTGTTTTATTTTTCCTTTTTTTAAATTTCGAAGACATTTAAAGGGCAGAGGAAAAAGTGCAGGGTCATGAGGGTCATCAAATGCAGTCTTTCCCTCTTGTTTATCTGTGGAGTCGTTATTCTGGAGGAAACGGAATCGTTTGGCCATTACAGGGCGCGCCACCCTCATTTCTGTTCCCCCTGCTCACAAGCCGCTAAACATAGGCGTGATTCTCTATACGCGAAACTAGCGGTGTCTGCGCGCGCCTTATTGCCAATTCAAGATGAGAAAACCGTCAGATAAGCCCAACCTGATCGGTCCCAGATGAGTTTAACTCTTTAAATCCGGGTCTCTACAGAACAAAGTCTCATTTTGCAAAACCCCCCCACACACCTTTTCAGCACTTTTTTTTTAAAACAGGCCACGCCTTCTGACTGACAAACAGGCTTCAAAGTCACACGCCCTTTCCATTGAGTGATGGATAAGGCCACACCTGTTGTACTATATAACTGGCAAGCAGTGATGACTCCGCCTCCTAACTGAGACTTACAGATACACGCCACACCCCTGTCTTTAAACTGAGGGGCTTTTTTGTTTGTTTTGGTTTCATTTAACAAATCAATCCTGAGTATTGTAAACAAACTGTTGCTTAAAGCTGGACCCGGTAAAATTTTAGCTGTATACACAAAAAGCCAGATCAGTTGAGATGATCTCAACAGCAATCAATGACTCAATCAGACAGAACAAAGATCAGTGCTGTGAAGCCGCTGTCAAAACACTGGCTTGCGGTCTGTTGAGAAATACGCAATCAGATGCTCTCCTGTTTCTCTGCGTGTGCACGAACGGAGCAAGTCGGGGTGTGTGGCCTTGGTAGGACCTCTGAGGGCAGGAGAGGGTTTAGCCACGCCCTGAAAAGAATTGCTACTGATTTTTTTGGGGCAGGCTTACCAGATTACCAACCCCAGCTTTAAAGGTAGCCTTTTCTTTACAACCACTGATGATGCCTGTTTTCATAGTTCTGTATCATGTCCATTGTGTGTGTGTGTGTGTGTGTGTGTGTGTGTGTGTGTGTGTTTAATTTTAATTAATTTTTCTAAAGAGAATTGATGATCAGAGTTGCTGTCAGTGTACGGCTTTGCTCAGTGTGTATTGCTGTGCCTGCAGTGGTGGAGCTGCTGTACTGGCGCAACGTGAAGAACTCCGGCATCGTGTTCGGCGCGAGCCTCCTACTCCTGCTGTCCCTCAGCGTGTGCAGCATCATCAGCGTGCTGTCTTACGTGGCCCTGGCGCTCCTCTCCGTCACCATCAGCTTCAGGATATACAAGGGCGTACTGCAGGCCATCCAGAAGAGCGACGAAGGCCACCCGTTCAAGTGAGTGACGCCGAGCTCAGCTCGACCGCCGGTTCAGGATATTAAGGAAGAAATTCTACAAGCAAAATAAATAGTCTTAGAAATTTTAAATAAGTTCATGATTACTGTATGTATAAAAACATGTCAGCTGATTTTGGCATGGCATTATGGGATATCGCAGGATTGTATGAAGGCAGCATTATATTATGAAGTCCACTTTTTATTTGCCCTCCTAACAAGTAGCTGAACACACTCACCATAGTTTGGAACCATGCGGTTGTCGCAGTGAACTGTATTCCACGTGAACGTGGGATCGGCCATGCGGGAGTTTGCCCCCGTGACTCTATGTCCGTTTGTCTGTGTCCAGGTTGTACCTGGAGCAGGATGTCGCTCTTCCTGACGAATTAGTCCGCAAATACAGTGACGTCGCCCTCGGGTGGATCAACTGCGCCATCAACGAGCTGCGGCGCCTCTTCTTGGTCGAGGACCTGGTCGACTCCCTGAAGGTGGCACTCTTCTTTTTATATATATATAAATTATATAATTATATATAATAATAATAATATATATATATATATTAATTAGTGTGTGTGTGTCTAAAGAAAATCAGTTTATGCTTAGAAATTGTGGCGTTTTTTTCCCGTGGCGGTTGATCTGAGCCACTGGTTCTGGTATCGCGTCACTTTTAATGCTGTTCGTAATGAAGTTGTAATTTACAGTGTAAATAAAATTTGCTGGAAACACCCGGTGCTGTAATTTAAAGTACTTGTTTTGTCCATGTGATGTCACTGGAGGATCAAACTATTTTTAGTTCTTCTCATTCTTCTCTTCTTTCAACTCCTCCTTTTTCCTCCTCCTATTCTTCTCCTTTTTTCACCTTTTGCTCCTTTTCCTTCTGGTTCTCCTGCCCTTTTTTCTTTCTTTTCCTGACAGATGTAAGTTCTGACCCGGTTCTGTTTATGGTGTTTGTGTGTTTGTTCAGTTTGCTGTGCTGATGTGGATCCTGACGTATGTCGGTGCCTTGTTTAACGGCCTCACTCTTCTCATCCTGGGTGAGTTGCTGTTGTTGTACTCGTGACTTTCAGGACTTTTCTCATTCACTGTGAGTGTCAATTTTATTTAAAATGTTCTGACATAAATATTTATTGTGTGAATATTTTCAGGTCTGGTTGCAATGTTTACCTGCCCAGTAGTGTATGAAAAACACCAGGTCAGTGTTATACTGCATGTTCCTTTTCAAATACTGCAGTATCGTTCTCTTGCTCTCGCACACACACTGTCTCGCTCGCTCTCTCTGTCTCTCTCGCTCGTGCTCAATTGCGTGCGTGCTTGTGCTCTCTCAGATAGCGTAGGCCTCCGTCAGTCCCGAAGGACTATGGCTGCGCTCTGGCCAGTATCCCAACTGGTGATACTCCCCAGTGCGCAGAGCCCGGGTAGGGAGTAATGAGGGACAGGCTGTTACCCAAGCAGCAAGTCCCCCCCTGTCTCGGCGCCACCGGAAGGATCCAATGGAAGGGCTGATACGACTGGGTTCCAGTGCCGCTGCAGGAGAGAAACTACAATTTAGAACAGCCAATTAACCTACAGTGCACGTCTTTGGATTGCGGGGGAAACCGGAGCACCCGGAGGAAACCCGCACAAGCACGGGGAGAACATGCAAACTCCACACAGAAACGCCCAGGCCGGGAATCGAACCCGGGCCTTCTTGCTGTGAGGCGGACGTGCTAACCACTACGCCACCGTGCCGCCGCTCTCTCAGATAGTGCAGCGTATATACACGAGGATGATTTAAATTTGTTCTCAGAAATGGTGTACAGGGAAAAATATGAATTAAAATATGGAGATAAATATTAAAAAAATCAGACTATTTCTTTAAATGTTAAAAAATGCATAATAAACATCTGAAAACCCAAATATAAATATTTATTATAAGAATCAAACCATTTTCACTTATTTTTAAACTTACACATGGTACCTTTAAATTTTATATTTAAGATTTAAATCTACTGGTGATGTTCCAGATTGTAACCAACAGAAATTTTATTCATGATCCTCCCTTTGGAAGCCCAAATGGTTCTGGGCTGCAGTACTGTAGAAACATGATGGTCTTCATGAGAGGGGACCCGTTTCCCATGGAGATATAAACAGCTTATTCTAAATTTATAGAAATGCAATTTTTAAATTAATTTATTTTGTCAATGCTAAATTAATGAAATGTTGTTGATGTGCTGTGTGTAATTCCGCTGATAGTCTGTCTAAAACCGTACATACTGTGCCTTTAATCTTTCTGGCATCATTTCTGTTTCTCACAGGCACAAATCGACCATTACATCTCATTGGTGAGGAACCAGGTCAAGGATATTGTCGGAAAGTAAGTTTATTTATTTATTTATGGATCCTGATTGACGTGATGGCAAGGTGCGTGACTATTCATGCAGAGATCGCAAGTTCGAATCCAGGGTAATGCTGCAGCCATCCATTACCAGGAGCTAATTGGCCGAGCTCTCATGGTAGGGAAGGATGGCGTACACTCGCCGCTTCCCTGTCACTCACATCTCACATTATGGGCATCTGAATGTCAGTATGAGGGGCGTGTGCACGCTTTCACATCTCCCTGTTTAGTGCTGGGTGTGAGATGTGTAAGGCAATGCATGGTGGGTGGGATTTGGATATGAATAAATTACAAAAAAAATTGGGGGGGGGGGGGGGGGGGTTTAAAAAACAGTTATTTATTTATCCAGCACACATGTTTATTGGACTGTGTCCGGGTTAGGATTATTTTTCAAAAGTCAGGGATCCCAGATCTCCACTATTTAACGGAATTCCGCAATTTTTTTTTGTTGTTTTTTCAGCGCCCCCCACCACACACACACACACACACACACACACACACACACACACACACACACACACACACAAACACCCAGCTGAAATATCTCATTTCTTCGATTTCTGAACCAGTTTCCTCTTTTTTTTCTAAACCTCGCTGGGATCCATGAAAAGTACATAATGACTTAGTCTGTTTGTGCTCTAACCCCCCGCCCCACAGGATCCAGGCGAAGATCCCTGGTGCGAAAAAGAAGGCGGAGTGAAAGGCGTTCAGGGAGGGATCAGGGTTTTCCCGTGTCCTGTTCCACGCTCTTATTTTCACAAATCTCTCCACTACTCAAGCCGTCACAGCCGGTGGAAATCCTGCGCATTCTTCTTTCTGCCTTTCTTTCTTCTTTCTCATAACCAGTCGCTACGATGAATTAGTAAACTGTATTTTTTTTTTTTTTTTTTTTTTGAGCCACAGCAGTTTGTATTTATCTCGACACACTGACTGGTATGATAGGACAAGACTGATGTTTTCAGACACAGCGATTATAGTATTCCATTAAACTGGGTTCGTCATCATCTTCTAGGTCCGTATGTGTTTCAGAAATAAATAATTCACATTTTTTTTTTTTTTTTTTTTTTAATGAGGGGGGTGTCATTAACGGTACCGTGTATTATTATTATTATTATTATTATTTTTGAAGTAAGACCTTGGTATCTGTCCATATAATTATGATTTTTTTGGATAAGATTTAGTGTTCCTGTAATTGTACTGTTTTATTGATGAACTGTGTAGAACTCTTTCCCCACAAGCTCCTCGCTCTCATCAAGCGGCTCTTGCGTTGTAACAAGCGAAAGAGTTCGTCCACGAGCGCTTCATGCTTCTGAGTATTTCTAGTCGTAGACTCGTAATAAGAGATAAGAGCGTACACACATTATCCAGACGCCATTTCACCTCATTCATAGCAGCTTACTTAGTGAAAAATTCTTGAAAGGAAAATAATTAAAAAAAAAAGTTTACAAAACATTTGGAGAAATATTTTTAAAAAATGGAGGGGGTTGATTTGTGGACCCGAATAGCGTTTAAATAAAGCTGCAACGTTCTGTAACATGATTAACACTCTGTTTGTTATGCAAGTAATTGTGAACTGATACTTCATGCGGTCGTGGTGAACATCTGTGGAATGCAAAACCTTGTGAAATGTAAAACAAGCACCAATAAAGCTTCTAGACGAAATTTGTGGCTTTATTTTTATGAATTTATTTATTGATTTTTATAGTCACTCGATTATGAGAATTGTGGTTAAGATTAAAATGTTGAGTTGGAATTGTTTTTTAAAAATTAATTTTATATTTATAATTTGAAATATATTGTTTTGAAAACAAGAAAATAAATATTAAATTATTTTTAGCAATAAATGTTTTTAAACTTTTCACAGTACTTAAGAATGAACTGAATTTTATATTATTTTTTTCAATTAATGCAAAACAAATCCATGTGTTTAAAGTATATATAATATAAATATTTTAATGCATTTTAATTTTATGCATTGTGCTTGATATAAAATTTTATATTTAAAAGCAAACAGTAACTTTTTTAATAGGCATTATCTTAAATACGATATCTTAATATACTTTGAATAATTAAAACAAATTAAACAAATTTCTTTACAGTATTGATTATATATTTATTTATTTGTTTATTTGTTTATAAGAAAGTTAAGGTAAGGGCCTTTTTACACCCGAGCCCAGTCAGGCCGGTGCTTATCCCCGGTTTCCGTTGCGTGAAGCGATTAGGAGTTCAACTCCTGGATGGGACGCTAGTCTATCACCGGTTAACTTCCCAGTATATTTTACTGGTATCCATTTATACGAGTCTGAGCTCATCATTATCGTCATCATCATGCATTTTAGAATCCTTTCTTCCCCTAGCAAGGGGGTTCGACAGTCAGGTACAGTAGTAGCCTGAACTTGGTGTCGCCATTCATCCCTGTCCTTGGCCATCTCAACTGTAAGGTTGCAGGAATGAAGGTCCTCCAGAACATTGTCCATCCATGTTTTCCGTGGTCTCCCTCTACTTCTGGTACCTTCTACCTCCAGTGTTTGGCTCTTCCTTATCCAGGAGTGGCTGCGGTATGTGTGCCCAAACCAGTGAAGCCTGTTCCTTCCAAGGATGACCTCAAGGTGGACTAGGTCTAGCCTGCTGTACAGTGTGGCTGTATCCACATGTGCCTGGGTGCTGACTCCGCAAATCCACCTAATCGTAGCCCTCTCATTCCGAAGCAGCATAGAGCGTTCCTCGTTTCTTATCACCCAGCACTCGCTAGCATACAGTAACACTGTGGACACATGAGGCGTAAATTCTTCCTCTAGTGAGCACACTTAGGGTGTGACAGGTGAGGATAGGCAACAGCTCTCTGAATTTGCCCCACACAGCTCTACAGCCTTTTGTGATGCTGGACAGGCTTCCACCTTCAGTGCTGACCGTCTCACCGAGGTAACAGAGCTTGTCGATGACTTCCAGGCTGTGGTTCTCTATGTCAAGCTGGTCGAAAGGGCGTCCATCATAGGCCTCTGCATCTGGGACAGCGAAAGGTTCGATGTTCTCTCAGCCTGCCCTGGGTGCCGCTGCAAGCCTTATGCACCCAGTGAGAGCAGCCTACACAGTAGATGGAATTCCAGCCAACCCCTGCTCTGCATACACCACAGGGGAATTTGCCGGTGTCCTTCAGTATGTTCGTATCCTTGCCACTGCACAGTATCTTCGTCTTTCCCTTGTTGACCCTCAGTCCACAGTGGGGGGTCTAACTGGGATTTGAACACACATCCTAAACATGAGTGCAGCACCCTAACCACTACACCACCGGCCCCAATTTTGATAAGAAAACCTTAATAAAAGTATATCTGCATCTGTGAAAGTTAAATCATGGTTCTCCATGAAGGCTCAGTGTAATGTGATGGTGTATGTGCTCCAGATTTGTAATAGTTCTATTGTTTTTTTTTTTGTTTTTTTTTTAAAAGAATATGAGGTGCATTGTGCATCACTGAAGTTTTATAAACAAGATGCAGTGGAACATGTTACATCACTGCCATATTTCCAGTTTATCAGATCATGACTCCGCCCATGTCCGGGTGTTGTCTCAAAAGTCAGTATCTATGAATACACAGACATGTTGGTGTCATATTAGGAATTCTTGGACAGTGCAAACCTCTTCGAAGCCCAGCAATCCTGAATATAAACAAGTGTTCTGTCGAACAATGTTAAAGGATCCTTTAAAAAAATTCCTGGATCCAGAATTTGATCTGGATCGTCTGCAAAATCGATGGAAAATTTTCTTGTCCAATGTCCTGCTTCTGATAGAAATTTCACGAAAGTCCGCACATAATTTTTGTCATAATCTTCCTAATAATCAAACAAACCGAGGCACTTCCTCAGTGAATGTAAAAATAAAAGATTCTTACCTGGATCTTGGTTTGCTTTGAACATTTGTGGTTTATAAATTAAAGCATTATTTAATAATATAAAATATATAAAGGTCTGATCAGCTCTGTCACACTTGGACTGGACCTTACCTCAACAGAACAGATTCTTGGATAAATTGGAAAACCAGCTGCACCTCAGACCTCCTCAGCATCTCAACATCATTGTTAGCATCATCCCTGACGTCCTCACTCTTGATCTTGTAGTTGTATGAACATATCCCTACAACCTGGCCTCAGACTTGAGTGGAAATCCTTCCAAGAAGAATGGAGCTCATTCTAACAAAACAAATGGGAATAGATGATCAGTAAGAAGTGTCCTGGTGAGGCGGTTACAAACTTCTGATTGTATCATGTCAGTCCATAAAGAAGAACCAACTGAACTGCTGTCACACTATTACACAAGACTGTCTCAGCCAACTACGGTCGAGGGTGATGTACACCTTGAACAGCTTGCCAGTCCATCACTGGACCAACACACAACCATTTACACTTGCACCCAGGGGCAATTTGGAACAGCTAGATAGCCTAATGCGCATGTCTATGAAGGAGGAAACTGGGGTACTGAGAAGAAACCCATGCAAGCACACGGAGATGTTCTCGTCATAAACCTGGATACATCTGCCAAGAGGTGCTGAGGCTGTAAATCAACTATCATCATGTCTCCAGAATTTTGAACAATGAACCGCTTGATCCTAATTAGGGTGGCGGGGAGGCTGGCGCCCATCCCTGCCTACTCCAGGTGAGGGCGAGGTACACCCTGGACAGCCTGCCAGGCCAGAGCACGACCAACACTCACACAGCCATTCACACCTACAGGCAATTTGAAACAGCCAAGTAACCAACTGTGCATGTTTTTGGACTGTGGGAGGAAACCGGAGTACCCCGAGGAAACCCACCCAAGCACGAGGAAAACATGCAAACTCTACACATAAAGGCTCAAGCTGGGAATCGAACCAAGCACCTGTGAGGCGGATGTGTGAACCACTACGCCGACCTGCTGCTGTCAATCACACTTTGTATTTTTAAATGATCACTGATTATTATTTTGTCACATATTTGAACGAAAGAAATAATTAGCTTATAAATCTAAGTAAGCAAATAATTTTATTCTGATTTAATTCGTATTTTTAAATTTTATTTATTTTAACGCTTTTATCATGAAAAACAGTTGTATATTATTTCACCTCAGCTTCCTTTTTTCAGTTGCAGTTAACAAGTCCGTATCTTGAATTGTTCTTTCCTCGGAATACAGTGAACTCTCTATAGCCTCCATGCTATATATTTCACGCCCAAAGTAGGGCGCCTATGAAGGGAGCATTACGCTATTTTGCCACGCCCACTGTTTGGCTGTACAGCTAGTCAGGTTTAAGATAGCTACAATTCATCGGTTAGGATTTCGACCGAGCATTGACATAGAAATGAATAGAATATTATATTAGTAAATTCTAAATGTAGTCAATTAGTGACTCGAAGGGATGTCGTTGATTAAAAATGTTATGTTCTGTATGTTGTTACTGTTAGCTAGCTAGCTAGCTCATGTAGCTAATGAACCGGTTAGTCATATGATCTGACTAGCTTGCGTTTCCTTTATAGATGATGATTAGCATCTATTTATTTTTCTCAAGAAGGAGAAAATGCTTTATTGATAGTTTTTCTAGGAAATTATACACTGTTTCTAGCTAATGCTGCGATTTATATGAATCAATGTCTTTCTTAAAGCTTTGAGTTAGCTCTCGCAGAGTCATACACAATATATAATATATATATCATATATATTTAATATATAATAATCAAAAATTATCATCAACTGTAGGGAATTTAATTTGTTTCTATCATCATCATCATGGCTGCAGAACTTCAAGCCAAGTACAGCAAACTGGCTCAAGAGTACTCAAAGGTAAACAACAACAATGTTAATAATAATAACAACAACAATAGTATTAATAATAGTAATGTTCTTGTTGTTGTTAAGGTTCCATCATCGCAATGCTTTAAATGTTAGATTCTTCTTTTCAAATGTAAAACCATTTATATATATATATATATATATATATATATATATATATATATATATATATAAATTACATTCATTTTAACTTGTTGAAATATACTTTACTTATGTTATGAATTATGACTTATATCAAAAAGGGGCATATAGAAGATTGAATTGACCTTTGTTTGGTCGCATTATACAGTCAAAAGGATTCTGCATCACGTTTTAAATTATTACATTTAAATGTGTTCAATAACTTTCTTTATTTGTAAGGCTACGGTCTGAGTGAATATTAATAGCATATCAAACTTCTATATTATTGTACCTATTCAGGCTTTGTGTGGAACCAGGGATCATTTTATATTGTTGCTAATTTTGTTCACTTAATAAAATAAGGCTATGCATCTGTACATTTTATAATGTGTGTGTGTGTGTGTGTGAATGAACAAAGAAGAATTTTAATTTATTTATTTGGAATCAATCAATAAATAAATAAATAAATTGAATTTGATCCTTGTTCATAGTTCTACTCCCAGGCTTGGTGTGGATGTTTCTGTTTGTAGTTTATGTTTTTCCTGTGCTTGCATGGGTTTCATCTGGGAACATGGGTTTACTCCTATAGTACAAAGACATGCACTTTAGGCTGTTTTGAATCAGTGTGAGTGTAAATGATTTGTGTGTGTGTGTGTGTGTGTGTGTGTGTGTATTTACATACATACATACATACATACATACAGGGATGCCCCACTTTTCGTGGTTAGTTGGGACCGAGATCCCCCTCGGCCGCCGAATTCCACGAAGTAGGCTCAATCTCCCTGACTGATATATATGTACATGTATATAATATCAATATTTTGATGGGGGTTTGATGGGGGGGTTTTGAGTTGTTTTTTTTGTTTGTTTGAGTTTTTTTGCTTGTTGCATAATTAGTCTTGTTATGCCGCATTTTCCTTAACTTTATCACCTATTCATCCTTAATTTCCTTATTTTTAAAATTTTTCGATGAACATTTTTTTAAAAACTACAATGCACTGAAGCGCACTACTTCATGCTTCAATTCATGCGGCTTCAGTGCATCGTGTTTTTTTTTTTTCTTTTTTTTTTCTCAAAAAATATTAATCAAATTAAAAAAATAAGGACATGAATGAAGAATAGCTGAAAAAGTTAAGGGAAATGCCACAAAACAAGGCTAATTATGCAAACCAAAAACACAAATCCCTCACTTTTCGTGGTTATTTGGGACCGAGATTCCCCCCCCTCGACCGCCGAATTTCATGAAGTAGGATCAATCTCCCTAACTGATGTATATGTACATGTATATAATATCAATATTTTGATGGGGGGTTTGAGTTGTTTTTTTTTTTTGTTTGTTTGTTTTGGGTTTTTTTTTTTTTTTTGCATAATTAGTCTTGTTATGCTGCATTTTCCTTAACTTTTTCACCTATTCGTCCTTAATTTCCTTATTTTAAAAATTTTTCGATGAACATTTAGAAAAAAAAAAACACAATGCACTGAAGCCGCATGAATTGAAGCGTGTATTGAAGCACGCTACTTCGTGCTTCAATTCATGCGGCTTCAGTGCATCGTGGTTTTTTTTTTTCGAATTAAAAAAATAAGGACATGGAATGAAAAATAGCTGAAAAAGTTAAGGAAAATGCCACAAAACAAGGCTAATTATGCAAAACAAAAACACAAACCTAACCCCCCCCCATCAAAACTACTTAAATTTTTTGTGAGGTGTGCATCTGTGTGTGTGTGTGTGTGTGTGTGTGTGTGTGTGTATTTATATTTTATTTACATCTTATGCATGATTTTTGAATTTTTAATTATTATAAGAGGACCAGGTAGTAGCAAAGATATGAAAGGCGAAGGGAGGAGGGCATTGAAGAGGATGAAGAATGGAAAGGCAGTTGGTCCTGATGACATACTGGTGGAGGTATGGAAGTGTCTAGGAGAGATAGCAGTAGATTGTTTGACAGGATCATTCAACAAGGTCTCCGAGAGTGAGAGGATGCCAGAGGAATGGAGGAGAAGTGTGCTGGTGCCCATTTTTAAGAACAAGGGAGACGTGCAGAGTTGTGGCAACTACAGAGGGATAAAGTTGATGAGCCATACAATGAATTTATAGGAAAGAATAGTGGAAGCTAGACTAAGGGCAGAATTTGTGAACAACGGTTTGGTTTCATGCCAAGAAAGAGCACCACAGATGCAGTGTTTGCTTTGAGGATGTTAATAGGGAAGTACAGAGAAGGTCAGAGGGAGCTGCATTGTGCCTTTGTGGATCTGGAGAACGCATATGACAGGGTGCCGAGAGAGGAACTGTGGTATTGCATGAGGACGTCTGGAGTGGCAGAGAAGTATCAGGACATGTATGAGAGATGTAAGACAGTGGTGAGGAGTGCTGTTGGTGTGACAGAAGAGTTCAAGGTGGAGGTGGGACTGCATCAAGGGTCAGCTCTGAGCCCCTTCTTGTTTGCTGTGGTGATTGACCGGCTGACAGATGAGGTTAGACAAGAATCTCCATGGACTATGATGTTTGCAGATGACATTGTGATCTGTAGTGACAGCCGAGAACAAGTGCAGGGAAATCTAGAGAGGTGGAGGTATGCCCTAGAATGTCCTGGAGAGGAATGAAGGTTAGCCTAAGTCAGACAGAATACATGTGTGTGAACCACAAGGACCCAAGAGGAACGGTGAGGTTACAGGGAGCAGAGATAAAGAAGGTGGAGGATTTTAAGTACTTAGGCTCAACAATCCAGAGCAATGGAGAGAGTGGAAAAGAGGTGAAGAAGCATGTGCAGGCAGGTTGGAATGGTTGGAGGAAAGTGTCCGGTGTGATAGGAGGGTATCGGCAAGAATGAAAGGAAAAGTGTACAAGACGGTGTTGAGGCCAGCTGTTGTATGGTTTAGAAACAGTGGCCCTGGGGAAAAGACAGGAGGCAGAGCTGGAGGTAGCAGAGATGAAAATGTTGAGGTTCTCTTTGTGAGTAACGAGGATGGATAGGATCAGGAATGAGTCCATCAGAGGGACAGCACATGTCAGATGTTTTGGAGACGAAGTCAAAGAGGCTAGATTGCGATGGTTTGGACATGTACAGAGGAGGGATAGTGAGTATACTGGTAGTAGGATGCTGAGGTTGGAACTACCAGGCAGAAGGCCCAGAGGAAGACCAAAAAGAAGATTCATGGATGTGGTGAAGGAGGACATGAAGGCAGTTGGTGTAAGAGAAGATGATGCAGAGGATAGTGTGAGATTGAGGCAGATGATTCACTGTGGCGACCCCTGAAGGGAACAGCTGGAAGGAAAAGGTGTGAGTGTGTGTCTGTGTGAGTGTGTGTCTGTGTGAGTGTGTGTCTGTGTGAGTGTGTGTCTGTGTGAGTGTGTGTGTGTGTGTGTGTGTGTGTGTGTGTGTGTAATGATTTATTTATTTTTTTAAACCATGATGCACTGAAGCCGCATGAATTGAAGCGTGCTGATTCTTGCTTCAATTCATGTGGCTTCAGTGCATCGTGTTTTTTTTTTTTTTTCCCCAAAAAATATTCATTGAATTTAAAAAAAAAAAAAAAAGGAAATTAAGGAAGAATAGGGGAAGAAGTTAAGGAAAATGCCACAAAACAAGACCAATTATGCAAAAAAAACCCAAAACGCTAAACCAACAAAAAACAACCTAAAAACCTCATATCAAAACTAATTACATTTTGTGAGGTGCGTGTGTGCGTGCATTTATAGCATTGAATATGTATTTATTGATATTATATACACACATTATTATATATTATATACACACATACACGTGGGGGGGGGGGTTTGATCCTACATCTCAGAATTTGGTGGTCGCGGGGAGATCTCTGTCCCAATTAATCGTGGAATTTTAATATAAAATTTAAAAAATAATTTTGTTTGTGTGTGTTGGACTGGCGAGCTGTATCAGGGTTTACCTCGGTTTCACTCAGGGCTGGCTTAGATAGGCTTTAGCCTCCCTGCAATTCTCGAGCTTTTTTTATCCATTCATTGAAAAATGAATGAATGAGAAAAGGATTTGGACTTTTTTTTTTTTAATTAGTTTTGTAAATTCTTTTTTTAGTGGCATTTTTCTGCTGTTATAAAATGTAAAATAATAATAATCACCTGAATGTTTTAACTCCTGTTATAAGTGAGTGCCAGCTCTGTCTCCTGTAGTTAATAGATAAACTTTGTCATGTGGCAGAAATGTTTATTCTGCAGGTTTCCTTAGTGGTTGTTATTGTCGAGTGTTTCCTTCCTGTACGCTGTGCCATAGCAGGATTCGGGTTTTCTCATCGTCAAATCACAACTTCATGTCAGTTTCTTTACTGAGTGTGTACACTGATCCTATTTATTTATTTATTTCTGCAGCTCAGAGCACAGAATCAGGTCCTGAAGAAGGCTGTTGTGGACGAGCAAGCCAACTCCAACTCCTTGAAGGTACTGAGTTGAAAGTGGTGTGTGTTTAATGACTGAGTGCTCAGTACCTGATATCCTGTGCAGTAAACAAGTTTTACATCTGAACTCGAACCCCGTAAGCTTTAGGAACTCGAACGTCAAAACTGGCTCGTGGTGACGGTTATGAATTTGTCATGATTTCACTTTTGGCTTTTATAAGTATTAAACATGGACTACACTTCTACGTGTTAACAATTTTTTTTTTAAACTCTCTTATATGAAGTGACCATCAGGAAGTCTTGCCCCTTCTGACAATCCCACATCTCTTTTCCAACGTCTCATTTGCTTGCTTGCTTTTCGCCAAGAAATGAAATCTTTCACTGTATCTTTAAGTCTGTGTGAATATTATATGCATGTACTTACTATAACATCGGTTACGTAATCATTACGGACAGCCAGCCAGTCATTATAGGTAAATAAATCTGACTGAGTGATCAGGACCCTGACATGGATCAGAGTGGGCTCGAAACATTCTGAAGGGGAATTGACTGGCTCACTCGACGCCATCCTTCTTATGACATGATGACTTGCTTCAAAAATCCATAATTTGATGCTATATATTTTATAGGTTGTTGTCCATCTGTAATCTGGCACACCATAGCAACAGACTGTTTTACATTATGGTGTGTTCATAAAAGAAATGACAAACCGGTGCCTACTGTGACTGACCAATCAGAATAGAGGATTAAAGTAAGCCATGCATTAATTGTATTTATCAGAAACAATGCATGTGCTGAGTGTTGTTTTTCCTGTCCATGGTTCATTCATTCATTTTCTGTAACGGTGTAATCCTAATTAGGGTTGCAGGGAGGCTTGCGCCCATTCCAGCCGATTCCGGGAGAGGGCAGAGTACACCCTGGACAGCTTGCCAGGCCATCGCAGGGTGGAAACATGCTGACGGCTTTGCAGCTATTTTTGTTGAAAGTCAGCAATGGTTCTTCTACATGAACCTCACACCATAGACAGTGAGAGACATGGCCCGCCTTTGATAACCCAGTTAGTGCACTGGGAGGAACAGTGACAACCTGTGGAGATTGGGGCTTGAACCCTCAACTTTAGGGTCAGTGATCCAGCACCTTTACCACCAGGCCACCACTGCCACATATCCATATTTATGTCCCACCTCGTTCCTCTTCCGACAGCAAATCACGACTTTTCTGTGTGGCGTTTTCAGCATAAAATGTAGTACTGGTGCTATATTCTGAGCTTATTGGGATCACTTCCTGTCCAAACGTAGATCTTCGATGAATGGTGGAGCCGCAGAAAGTCTTCTATGCCGTTATTGCAAGTGGGAGGGGTCTGCCCACAGAGACACTAGTTAGTCACGTGAGCTGTATGTAAAATGTATGTGGAAAAGGGTAGATTGCTCTTTCCTCCAGCTCTACACACAATTAGGGAGGAGAAACAAACATTGTGAAGCATTGTACGCATTTTCAGTCGTCTGATTTGAATACCGATTCTTATTGGTTGTTATATTTGATTCGTTAAACCTTCCCTGTCATGGTTTAAAAGTTTTCTGAAGTTGGCGGAGTCTTGAAGCACCGTTTCTGTCGAACGATGTCCTTTTATAGATGAATACATTTTTTAATGTTGGGATTTTCTGGCTTGCAGGAGGAAGTGAAACAGCGTGAACAGAGCCTGCGTAAAGCTGAGCAAGAAATGGACAGCCTGAGCTTCAGGAACCAGCAGTTGGCCAAAAGAGTGGAGCTGCTGCAGGAGGAGCTACAGCTCACCGAGGCCAAAATTAAAAAGGGAAAGGTATACTGCGTCCAGAGTTTTATACCAGTGTAAACACAGCGTTTGTACTCTCGGCTCTGAATTCACACTTCGTTATATTGTTTTCTCTTCAGAATAAAGGAGATTCGCCATCTCAGCCCAGCTACCAGACTCAGAGCGTATTCGATGAGGACCTACAGAAGAAGATCCAGGAGAATGAGAGGCTTCACATCCAGGTACAGTGGTACCTCACCTTACGAAAGTCTCACCAAATGAAAAATTCAGGTTATGAAAAGCATTTTCCTAAAATTTTTTGTCTCAGGATACGAAACAAGTTCACGTTAAGAAAGCGGCATCTTAAAAATTCAAACACGCCATTCAGACATGAAAACACGCCATTCAAACAATGCACGAGCTGCTGTCCCATCAATGACGTTCAAACATCCCGACCCGCTGGCCTCCCATTGGCTAACAACTGAGCTGTCATTCATGTCACCTTCACTCAAGTGCCATCTTGGACAGGGATCCCATTGCCTAGGAGGAATGACGCATCTGCCTCCCATTGCCTATTATAGAGCTGAATCCACCATGATGCTTTTTGTGTAAAGGACAAAGTTACTGTTGTTTTATGTTTTATTTCTTGACTCAGGCTTTTAACCTTCCATAAACATTTGTAAGATTATAACTCTGCTAAGAAGACATGGTCAACACGCGTGTGCGCGTGCACGCACACACACACACACACACACACACACAAACACACACACACACGTGTGTGTGATTTCCGTTGCGAGTGAGCAGAAGAAACGGGCTCGAGTGATATCACAAAGGAATATGGACAAACCTGTTTACCATCAGTACGATATTGAAGCAGAAGGAGGTCTTAAAATATATGCTTTTATAATTTTTAAAGGGTTTACGGGGTAGTATTGGGAGCCTTGGAACGAATCACACGTTTTACATGTAAAATACGGTTCAACTTGTGAAAAATGTAGGTTACGAAAAAAGCTCTGGAACGGATTAATTTCATAAGGTGAGGTACCACTGTAATGGAATAACAATAAATGAATAAACGAGTAGAAAGGTGCCAGATATTCCAAAAATCCCCCAATAACACCATGGTTGCCATGGTGACCTAAAGAAAGCTGGCGGTTTGGAACCTTGTGATTTCCAAAGTGATTTAAAATAATAGCTTTTCTCGTACTGGTGTGAAATGATCCTGTTTTATAATTGACCAATGGGAATCGAGCATTTAAATGAGCAGTTCAATAATCATAAAGAAATCTCTTAACATTAACCAAGTAATAAATCATTAAGATGTAGTCGTTGTCGCTGCATAATTGTAGCAGGTAAGCGTTAAGAGCCTTGTGGAGTCTGGCAGATGTTGGATTTTCCCACACAGTCACTTAAGTGCGGAACTACGGCGGTAGCTGAGCTGCACCTTTAATGCTCTTTCAGTTCTATGAGGCGGACGAGCTGCATCGTCAACAGGAGGCCCAACTCCGAGAAAGACTGGAGCAGCTGGAGAAAGACGCCGAGCAGCACCAAGCAGTGGTGGACGGACTGGCGTCTAAATACATGGACACCATCGAGAAACTGCAGAGCGACAAGGCTCGTCTCGAGGTAAAGCCAAGACACTCGGGGTTCTAACACGGATATTAAAATTGATCTTTTTCGTCTACGGCGCCACAGGACGTGTTGTTGTGTCTGTGTTGTGTAGGTTAAGGTCCAGACGCTGGAGAGAGAAGCCAAGGAGTGTCGGCTCAGAGCTGAGGAATGGTACAGAGCTTGTGTATCTGAGACATCGTGTATAGGATAACCTCAGGCAGGCGTTCATCTCTGAATGTGCATCATTCCCTCTGTGTCTGTACAGCCAGCAGCAGCTGAGGAAATATCAGAGCGAGCTGAGCACGCAGCTTAAACACAACAGCAGTGTGATCCAGGAGAAAGTGCCCTTCAACGACACCAGTCTGTATCCACCCTGCCCTTCCTCTTCCTTCTCTCCGCCTCATTTCCTGTCGCTAACATTAACCGATCTAATCTTGCTCTGTGTGCGTATGCTGCGGTTATTTGTTTGTGCAAGTTCTTTTTAGTGGGGAAAAAGTTTCAAAAGGAATCTAAACTAAGGCTTCATTAGTATTGGCACCCCGTGTAAATGAACTAAATTCATTTAGCTATCGATTTGTAAATTTGTTTACTATTCTCTCTGACTAGGTTTATTTCCATTAAGAGTTAACACCTTTATGATTCAGGAGGGCAGTGGTGGGCCGGTGGGAAAAGTCCTGGATTGAAGATCCTAAGGTTGGGGATTCAAGCCCTACTATCACCGGGTTGTCACTGCCCCCCCCCCCCCCCCCCCTAACTGAGTTGTCAAAGGCCAGCTGTCTGGTGAGAGGTTCATGTAACAGAACCATTTCTGGCTTTTGTAAAGAGGAGCTGCATAGCCATCAGTGTGTTTCTGCCCCGCGATGGACTGGTGAGCTGTCCAGGGTGTTCTCTGCCCTTGCCCAGAGTCGGCTGATTTGGGTGCCAGCTTCCCCTTACCCTAATTAGGATTATAGGTAAAGTCCTTTGAGCTTTTTACACCCGAGCCTAGTGGCTTATCAGGCCGGTGCTTATCCCTGGTTTCCATAGCGTGAAGCGACCAGGAGTTCAACTCACGTTACCTTCCCAGTATATTTTTACTGGTTCCCATTTATACTGCTGGGTCAACAGAGGCACACTTGTGGTTGAGACCCTTGCCCAGGGGTTTTACCACAGTGGGGGTCTAACTGGGATTCGAACACACAACCTCCCGATCATGTGCCCAGCACCCTAACCACTACACCACCGGCCCCACAATTAGGATGAAGTGGTTCAGAAAATGAGTAAATGAATAATTTTATGATTACTTGCAATTTTATTATTATTAGGCTGTTGTACATGCTCTGATCTCTGGTGAAGATGTGATAGTATGGCTATAAATGTGTGTTATTATTATTACAAAGGATAAGATTAAAATTATATGCAATAAATTAAAAAATAAATTAATTACATTGTTTTTTTTTGTACGTGAATGAAATGCATAATTTAAATAAAAGTGAAAACTGAACTGTCCAGGGTGTTGGCTAAGGTAGGCTGAGGTATGTACCTGCCTCCACACAACCCTAGTTAGTATTTCAGAAAATGAATTAATAAAAATCCACTCTTTCTTGGTCTTTCGTTCTTTAATTTGGCCCTCGAAATAAATCCGAAAAGTAAAAATAAGCACAAGATTATTCGAAAGGAACTAAGATAAATTTCCAAACCCACTTATTTATTGAAACAAAACATAAACAAATGCAACGTGCACAGATCAAGATCTGAATTTCTCGTTAATGTTTTAATGAACTTTAAATACGACGTTGTCTTTGTGATTAATCCTTCCAGAGCGCTGGGTGGAACTGATGTTTTTCTGTCATATTTTCTCCTTTCTGCAGAATACAGTAACTATAACAGCTTGAATGTCCCCACACACAACCGCAGACATCAGGTAAGTAATCAGCACCGGTGTCACTACAGTACACACGCCACCATCCAATTGGATGATTATGGTTTCTATGGTAACAGTGAACACACAAGGATGTTATATACATATAAATCGAAAGAGCTTTTTTTACCTAATTTATCCAATTCTCACCCATCAGATATTGCCTTCCCTGTCACATGATCTCCACCGAACAGGGAGGGGCAAAAACACACACACCCCCTACTCTTTTCGAACTGTGGCCCATGTATATTTGATTGCAGTCTAACACACTTGGAAGGAAAGTGCTATTCCTCAAGAGCCTGTAACAGTGAATTTCTCCATTGTGAGATTAATAAAGCTGTATCTTATCTTATCTTATCTTATCTTATTCACCCCGTTGTACAAATTAGCTCACAGACGCCCGTGATTGGCTGGCGATCGCTGTGAGTGATAGGGAAGTGAGCGTATGCTGTCCCTCCCTCTTGTGAGAGCTCAGCCAATCAGCTCCCATGAACCATGAACTCCTGGCCACGGACAGCTGTGGTACTAAACCGGATTTGAACTTGCGATCTCCGGGTTAAAAAGAGCATGTTTTTAATCTGATCGCTCGGTGTAAATACAGTTATCCTTTGCTACTTCACGCCTTCAATTCATGAGTTTTTTTTTTTTAAATTTTAAACATTCATTTAATTAATAAATAAGGAAATTAAGGAAGAATAGGGAATAAGTTAAGGAAAATGTCACAAAACAATGCAAATTATGCAAACCCCCCCCCCCCCCCAAAAAAAAAAAAACCCCCAAAACAAGCAAAACAACCCCCCCATCAAACCTACTTACATTTTTGTGTGAGGTGCACATCTGTGTGCGTGCCTGTCTGTATGTGTGTGTGTATTTATATTTTATTTACATCTTGTGCATTATTTGTGAATGTTTAATTGTTATTTCAGCATTTATAGCGTTGAATATGTATTTATTGACATTATATACACATATATATTTACGTATATGTCAGTCGGGGGGAGGGGTGATCCTACTTTGCGGAATTTGGCAGTCGCGAGGGGATCTCAGTCCCAATTAACCGTGGAAGGTGAGGGATCCCTGTATATAAACTGTATTTTTTTTTGGTATAACAGGTTGTCAGTGTTTGTTTTTTTTTGTTTTTTTTGTATGATTCGATCTGTATGATGATGATGTGTTTAGTTGAAAGCTCGGGACGCGGCAGGACAGGCTGTGGGCTTCGTCCAGGATCTTGTCTCTGCTCTCCTCAACTTCCACTCGTACACAGAACAGAGGGTTCACATTTACCCCCTGGACTCATCTATCGAACCCATCTCACCTCTCAATCAGAAAGTACTCTCTTTCTCTCTCACACACACACACACACACACACACACACACACACACACACACACACACACACAAGCCCAGTGCCTCAACTCTTCTAATTTGTTTGTGTGAAGTTCTCTCAGTACCTACATGAGAACGCTGCTTATGTGCGCCCTCTGGAGGAAGCAATGTTACAGCTGCATCAGAGCATCACCGAGGACACGGTCACAGTACTGGTGAGTCTGGATAAAGAGACAAAATGCTGATTAATATCACGGAACTGAACTGTGGCTGGAAATATTACTTGGCGTTTTATTTTCTGTGTGTGTGTGTGTGTGTGTGTGTGTGTGTGTGTGTGTGTGTAAAAAGGAGACGACTAAGAAACTGCAGGACTTTTCCAAATCTTTCTGCATATACACGACTTTTCTGCAGAAAATCCTGCCGTATCAGCTCAAAAGGTGACGATTTCAAAATCCTGAATTAAATTATGCAATGAAACAATTAAAATAAAGTACATTCAGGTGATCTATTTAAATGCAATAAAACATTAGTGGTTAGCACGTCCGCCTCACAGCAGGAGGGTCCTGGGTTAAAGTCCAGGGCTCGACGAAGGCATTTCTGTGTGGAGTGTGCATGTTCTCACTGTGATTGTGTAGGTTTCCTCCAGTTATTCCAGTCTCCAGCACCTTTTACCACCAGGCCACCACTGCCACATCAGGGTACTTGTAGCAATGAGTAATATTTCAAACATTAATTTTGCCGAATTGCTTAATTCTACTATGGTTGTGGGGATGGTGGTGCCTATCTCCGCTGAGTCCATTGCAGGGCAAAACAAACACACAAGCAATCACACCCAATGGCAATTCGGAACAGGTAGTTAGCCGAATGTGCATGCCTTTGGTGAACTGCGGGGTGGAACTGGAGTAACTGGTACATGGGAAGAATGTGAAAACACCACCCAGATATTCCCTGACTGAGACCGGGACTTGAACCCAAGACCTTCTTGCTGTGAGGTGGATGTAGTTGCTACTATGCCACCGGGCCACCCTGAATAATTATTATATACAGTATGAGTGTAATACTCATTATCTTTCCTGGTTTGCTCTCTCTCTCTCTCTCTCTCTCTGTAGTTTGGATGAAGAGTGTGATGTCCCTCTCTGCTCAGCTTCCTTAAGCACTAAGAACCTTGAATTAGAGGGTGATATGAAAAGGGTCACTGCAGTGTTTGAGAAGTTGCAGAACTACATCAGTCTCTTGGCCTTACCGAGTGAGTCCAGCACACGGTATTCATTTATAACACACATGCATACACAGATGTTTATTAATGAGTGATGGAGTGGCTGTTGTGCAGGTGTGCGTACAGATGCCATGCCTCAGTGCAGCTCCAGCGCGGTTTTCACGCAACTCGCTGCTTGTTTACACGGCCTGCACGATGCCATCAAGGGTGAGTCCACAACACTAAATTTTATTATTAACATATATTAAAAAAATCAAGTATGTACAGTGATCCTTCGCTACTTCACGCTTCAATTCATGCGGCTTCAGTGCATCGCCTTTGTTTTTTAATATTCATCAAATTAAACATTAAGGAAGAATAGGGGAAAGTTAAGGAAAATGCCACAAAAATAAGACCAATTCTGTAAAAAAAAAAAAAAAAAAACCCCAAACAAACAAACCAAAAACAACCCAGAACCCCCCAACAAAACTACTTATATTTTTATGAGAGGTGTGCACCTGAGTGTGTGTGTGTGTGTGTGTGTGTGTGTGTGTGTATTTATATTTTATTTACATCTTATGCATTATTTTTGAAGGTTTAATTGTTATTATAAGCATTTATAGCATCGAATATGTATGCTAGGTTGGACAGTAAAGAGGGAGAAAATGATTTATACAGGTTGGCACAGCAGAGAAATAGAGATGGGAAGGACATGCAGCAAGTTAGAGTGATTAAGGACAGAGAGGGAAATGTATTGACTGATGACAGGACTGTGCTGGGAAGAGGAAAAGAGTACTTTGAAGAGCTGATGAATGAGGAAAATGAGAGAGAGAAAAGAGTAGGAGTGGTGACTGTCGAGGACCAGGAAGTAGCAAAGATTAATAAGGGTGAAGTGAGGAGGGGATTGAAGAGGATGAAGAATGGAAAGGCAGTTGGACCTGATGACATACCAGTGGCGGTATGGAAGTGTCTAGGAGAGGTAGCAGTAGATTTTCTGACAAGAACATTCAACAAGGTCTTAGAGAGTGAGAGGATGCCAGGGGAATGGAGGAGAAGTGTGATGGTGCCCATTTTAAGGAACAAGGGAGATGTGTAGAGTTGTGGCAACTACAGAGGGATAAAGTTGATGAGCCATACAATGAATTTATAGGAAAGAATAGTGGAAGCTAGACTAAGGGCAGAGGTCAGCATTTGTGAACAACAGTTTGGTTTCATGCCAAGAAAGAGCACCACAGATGCAGTGTTTGCTTTGAGGATGTTAATAGAGAAGTACAGAGAAGGTCAGAGAGAGCTGCACTGTGCCTTTGTGGATCTGGAGAAAGCATATGACAGGGTGCCGAGAGAGGAACTGTGATATTGCATGAGGACGTCTGGAGTGGCAGAGAAGTATGTTGGAGTGGTGCAAGACATTTATGAGAGATGTAAGACAGTGGTGAGGTGTGCTGTCAATGTTACAGAAGAGTTCAAGGTGGAGGTAGGACTGCATCAAGGGTCAGCTGTGAGCCCTTTCTTGTTTGCTATGGTGATGGACAGGCTGACAGACAAGGTTAGACACAATTCCCCATGGACTATGATGTTTGCAGTTGACATTGTGATCTGTAGTGAGAGCAGAGAACAAGTACAGGAAAATCTAGAGAGGTGGATGTATGCCATGGAAAGGAGGGGGAATGAAGGCTAGCCTCAGTAAGATGAACATGTGTGTGAACGACAAGGACCCAAGAGGAACGGTGAGGTTACAGGGAGCAGAGATAAAGAAGGTGGAGGATTTTAAGTACTTGGGCTCAACAATCCAGAGCAATGGAGAGTGTGGAAAAGAGGTGAAGAAGCATGTGCAGGCAGGTTGGAATGGTTGGAGGAAAGTGTCCGGTGTGATAGGAGGGTATTGGCAAGAATGAAAGGAAAAGTGTACAAGACGGTGTTAAGGCCAGCGATGTTGTATGGTTCAGAAACAGTGGCCCTGGGGAAAAGACAGGAGGCAGAGCTGGAGGTAGCAGAGATGAAAATGTTGAGGTTCTCTTTGTGAGTAACGAGGATGGATAGGATCAGGAATGAGTCCATCAGAGGGGACAGCACATGTGAGATGTTTTGGAGACAAAGTCAAAGAGGCTAGATTGAGATGGTTTGGACATGTACAGAGGAGGGATAGTGAGTATACTGGTAGTAGGATGCTGAGGTTGGAACTACCAGGCAGAAGGCCCAGAGGAAGACTAAAGAGACGATTCATAGATGTGGTGAAGGAGGACATGAAGGCAGTTGGTGTAAGAGATGATGATGCAGAGGATAGTGTGAGATCGAGGCAGATGATTCACTGTGGCGACTCCTGAAGGAAACAGCCGAAAGGAAAAGAAGAAGAAGATACACATATACATGTACGTATACGTCAGTCGTGGTGGAGCTGATCCTACTTCACAGAATTCGGTGGTCGCAGGGGTGTCTTGGTCCCAATTAACCACGGAAAGTGATAGATCCCTGTATATCCTCATTAAATGTGAGAGCATCACTACTGGTGCTGTAATCTGCTGGAAAGCTAGGAAGAGTGTGGGGTCTGGCGAGTGTGGGGTCTGGCGAGTGTGGGGTCTGGCGAGTGTGGGGTCTGGCGAGTGTGGGGTCTGGCGAGTGTGGGGTCTGGCGAGTGTGGGGTCTGGCGAGTGTGGGGTCTGGCGAGTGTGGGGTCTGGCGAGTGTGGGGTGTGGCGAGTGTGGGGTGTGGGGTGTGGCGTGTGTGGGGTGTGGCGTGTGTGGGGTGTGGCGTGTGTGGGGTCTGGCGTGTGTGGGGTCTGGCGTGTGTGGGGTCTGGCGTGTGTGGGGTCTGGCGTGTGGCAAATGAGCATGAATCTGGAGTGTGGCGAATGAAGTACATGGCACATGTTTACAATGTATATTTTTCCTCACTCTCTCAGAACTGTCGAAACACTATAGTCAGAAGGTGACCCTGGAGCAGGAGCTTCCTAACGTCACCCAGAAACTGAGCACCACGAACGAGTGTTTACTGTCCTCCCTCGCCTCCCTCACCAACAACACAAACAAGGTGAAGCAGCAGGAGGCGCTCATGCAGTGACCACCTATATGACACCTGTATGACAGCCAGATTATAAACCGAAAGAAAATATTGATGGTTCTGTTTGTTTTTATAATTATATTGTACAGATCGCAACATTCTTCAGTAACAACCTGGACTTTTTCACCTCGTCGGCTGGGTACGGACCCCGAGGCGGAACTGGGACAATGAATCCACAGCAGGCACACTGTATGCTCAGAAACAAAAAGCACGCCTCCGAGTACATGCTCGCACTTAGAAGGGTCAGTGAGACCACAGTAGGACCAATTACTGCAATTCAAGTTCCATATTGTTTTGGAACAATAATCAATAATCTTTTTTTTTTTTTTAAAGTGAAAATCGTTATTTATTTATTTTTTTTCCCCCAGACACGTCCAGAGTCTGTCCCTTACCCTGAGGCTCTGTCGAACCGGCGCACCCTCACAAGCTCCACAGAGAGCAGAGAGGGCCTCATGCAGCAGGTACCATGTGTACTGGAGTGCGCTAGTCAGAGTGGGTGAGCTAACAGTAGATGGAGCTGAGATTGCTTTTGTCCTGCAGGTACAGCAGAGTCAGGAGAAGATCGCTCGTCTGGAGCAGGAGAAGGAGCACTGGCTGCTGGAGGCCCAGCTCGGTCGAGTACGACTAGAAAAGGAGAATCAGCGCATTGCTGAGCTGGAAGGCAGACTCTCCTCAGCACTTGGAGACACCATACCCGCCCCGACACGTGTCGATTCAGAAAATGAGCCGGGAAAAGAGGAGAAAATGGGCAGCGAGGGGTCTCACAGCACCAGTCTGGTTAGTCCTTATTCAGAAAATCATCATAAAATGAAATAATTCAATTCCATGCACAGTGGTACCTCACCTTATGAAAGACAAAGCAAACGAAAAATCCAAGTTAGGAAACGCATTTACATATAATTTCCGTCTCTGGATACGAAAAACATTCACATTACGAAACGCGCCATCTCAAAAATTCAAACAATGCGTGACTTGCTCTCCCATTGACTATCTCCCAACACTTTGCCCTGCTGGCCTCCCATTGGCTATTATGGAGCTGCATCACGATTATACCCATGATGCTTTTCGTATGCCTTCGACCCATTGTTCGTCACGGAGTTCTAACACACGTAAAGGACAGAGTTACTGTTGTTTCGTGAGTTTATCGAGTGTACTCATTGCAACTTTATTTTTTGGCTCAGACTTTTAACCTTGTATAAACATTTGTAAGATTATAACTCTGCTAAGAAGACATGATCAACACGCACACACACACACACACCCACACACCCGCACACATGCGTGTGTGATTCCCGGTGTGAGTGAAAAGAAGAAGCGGGCTCGTGGCATGCGGTTGAGTGATATCGCAAAGGAATATGGCTAAAACCCGTCTACCATCGGTACGATATTGAAGCAGAAGGAGGACTTAAAAGGTATACTTTTATAATTTTAAAGGGCTTAGAGGGTAGTATTGGGGGGGCCTTGGAACGAATCAGGCTTTTTACATGTAAAATACGGTTCAATTTACGAAAAAATCAGGTTACGAAACTACTTCTGGAACGGATTAATTTCATAAGGTGAGGTACCACTGTATTTATTTTTCTGATCCACTTAATCCTGTAAGGTTCATGGGGAGGCTGGAGCCTTTCTCAGCCAACTCTGGGTGAGGATGGCGTACACGCTGAACACCTCACATATCCATCACACACCAATTTGGAACAGAGTATTAGTATGATTAGCCTACTGTGCTTGTCTTTTGATGGTGGGAGAGAACCCATGTAAGCTCAGGGAGAACATGCCAACTCCACAAAGAACCGCCCTTACCGAGTTCAGGACTGGAGACCAGGACTTGCTTGCTGTGAGGCAGTTGTGCTAACCACTACGCCACCGTGATGCTATTAACATACAAACAAACAAATAAATAAAGATTGATGATGGTGCTAAGCAGTTTGTGGCGGTTAAATTCACTTTAAGGATCTTTTTTTGTTTTCTCCATCTCCAGGTTGGAATGCTTCTCACCACCCCGACGAACGAGAGTGTAAGTGCTCACAGTTTTATGGTAGAAGTACCAGATGGCCAAGAGTGTGTCATCACTTCAGAGGTGCGTGCGTGTGTCCGTGCGTGCGTGTGTCCGTGCGTGCGTGTGTCCGTGCGTGCGTGTGTCCGTGCGTGCGTGTGTGTGTGTGTCCGTCCGTGTCCTTCAGGTGGGCGATGAAGAGTCACGGGAATACCTGATCAAAAGCCACTACATGGTGCGGGTGGCCGAGCTCACCACACAGCTACAGATGTCTGACAGCAAGGCCGTGCATTTTCATGCGGAGGTGAGCGCCATTGCCAAATAAACATAACCGCTATTTAAAATCGCCTCGCCGTCAGTCGTCGGTTTATAAATGGCCAGGTGAGGATTTTATTTGATTCGGTTCTGTTTTGTATTGTTTTTCCCTGCAGTGCCGAGCTCTGGCCAAACGACTCACCATTGCCGAGAAATCTCGCGAGGGTCTTACAGAGGGGGCGAAGCAAGCCAATCAACATATTACATCTCTACAGGTAATACGTTAGGCATACTGCTATATACCTGCTTATTACATGGTTACACAGTCAAGACAGCAACAATTTCAACACAATATTTATTTAAAAATGATTATTGATTTTTTTATTTTATTGTTTCTGCTAATGATGTGGCCCTTAGCGGTGGTCTGTTGTACTGTACTTTGCAGTACAGGGATCCCTCACTGCTTCGCGCTTTAATTCATGCGGTTTCAGTGTATTGTGTTGTATTTTTTTTTTTTTTTTCAAATATTCATTGAATTTAAAAATAAGGAAGAAAAGGGGGAAAAGTTAAGGAAAATGCAACAAAACAAGGCCTATTATGCAAAAAAAAACAAAAAAAACAAACAGCCCGAAACCTGCAACAAAACTACAGTACTTACATTTTCATGTGAGGTGCGTATCGTGTTGTGCATTATTTTTGAATGTTTAATTGTTATTATGATTTATTGATATTATATACACACAGGTACATGTACATATTCCTCAGTCAGGGGGTTGGGTAGGTTGATCCTACTTTGCGGAATTTGGAGGTCGTGGGGGATCTCGGTCCCAATTAACCGCGGAAAGGGAGGGATCCCTGTATTCTGTTGTACTTGATGGTGGTCTTTTGCACCGTATGTAGCGGTATACTTGGCAGCAGTGTGTTTTACTGTTCGTAGCGGAATTCTTATGTACTTGGCAGTGATGTATTGTACTGTACATAGCGGCGATCTGTTGTAAGTAGCACTGTTCTGATGTACATGTAGAAGCATTCTACTTTATATTTTGAAGTGTTCTGATGTACGTCGCAGTGGCGTTATGTTACATAGTTCTGTTTTATGTCAGAATGTTATTCACACTAAGAATCCTAACGTCATGTCAGCTTTTCACTCTTAATTTTAACAATAAAAATCAAAACATTCAACTTTATTCATTCATTAAAAATAAGAGAGCCGTTCGTAAGCATGCGCTCTCACTCTCTCTCACACACACACACACACACACACACACACACACACACTCTTTTTCACCTCCTTGGTTTTACTGTGTTGGAAAGGATGAACTGAGCACAACCAAGAGGAGCTACGAGGACCAGCTGAGTATGATGAGTGATCACCTCTGCAGCATGAATGAAACTCTGAGCAAACAGCGCGAAGAGATCGACACGCTCAAACTGGGAAACAAGGTCAGTGCACAGTGCACGACGGATAAAACCAGTGCTGGCGGGGGTCTGAATTACAGCATGCTACCTGGAAAAGGCCTGACCTGATTGGTCCAAGAAATATGAAGAAACCTGTGATATGATTTTTTTTTTTTTTTTAAATATTAAAGCTGTAGCAAGCATCACCACCGACGTGCTTTATCATGTAAAATTAAATTATAAGTATATTGTTTGTTTTCTTTACTTACATTTATTTATGGGTAGTGTATCCTAAAGCATTTATTTTCAGACGGGGTCGATATGGAGGAATAGTCCACTCGTCTCAGTGATACTGTATACACCTCGTTTTCCATGAATAACTGTTTGTTTGTTTTTGACTTTTTTAGGGAAACTCCAAGAAGAACAAGGGTCGGTAGTGCCGTCGAGCAGCATTGGTGTGAGTGATGGAGGAACAAGGTGTGCTGGGACCAGGCAGATTTCTCTCTCTCTCACACACACACACACACACACACACACACACAGCAGAGACATGGGACATTTTGCAAATTGAAACGCACTCACACCCTGCAGGCCGTCTGGACGCTCGTACGCTCATTATATACTGTGTGTAGAATGTTGACCACGTACTGCTTAACATTTCATCAGACCGGTTTTTCCTACTTCCTGTTTACTCGGATTCGTTGCCATAGTCACTGAAGACTTTAAATTGTGCTTCTGTCCTTGACTTTATCCAACTCCAGTATACTGAGTAACATTAAAGGTGCAGTCAGTGATATATATGCAGAGATAATTTTTTTTGAAAGGTGAAGTCAGTCATATTTATTTCATAATATTTTTTCTAATGTTGATCAAAGCTCTGTTCGTGTTGTCCTGACGTCTCCACGGCATCTTCGCTTCCCCTACAATCTCGTTTTTCGTGTCTCAGAGATGCCACGTCAACCGTAACACTGACGTAAAACTGAAATTGTTGGCGTTTTAAATACTGAAAGTAATTCCTACCGTTAACTTTTTATTTAAACAGAATGGTGATAAATCGCTCCAAGCTTAAACATCATCTCATGTTTTCCCTCGCCATATAAATTAACCCTTTCTGTGTGTTATATGGCATGATATATGAATAATGTAGAGGAATCCGAAATACCCTTCTACAGTTAATACCGCGAATGTTATTTTTCATCCATTGCTAATCCCGATGCTTTGATGGAAATTGAAGATAAATAAAATAAATTTGAGTAAGACATTCTCTGACATTATTAATTTTACAAATACAAAAAACATTACATTCTCTGAGACAACAATCACATGCGTCCCACCTGTAGTGCATTCTGGGAAATATAGTTTTTGCATTGTGTTATCCAGCAATATGGAGTACCGCCACCCCCCCCCCCCCTTTTTTTTATCCTCCTCTGAATTTCTTTCCTTTTTTTTGTCCCCCCCCCCCTTTTTTTTTTGCTTTGATGTGTTTTTATTTATTTATTGGGTTTTTTAAAATTACTTTTTTTGCCTTTGTATCCTTGTTTTATTTTTTTTGACTATGGAATCTCAATGATCACTTCACTACCTGTTCAATAAACTTGCACCAAGTCTCTGTTATTGTTGCGCTCGGAACTGCATTAGCGCGAGTGTGTTTTGTTCAGAACATCTGAAACTATTGCATAACACATGAAGAGATTTACAGCGAAACTGTTTCATTTCACGTTGCTGTAGAGAATCCAACGATTTCAATGATGTACAGCCCGAGCGAGAGAGATTTTGCTGTCTCTCACACAAACACACACACACACACACTTATACCCGTATTGAATATCGAGTTTGATGTAAATCCAGTAAAGGAGACTCAACAGTCCCTCAATACTTCCGCATGTAGTCAGAGATTCAAATCCAAGAGTGATTACAGATAAAAACTCGTTACTGTGAATATTAAAATATTAATCTTAAATAAGCACTGGGAAGATTTTTTTAAATGGAAAATAAGTGAATCATAGTCTTTTTTTTTTTTTTTTTTTTTAAATAAGTTTTTGTGTACAATTTATATTCAGATCTGAAAAAAAGATTTGAGACGTAACTGACACACCGTCTTTTTTTAAACTGTGATTGTCTACGATTAACAAATCCGTCATTTTATTTATTTCAATTTTTTTGAAAAGTCGCCTGTGAATCACCGGTCAAGGGTTTTACCGAGATCCAGATCAGCGTCGTCGCTTCTCTTCATGTTTACAATTGTCTTTTGTTTTGTTTTGTTTTTTGTTTTTGTTGGAAGCAAGATTCCGAACCGCAAACGAGTTCCCTGTTTAATTTCCTCTGCGTTCTGATCGCGTAAAAACAAAACCATGTACGTGAAACACGTGACACGAAGAATAAAAGTCCACTGTGTTCCAATGATGCCTTGTTTTTACTTCTGTAATAGGAAGGTTTTGTCTGCACTCCACTTTTTAAATAGTTTTTTTTTTTTTTTTTTTTAAATGTGACCTGTGTATAAAGGGGAATTAAACTAAAAATTTAATAAAAACCTGCACCTACGGTATAGATCTGTACCCATCAATACCATCTCATCTCATTACACCCTTCTCATTCTAGATCGTTACCTCTAATTTAAAAAATATATACATTTTAGAAATGCTTTGTGCAAATTTTACACAATTATTTAAATTCTCTCATCTCTGATCAGTTGGTGTTGAAATATTTTAAAGGAAATGATGTAATAATGAGACTCTTTCAACCTAAATTCCTGTTGTGATCCATGTTAACCGTCCCTAGAGCAGGTACACCTTTTCCATTGAGGCGCTTTGCTGGAGTAGAAATAAGAATTGTGGATGCCAGGAGTAGGAGGTAGGATTATTATCCCGACCAATAAGATTAAAGCCTGGTGACCACCATTTAAAATAATAATAGTAATAATAATAAAAATCTATCCCATTGAAGATGAACAACCTGAACTTGGAGCACCAGGAACGGGAGATGTTGGCATCGTCCCCCGTCGTTGGCATGAATAGTGATGTAATGGCATCACACTATGGTGGCTTTCTCACCTATGGACCTGTAAATTTGGTTCTTCAAAGGTTCTCACCAGCACCGAGTTCACCTTGGTGGGAAAGAGGGTAGAAGAAACCCATGTTGGCCCAGGTCCAAGTGGAAGAACTCCAGTCAGTGTTCTGCACCAGGCTCCGTCCTCAGCTTTGGAAGTCACCGTGCCACTACTACTGCACTTGTACCAGAGGGAACACGGGTTAATGCTTTAAGGACGAACATCATCATTCACTAATTTCTCAAATCACTTAATCCTATTCAGTTCTTGAGGAGACTGGAGCCTATCTCTGCCAACACGGAGCCGAGGTGGGGAACATCCTGATCAGCTCTCCAGACCAGGGCAGGCAAGCAAAAACACAACAAATTACACACGCACCTCAGGGCAATTTGGAACAAGATGGCATCTTGTACATGTAAATCCACGGGATGTGCGGGACGCAACCGTAGTTCATGAAGGAAACCCTCACGAGCACGGGGATAATATACAAACTTTATATAGGAACGCGGGACTCGAACCCAAGACCTTTCTGTTGTAAGGTGGACATGTTTACTTCTGCACCACCAATAGTGGCGGCAACGATGATTGGTGATGATTGATTGATTGATGATATTTATTGAAAGTTTCACTTGGCGACTTAATTTCCCATTTGAAGACCGAAGTGTTCCACGTGCGCCAAGACTCCACTCCTTTGTCACGTGGTCTCGCTGCAGCGTCTCCGCGCATGCGCGACAACCCGCTTGACATCCGGGAACAGAGATGTGGCTGGTTGTGTAAAAATAGAACCGGAACTATTCGAGTTTTTAGTGTAAATCTGAAGCCGTGATGGGATCCGCTGAGCTCCGAACCGAATTAGAAAATTTCCTGAAGAGTCTGAATATTGATTTTATTTCTGTGGATCATCCGGAGGTAAAAGAAAAAAAATCCGATTAAAAATTATTATTATTAAAATCTTCTGCATGATGCAACCGCACCGAGTCAAACATATTTCAGTTATTCTTAATTCAACCGGATTTATCTGTGTGAATAAATATCGACAAACTTGGCTTATTGGAAATGACTTTTATTTTCTTAAATCTTTTATTCTGTAAGTTTGATCTGTTTGGAAAAGGAACGTGTTTTCATTTCTGTTAGTATTTCTGTAATTCCGACACTTACCGTCAGAGGGCGACAAACAATATAAACCCAGGAGAAGTGGAGCGCTGACCATTCGAAAGACCTTAGAAAGGAAAATACAGTACAGTACAGTAATCACAAAGAATGGAGACTATATTTTATCAGATGACAGTCTTTGTTTGGAAATATTTTGGAATGTGTGTGTGTGTGCGTATTAAACTATGATATGTTAATCATAAAACGTGGTTGAAAAGTAGGTGGTGAATATTTATGAGGTACATATGAGGTCCACCTGCACACATGACCATATCTATTCCTGGGTTTTAAATGTAGGACACGCCCACATACTTTTCTGCTCTCCACGGTTGCACAGAGTGATTATTTAAGTGGGTGGTTACCACACCCTGTTGACCAGTCTTGTTCCAGACTTAGAGTATGGTGTGAGTGTGTGAGAGAGTGAGAGAGAGAGAGAGAGAGAGAGCATCCCTGGAGCTCAGCAACTGCTGAAGGACTCAAACCTCGCTGTTTGATATCAGTGTGGTTTCATATGATCATTAATGGACCGGTTGGTTGAGATGTATCTGCAAGGAGCTGCTGTCACTTGAATCATTGTGGTCATGACCAGGTGTGAGGATGTGGCTTATGAATTTTTTTTAAGTTCAAAGAACAACACCACCATTTAGCTCATGTGGTGGTCGATGGCCGAGTGCTAAGAGTCTGGATTATCAGTCCAGAGGTTGTGGGTTTGAATCGGAGTTTGTGCAAGACCACAAACAGGGTGAAAAGGAGGAACCTCATGCAGAAAGTGTGGGTGATGGAATATTTTCCTTCCAGAACTTCCTATATATCCAAAAACTAAGTTGAATCACTTGCCTCAAGTTCCATAACCTCCTCTTTTCATCACCATTACTTTTCAGGGGGCAGATGCCCAGATATTGCCCCCTTTCTCAGGTTGCCCCATCCCCGTCTCAATCACTCAACTCACCTGGTTTTGTTTGCAAGCTGTGAATCCACCACCAGGTCCCAACCTGGCATGAAGTGGTGTGAGTGTGAGGTGTTCCTCAACCTTGTGTGAGGTGTTCTTCAACCTTGTCTTCACTACTTTGTTTCTACCACTGAATGTTCAGGGTTCAAAAAGTGAGGGACTGCACTTCACAAAGCAAAATAGATTAGTACGACTCGCATGCTCGCAACCTTGAGGTGTAACGACAGAAAAAATACAAAACGTGACATTTTCCCATTTAGAAACCCAACAGTGCGTTTGTTCCAACCAGGTTTTCACTGTGGAGGAAATGATGCCTTACGTCGAGCACCTCAATGGCGCGGTGACCAAAAACCTCTTCCTGAAGGACAAAAAGAAGAAAAGCCTGTGGCTCGTCTCGGTACGTCACGATCGCCAGGTCAACCTGAATGATCTGGCTAAGAAGCTGGGCGTGGGCAGTGGAAACCTGCGATTCGCCGACGAGGCGGCCATGTTGGAAAAACTCAGGGTGGGTCAGGGTTGTGCCACGGCCCTTGCGCTTTTTTGCGACAAGGATGAGAGTGTCAAGTTCGTCCTGGACAGCGAGCTGGCTGACGGAAGCCATGAGAGAGTTTACTTTCACCCCATGACCAATGCTGCAACCTTGGGACTGAAACCAGATGATCTGATGAGGTTCCTGAAGGAGACGGGTCACGAACCCATCCTGCACAGCTTCGAGTAGATCAGATGGAACTATTAATTAATTAATTAATCATTTATTTACACACAACACACACACACACACACACACCTCCCTTTGTTTCCTGATAGGGAGCCCTGACTTTAAGGTCAGATTCTAAAGGTTCTATTTGCAGAAATCAAATAAATAAGTTTTCATAAACTACAGTTTATTAAAAAAGAATTTATTAATGGACATTAAAATGTCAGAAGATTATAATAAGTTGTTTATGTTTACGGGAGGACGGGTCCTTTCTAACAGAGGCCGCCATCTTGAATCGCCATCGTCATTACCCAGAACCTCACAGACGTCAAAACGAAGGGACGGGGGGAATGAAATTTGGGCTGCAATCTGGAGCATCACCACTAGATGCCGCTGGATACCACAACATCTCGCTATCTTTTGGGGGAAAGTATTTTTGACAAACAAACAAACAAAAAAAGGATTAAATAAAACAAATCGAGTCATCTTGCTTAAAGAAACAAAGATTTTTGAAAAATATATTAGTTCATCAACAGTTTTTAAGCATATAAAATACTTTAAAGGAGGATTAATTATGTTGTTTTGGCTGCCAAACAACTTGTGCACAGCTATTTGTAGTGGGTGCCAAAACTAAGATACACCTTTTATTATAAGCATCTCAACTAACACATCTCGGTTACAATCCTGTCATTCATGACAATCCTGTCATTGCAAGTCTGTGATCCTCACACCATGACACCCTAAAAACTAGGTCGGCCTGTCAATCAAACACTGGGCGGAACTTGTTCATATTAGCTCTTAGCAAAGTTGGATTCTGGTTCTAATGAAAATACAGAGAATATCATTCTGGACAAGGATATAAAGTTTAATTACAAAAACAATATCAGGTTTTTTTCTGTAATACAAGGATAATATAAAACCTTTTATTTTAAAAACAAACGACGTCAACACCGTCAGCAATTTAACGTAACACAAAGCTGGAACGTTAAACTGTTTATAAAGTAGTTACAGTAAGAGATCATCCGTTTCCAAGATGTTCCTCAACATTAAACGGAACTCATTTCTACTCGGGTCAAGGGGATGATGGAGCTTATCTCAACCTACACCATAGTGATGGCAGGGTACACCCTGAACAGCTCGGCAGGCCCCTGCAATGCAACACATCTCAAATTTCACTTTGACTCTTGTACATCAGGTCATTCTGGAACAGCCTACCAATTAGAATGTTTTTGGCCTGTGGGGGGAAACTGAAGTACCCGGAGGAAACCTGCAAAGTCCACACGGAGACGCCTTCACGGAACCCCGGATTCGAACCCAGGACCTTCTTGGAGTGTTGGCGCTAACCACTACAACCATATATGTACAAAAAAAAAACTTAAAAAAAAAAAAATGACTTGTTTGTTTGTAAACAAATTTCAGCAATTTTAATTGTAGGAAATTTGCTGCTGTGAAAAAATTTCCTTTTCACAAACGAAAACCCGCAAGATTCTTCATTCTTTTAAATAACTTTGGGACTTGTTTGTGAAAAGAAATAACATTTTTTAAATTTGAGAACACGGTGGCACAACTCTTTATTGGACAACTAAGAAGGAAATAAAAACATGTGGCGAAGTCACGTGTTCATAAAAAAAAAAAAAAAAAAAAAAAAAGTACAGCCAGCGATGAGGGTCGAGGGAAACGAAGGCGAAGCGTGAACCGGGCACAACAGGGGGCAGCGAGTGGCGAAATCCTGGAATCGGTTTGAGTGCTAAGGGTGTGGGATGAGATCGTGGAAAAGAATACACACACACACACACACTCCTGGTTTCTCACATTAAATGCCTTTATGTAAAAGTGTAAAAGAAAGTCTATGGCAGGTCTGAATGGTGTCAGTAGTCCGTTCCCCCAACACAAAGTCTCTTCTGTATTTGTGCTTCATGTTTCTCATCCATAATTGTTCCACAAAAAAGTATATGTGTGTGTGTGTGTGTGTGTGTGTGTGTGTGTGTGTGTGTGTGTGTGTGTGGGGTGGTGGTGGGTAATTATGGATGGAAGATGTTGTTGGCTTTGCTGCAGGCTCTATGTGGTTGGGTCACATCTGGATGTGGACGCAGTTATGCATGCAGGTGTAGGAGAAAGAAAAGTCCATCAGTGAAGGATTAGAGGTGGGAAACAAAACAAAAACAAACAAAAAAAACAACAACCAGAGTCCAAAAAAACCGGTGCATTTCCTTGATTCAAGGAAAAAAAACCCCCACATGAGATTTAATCCAGAAACATCCTTTGAAAGTTTTGGGTTGAAAAGTTCAGAGAGAGGAAGTGAGAATGTGAAGAGAGAAAAGGCAGAAGAAAACCAGCAAGTGATGACGTTTCTACAAGAGGAGGAGCTTCCAGGAATGGTGGCAGAAGAGCATGCAGTACCGAAGATGGAGGAACGGGGAGAGAGAGAGAGAGAGAAATAGAGAGAGAAGCAAATGGAGCTTCATCACCATCCTTGGTGAACCATACAGGCCAGGATCCATCATCAACCCCGAGCACCACGGTGCAGCTCGGACATGTGTTCACCCTCAGCCCCTCCCCCTACTTCCTGCATCCGGCTCCTCCCCCCTCCAGCTCAGGAGAACTCTAACGCTTTAGGAGATTCGCTGCTCTCCAGATTGGCTCTTAGATTTCCTGCGTTCGCGAGCCGTTCCCACGACGTTTTTGTCTGTAGGACATAAGAAAGCAGGTGAGCGTTAAAACATTAAACAGAAGCATCGCTGATACGATCGGAAGATTTCAGGATAAACACACAACCACGACCATGTCCGACTCGTCTGGAGGTTTAAAGTTTACAGAAAGAAACAAACATCAAAACCGACACGTTCCACTCGAAAAAGACCGTTACCTGACACTCATTTGCATACTCAACCATGATTGGCTGCTGCATTTTATGACAATTCTTTTCGGTTCACGAATGAGAATTTTAACACAAGCGGCAACGAGAAACAAATTTTAAAACTGAAAATATTAATAACGAACAATGTTGTTGGTATTATAATTATTTGTAATATTGCGCGGTACGTATAGAATCTGATCGACGTCACTTTATTGTTAAATCCTTTTATTTAAAATCTAACCAGATAATATCTCGGTCCAATAACCTGACCGATCTTCCTTTCCTTTCGGCTTCTTCCCTTTTTCAGGCGTCGCCACAACGAATGATCTGATTCGCACGTTTTATTTGGCGTAGGTTTTTACGTCGGATGCCTTTCCTGACACGACCCTTTAGCAAGAGACAGAAACACGCTGACGAAAGTCACCAATGGTTCTTTTACATGAACCTCTCACCAGAGACCGTGAGAGACATGGACCACCTTTGATAACCCAGTTAGCTGCACTGGGGGGGGGACAGTGACAACCTTGTGGAAAGTGGGACTCGAACTCCCAACCTTAGGATCAGCGACCCAGCGCCTTTTACCATCAGGCCACCACTGCCTGATAAATAACGGATTGTTGGCGTCTGGGCTGCAGTTCTTCAGGATGAGGGGTTTTTTTGATCATCTGAGAAGCGTCTCGGACTCGTTGGTGTCTGCACTCGGGTTTGTCTCGGCGCTGTTGGTTTAACCTGATTCCTAAAAATAATGTGACCCAGGAATTATGTGAATTATGTGAAGTACGCTCTCAAAAAGTGAGATTGTTTTTCCTGCCTCAGTCTCGTCGCTCTCTTTTCATCTCAGTCTTGATTCGGGCTCCAGACATTTTGTACTCGTCTTCACTTAAAATTGGACTCAGTCTTGGACTCAATCTCAATTCGGGCTTGAGTTTTAACTTGAAACCGGTGCTCTTTGGACTGTCTATAATCTCTCTAAAGTCAGAAACTAATTTGGACTCAAGCTTAAACTTGATCTTAAAACTCTTTAAAGCGGGTCCGAATCCTAACCTTGCGCTCGGTCTTAATACGGACACGGTATTCACGGTATTAACTGGTGAAACCGCTTTGGGTTTTGGCTTGATTTGCTTCTGACACCGTCTCAACTAATCCTGGTCTTGGACTCGGAGAAGGTTGTATTGATTACAGCTGCGGTTTCAGTCATTCGCTGATTCAAAAGAACTCGATCTCTTCTCAAAGCGAGTACGGAATCAAGCCCGAGAACCTGAAACATTCCGGCGGGTTGTGTGTACGTGGTTGAGCCTCAGCGGACAGTTCAATCGCACAGCAAGCACCGAACAAAACAACAAAACAGAAAATCAACACACCATTGCTTCATTGTGACTGAAGCAATTAAAATGGGATTGGGGGGGCAGGATGGGGCAGAGGGGGGGCAGAGGGAGGGCAGGGGGGGGCAGTGACTCAGCGGTGATTGTGCAAAACAAATTATTATTTATGCAGCTCTGTCCCACTTACCAAGCTCCCAAATAAATAAATAAATAAATAAATAGACCCATCACACCCCGAAAATCCAGCCAGGAAATCCAGCAGGTTAGAAGAAATTAATCAGTTCATGGACATTGTGTTAGTAATTTAAATAATCGTCAAAAGACAAGAGCATCATGGGATATGCTCCACAAGCCTAATTGCTTTATTTAAATATCAAAGTAGTTCAGGGCTTTTTTGGGTTTTATGAACAAGCAAAGGTAAGCAGACTTTATATCATATAAATAAGCAGAAAGATGAAATGATAAAAAAAAAAAAAAGTTTTCCATTTTGTGATTATTATATAATAATCATGGCATTATGATTATTGTACAATTAAAAAAAAAAGGAACACACAATCATCAGACAGGTGTAATACGCATGCAGACACTCGACAAGTCCAACAGAGGGATCGTACGTAATCAGAACCAAAGACGGGGCGAGAGCGAGGGAGCAGTGAGAAGGCAGCAACAAAACACAAAAGAAGCCATGAATAAGGAGAAGGAAGCGTCATGCATGTGCTTGACCATCAACAGACAGGAAATGAGGTCACACTGTCCCACAATTCACACACAGCCATATTCGTACCACAGCGATTGGCTGTCCTCTGAACTCAAGGCAGCTGATTGGTCGGGATTATTATCGCGGTCCCGCCCGTCTACCTTTCCGTCGCCGGGCTGATTGTGATTGGGTTTGGGTTTGACAGGCGGGCCGCTGATGTTACTAACGAGCGACGTATTGAGTGAGAGGAAGGCCTGGTTCCTGGTGCTGCTGGAAAACGCTGGCTCGCTAAAGATGGAGTCCAGGAAGACCGAATCTACGGTGAAGGAGGGGCCTAAGAATTCCTGCAGCGTGGACAGCTCAGGGTCGTCGGCGTTTGGGATGTGGCCGGTGCAGGGCGCGCTGGCCGATTTGGGCAGGGGTTTTGTGTACTCACTGGATGCGACTTGACTCTTTGAGGGAGACGGGTCCACGGAGATGGGCTCGCGCCCATCCTTGGCCAGCATGTCATGGACACTGGAGCGGCGTGTGCTGCCCTCTGCCGTGGAGATGACGCTGCTGGCCCGGGGAAGACCGGCGGAAGAAGACGAGGTGTCCAGGCGCTCGCACACAGACGTAGCTTTCGCCTGAGCACTCAGGCCTAATCGGGGCTGACTCGCGCCCTTCACCCGAGTGCTCTCTGCCTTACGCAGACTCGGTCGTCCCGCTCGAGGTTCGGTAGGCGTGGCCTTCCCACTGGCAGACCGCAGGATGCCTCGTCCCTTAGGGCGCTCCTTCTGGACAGGATCGGATGCTCTGGATAGATGTGGGGATTCTGCGCTCACGTTGTCCTGGCTGCCCGACTGGAGGAAGCACAGATCCCCAAAGAGGTTAGAAATTAAAATATATACATTTATAAATAAGACCCGATGATCAATATAAAATATCTCCTCGTTTATTAATTCAGGCTTAAAGGATCAGAGCGATAAGGAAGAACATTTGTGGAAGGAATTTTCTCAGATGAAGTGTGACGTACTTGCACCTCGTTGGCGTGAGGACTGCTCTTCCTCCTCCTCCGCTGGATGTGTTGGGACGTTCTCTGCACAGGGCTGCTCTCACTCGACCAAACTTCAGCGTCCAGACTGAGGCTGAACTCTCCACTGCTCTCGCTGTGCGGTCTGCTCATGCTGCCGTTCACCGCACCTGATCAACAACACAAACGAGATCAACACGCGGTACAAAACAATCCAGGAAGGATGAAAAAAAAAAAAATCACGCACAGCGGTGTCGACTTGCGCCAAATCTACTCAATCAGCCAATGAGCTTTGCACTCGGGTTACCAGGCTGATGTCGGGCTGCTGGGCTCGATTCTGATCTCTTTCTGGTTAAAAACCGACATTTAAAAAGAACACAATATATAATCCGAAAGTCAGGTTGGAATGTTTATCCAGTGGAAACAACGGAGAACCTTTTAGTAAAAGCCCCAGATGAAGGATCTTGAAAAGGGGTGAAAAGAAGAAAAGTATAGAAAATCCCCGGTGAAAAGAGGCCCATGAACCCCATGTTGTGCCAGAGTAGTACGGGACGGGACGGGACGGGACGGGACGGGGTCATGCAGGTGATGGACTTACTACAGATTTTACAGGCGACTCTGCACCGGGACGATAAAGCAGGATCTGGGGAAGAGAGCTGCGGTCCTGTCCAATTACAGACAAACAGCTCACTTTCATCATACACACCTCCATCACCACCTAATTCCTGTCTCAGACCACGTCCGGACCAGGACCACAACTTGTTCCACACACGACACTTTTCGCTGATGCTCTTAATTCAAGAGTCAGACTCAAACACTCAAAGCAGCACTCTGAGGTTTCAGGGGGAGAACTGATGGCGTGCATACCTTGGCTTCGAATTGCACTCTGCTCATCTGAAGAAGTGGGAGTGACGTCCTCACAGGAGACATTATCTACAAAACATAAAATCCTTTAAACATCTTCGGGAAAGTTAAAGAAAAGACAAACACCTTCCTTCATATCAGAATGATACCAAACTTTATAACAACCAATAATGATTCCAATCTCAATGGCAAACTGGGAAGGGGTAGGTAACACGAGGACGTCTACCAGGTGTCCAGCTCTACCTTTGTTCTTGAGCTTGTGCTTGTTGCTGAGGGTGGTGTAGTTGATGGCCGTGGTGGAGTACGCGAGTTCCTTCATTCTCTGGCTCCCACCTGAAGACACCGGGTCCTCAGAGGCCTCCAGGTGATCTGTACTGCCAGTCCACTGACCAGCACCAGCCAGTGCCATGGACTGGAGTAGATCGTTCATTGCTGAGATGGGAACAGACATGTTATCAGAACAAACCGTCTCGTCTCTAACCATAAAACGTCTCAGCATGAACAGAGAGATATGTGGCGCTACACTGGAAGTCCAGTCGCGAATGCCATGTTAGCGTGACATGCTTAGAAATGAAGCCTTAGATGGATAGATGGACACAAAAAAAGTAGAGACATTTATAGTTGACGTAGACAACAAACACTGCAGAGTTTAAATACAAGAGTTTTGATTGGTCAGTGGAAAACAATTCAAGTATTAATGCAATCCTTTACCAAACCGCTTAACTAGGGTCACTGGGAGGCTGGAGCCTATTTCAGCTGACACTGATCAATGTCATGGTACACCCTGAACCGTTTGCTAGTCCTCATAAGGCCAACACACACACACACACACACACACACACACCTCTAATTTATTATATACAAGTATACAGTAGGCCCTTGACTATTAGCGCTTTTGCATATTCGCGGATTGCTGAGCAACTGTCATGTGATTCAAATTCAGCCAATGGCTGTCCTCCCTCCTGCTGATTAGCTGAGATGATGTAACGTCCCTTTTTCCTCATTCGCACACACTTTGTGCCTGTGCTTTTTAAGGGTGTGTTTTTTTAATTACAGTTAACGAGTGTGTGAGAAGTTAAATGCTACTGTTAGGTGATTTGCGATCTGCTGCGTGATCGATCTTTCCATGAGCACAAGAATTTGGAAATCCACCAACACACATAAAGAACACACACACAAAATCACCCCGCCCACACCAAATAAATTTCTGCACACACCCGTGACTGTTAATTTTCATCGATGTAATTTTCAACCCCAAGAGCATTTTTGAAAGGGTACCAACTGGGTACCTGCGGGTACCTGACGTTTGCAGGACTCTGCCTTAGGCAGATTCTCCCATCATTCAGGTGAAAGCTGGTTTAACTCTCTGACCCCTGGAAGCCAGAGAGGTGAAAGAGCCGCATGCGGCTCCGGAGCCACGGGTTGCTGACCCCTAAGATAATGCAATGCAAAGTATGTAAATATAATGCAATACCTCCCCCTAGTGGGCATTTTTTGTAAACTACAGTACTTAATTGAAAATACTGTACAGTATACTCAGTTCATGGCCTTTTATATATATATATATATATATATATATATATATATACATACACACACACACACACACACACACACACAATATACAGTTGACCCTCTACTTACGAAAACCTCTGAATACAAAAAATCAAGGTTCCGAAAAAATTTTCGCCCTCTGTATACGTAACAACCTCTTCTTACGAAAAGCGCCAAAACGCGACATTCAAAAATTCAAACAATTAAAAAAAAAAAAAAGTTGCTCTCTCATTGGCTGTCTCCCAACATCCCGCCCCGCTGGCCTCCCATTGGCCAGGAAGGAGCTGAATCTCTATAGTACTGTACCCATAAGCTTGTTTGTCACACGCATAAAGAAGAGATGTACTGTTGGTTCGTGAGTTTTGAGAGTACTGTACTCATCACAGCTTATTTGAGGAGGTCCGGATGATCCGTGCCCCGTTTCAAACGCTCCGCATTCGGCCACGAAGCATTTTTGTGCATGGAAGTGGGCGGCGCCACAAATGTTCCATGCACAGAATGCTCTGTTGAACAAAAGACCTCCGATCTCTTGAGGAAGCAAGTTAATATTGAATCCGGACCTCAGATCTTTCAAACAGGTAATTCCGCTTTAAATACAACACCCCGTCTCAAAAGCTCCGTTGGCTGCGCGCTGCGTGTGGGTGGAGCCCGCCCGCATTCGGTAGCGCATGCCACTCAAAGAGAGAGAGAGAGAGAGAGAGAGAGAGAGAGAGAGACAGTGTTGTGTGTGTGTGTGTATGCGCGTTAATAAAAAATGTTTAATAATGGTTTAATTAATAAATATGTTAATAAAATGGTTTAATATGTTAATAAAATGTTTAAATTGGATTACTGAATAATTTTATTTGACTTTTAACACCTATTTCATACAAAATTGGTGTACTTTTATAATTTTTAAAGCGTTTATGGGGTAGTCTTGGGAGCCTTGGAATGAATCATGCGTTTTACATGTAAAATGCACCTCTACTTACGAAAACTCCAGGCTACGAAAAAAGCTCTGGAACAGATTAATTTCGTAAGTAGAGGGCCGACTGTATATACAAATATATGTACAAATATATAGGCTGTATAATGTTTATATTTTATTATCAATAAATATCACAGTAAAAAATTAAGTTTTTCTTAATCGTTACTATATTTTACTACATTAATACTGTATTAATGAGTAAGACTGTCTATAGAATGTGTTTAAGAAGCATATTTTAGCGCACGTAATAGATACACAGTATTTTACTTCCGGTTGATCATTCCCATATGTAATATGATACATGGGGTTTTACTTCCAGGTACAGAACTTGCAGATTATCTTCATTCGCGGGAGGGGCTGGAACCGAACCCCCTACTGTACCTCGACTTAAGTCATTCTGAGTTAAGTCGTTTTCGATTATAGGTCTGTTTTCAAAAAATATATGGAAAAATTAAAAAGAAAAAGTTTACGTCATTAGAATCGTGCCCCACTATTTGAGAAGCACTGAATTAGTGGCAGCCCCAGCAAATTATACATATGCATCATCACAACATTACTGGCATGTGATTCAAATTTGGCCAATCGCTGAGAGCTTTTGTTTCTCCCCCCTAATTGGTTGCAGACGATGTGTACACCTCTTTTTTCTCCTTCGCGTACATGTTATCAATGTGATTGCTTGAATTGTGCATTTATGTTTTTTAGTGTGTTTTAATGATTATTTAAGCCCTATGATGTCACTCAAACACCCTGCATCTTCTCTCGCTTCTGGTCAGGAGCCTAAGTGCTTTATTAGCTTTATATTAAATTTACATAAAGCTTTTTATGAAAGCTTTATTAGCTTTAGTAGCAAGGGTTCACGGTGTATATACATATATGTACACACACACACACACACACACACACACATATATATATATATATATATATATACATACACACACACAGTGGTAGCTCACCTTACGAAATTAATCTGTTCCAGAAGTGGTTTCATAACCTGGATTTTTCATAAATTGAACCGCATTTTACATGTAAAACGCGTGATTCATTCCAAGGCCCCCAATACTACCCCTAAACCCTTTAAAAATTATAAAAGTATACCTTTTAAAGGCCTCCTTCTGCTTCAGTATCGTATCGATGGTAGACGGGTTTGGCCATATTCCTTTGCAATATCACTCAACCGCATGCCACGAGCCTGCTTCTTCTTTTCACTCACCGGGAATCGCGCGCGTGTGTGTGTGTGTGTGTGTGTGTGCGTGCGTGTGTGTGGACCATGTCTTGACCATGTCTTCTTAGCAGAGTTATAATCTTACAAATGTTTATGCAAGATTAAAAGCCTGAGACAAAAAAATAAAGTTGCAATGAGCACACTCGAAAAACTCATGAAACAAGCTGCTGCTCAAGGGAGCTGCGTCATCCCTCCTAGCCAATGGGAGGACACCAAGGCGGGATGTTGGATTATCCAATATCCCGCCCCGCTGGCCTCCCATTGGCTATCTCCCAACATCCCGCCCCGCTGTCCTCCCATTGGCTATCGCCCAACATCCCGCCCGCTGGCCTCCCACTGGCTAGGAGGGATGACGCAGCTCCCTTGAGCAGCAGCTTGTTCATGAGTTTTTCGAGTGTGCTCATTGCAACTATTTTTTGTCTCAGGCTTTTAACCTTGCGTAAACATTTGTAAGATTATAACTCTGCTAAGAAGACATAAAGTAAGTACCTTAAAAGGTATACTTTTATAATTTTTAAAGGGTAGTATTGGGGGCCTTGGAACGAATCACATGTTTTACATGTAAAATGTGGTTTTACTTATGAAAAATCCAGGTTACGAAAAAGGCTCTGGAACAGATTAATTTCGTAAAGTGAGGTACCACTGTATGATGACGCTTTAACACTGAGCTTATGGACAGTGAAAAGGTGGCTTGAGCATAGGCTAAACTTTGTTTTATATCCAGAATATTTTGTATGACACATTTTTAGACCAAAAGGATCAAGTTTACGGGGTGAGACAGTTTAATTTCCCAGAATTTTTTTTGCTACATATAAGGGTCACCCTAATGTTTTATTACGCGAATCAGATGATTCGCTGTGGCGACTCCCGAGTAAAAGGGAAAAAGCCGAAAGGAAGACAGACTGTTTATTATTTTTCACATTTTTTATTATTTAATCAGTAAAACAGTGTGTTTTGCTTTAATTTACTTTATTTAATCAGAATCAGGATAATTCACTGATCCCGGAGGAAATTGTATAATTGGCCCATAATCCAGTGTTTGCGTACTAAACATCACATGATAAATTACCTGTTTTTTCGTAAACATGAAGATGTTACACCTGTGAATCTCAGTGGTTCTGAACATTATAACAGAAACATGATATACTGATTCAACAAGATGGCAGAACTGCGGAATCCAGTCAGTAGTGAATATCTGCTTCATTCTGGATGAATATCATCTTGTTTTGGTTGCGTATTTGTTTACAAAAACGAGACTATGTGACCAGAGGAATGATTTTATACCTGCCTGATAGCACCACAACACCAATTTCATCATCTCATTTCTCATTTACTGAACCATTTAATCCTAATTAGGGTTGTGGGGAGGCTGGAGTCCATCTCAGCTGACTATCTGTGAAGGCGGCATACACCCTGAACAGCTCGCCAGATCATTGTAGTGCGACACACACACATGCACACACCTATTCTCACTGACACTTACAGTCAGGGGCAATTAGCCTCATGTCCATGTCTTTGGACTGTAAGAGGAAACCCAAGTACCCAGAGGAAACCCTCACAAGCACAAGCAGCGAGTCCGGGACATGAACCCAGGACCTTCTTGCTGTGAGACAAATGCGCTAACCACTCCAATTCATGTGTATTTGAAATAATAATGTGAATTAATAATAAAATTTGTGAATATAACTGAAATATTATTGAAATAATAATAATGTGTCATAAATATTTAACACTTGGGAAGTGAATAAGCCCCTTAAAACTCACAGACTGTACCTGTGGGTGCGTGTGACGACATTAATGCAAAAATGAGCTGAAACACTGAAGACATGAGAGCAGACAGATGTACAGTGGGTTAAAACTCAAGATGGTGGGATCACGTAAACAGAGAGACACGAAAACTCAAACACAGACGGGGCGACGGCGGGAACGGCGGCGAGAGGCAGTGATCTCGGGATTCTTACACATGGAGCGGCGGTAGATGGCCTTCACTTTGTCCTTGTCCTTGGACCTGTTCCTCATAAAGGGCAGCTTTTTCAGTGCTGAGACAGACGAGGAACGACGATGATGGAGAGAAGAGGGAGAGAACACAGTGATGTTAACACACACACACACACACACACACACACACACACACACGTGCGCACAAACACACAAACACACACACACACACACACACACACACACGCGCACAAACACACAAACACACACACACACACACACACACACACATGCACACACACACACACACACACACACTACACGCACACACACACACACACACACACAATCCACAAACTACACACACAAACACACACACATACACACAGACTACACACATAATCCACAGACTATGCACGCACACACGCATTCGCACCCACACACACACAATCCACAGACTACACACATAATCCACAGACTACACGCACGCGCGCACACACACGCGCACACAATCCACAGACTACACGCACATACACACATACACATAATCCACAGACTGCGCACACACACACACACACACACACACACACACACACACACACACACACACACAATCCACAGGCTATACACATAATCCACAGACTACACACACACTCGCACACACGCACAATCGACAGACCACACACACAACACACACACACTGTGTGTTAAATGTGCATATGGGACACACTGAAATGGCAAAGACAGGGACTTCTGACAAGATAATTTCTCTCTCTCTCTCTCTCTCTCACACACACACCCACAGTTATTAAAAGGTGCATCCAGATCGCAGTGCATCGAGCTTTCTAGGCTCTTTTTCAGTTTATTATTGGCATTAATGGCCTTATGCAGCACTGCACCTTTTAATATAAACCCATAATGATGATGGTGATTATGTAAATGATGACACGCCCCCAACTGAGACAGGACCCTGCTGCTAAAAAAAATACCCTGCAAAAGCATACCATTGGAGGAACTTTGCACATTGCTGTGCTGCGCTCTCCTCCCTTTCAGCACACAGAGAGCGAGAAACAGAGAGATACACAGAGAGACAGAGAGGAAACAGGAAAATCAATTGAAACTGAACGTGAGGGCAACTGTCACACTGCAAATCCAAAAGTGAGCAGCAAATGAGAGACCGAATGTTCTGGAAACTCAGAAACTGTTCATCATGAGGCTGATCCTGATTTGATTCGTGTACAGAAGAGTTGCAGGAAAGTTCGTACTCACTTCCACTCCTCTTTTGACTCAGAGGGTCGTCGAGTGACCCGGAGCCCATGGACGAGCTGTCCTGACTATCCTGAGGAGCCGCCAGGAAGCCGTCGCTCGATTCGGAGCGGCAGGGCGTGAGCGTGAGGGAGCGCATTCGCTCGCGGCTCTTTGGCTTGATCAGCTTCTTCATCTTCAGCGTGATCCAGTTTCCCCTCCTGACAGGAAAAAAACAACAAAAAAACAAAAACACAAAGACTCCCATCGATCCTCAAACCATTACTCTGAACCGACTCCCAGAAATAAGGATAAACACCAACCGCCTGGGGGGTGAGGGGTCGTAGAACTTGTATTGATCCATGATCTTCTCCTCCAGCTTCTCCTTCTGTCTTCTCAACTCATTCAGTTTGTCTCTGTAGGAGAGAAAATCAAACTGAGACCTGGATTTCTTTAAAATGTGGCGACTGATATTTATTATGTTCCTGATGAAGTACAGTGAGAAGAAAGAACAAAAAATACAAAGACTCCATCGATCCTCAAACCATTACTCTGAACCGACTCTCAGAAATAAGGATAAAGAGGGCAGCCGTAGCCTGGTGGTAGTGTCGGTTGGATCGCTGATCCTAAGTTTGGAGGTTCAAGCCCCACTCTCCATAAGGTTGTCACTGCCACACACCCCCCCTCCCAGTACAGCCAACTGGGTTATCAAAGGCCGGCCATGTCGCTCACTGTCTATCGTGTGAGGTTCATGTAAAAGAACCATTGCTGGTTTTCGTCAAGAGTAGCTGCATAGCCGTCAGCGTGTTTCTAATTGGGAGTCGGAGTCTCCTGAGGCAGTTTGTTCACAGTAACGTTCTGGCAACTCCTGCGGCGGCACTGGAACCCAGTCGTATCGGCTTCTGCCCTTCCATTGGATCCTTCTGGTGGCGCCGAGAGGGGAGGACTTGCTGCTTGGGTAACAGCCTGTCCTCCATACTTCCTACCCAGGCTCTGCGCACTGGAGAGTATCACCAGCCAGAGCGCAGCTCCATAGTCCTTCAAGACTGACGGAGGCCTACTACTACCACTACTACAGTGAGAAGATCATCACTGAGAAATAAACCCTGACAGAGTGAGCCGAACTTCAGGAGAAGGAACTGAAATCACTGCAAAAGAGTTTATTTCACATTAACGATCGACTAGCTACACATTTCTAAAGGATTGATTAATAAAGACAATTTATTGACTTAAAAAGATTCAATGATCCAAATGATTCTAAAACGATTTAATTGATTTATAAATTATTCTATTGATTTGAAAATGATTCAACTGAATCAATTGATTAAAGAATGATTCTAATGATTTTAAAATGTTTCAGTTGATTTATTAATTCATTTACTTTCTGGACCGCTTAATCCTAATTAGGGTCATGGGAAGACTCGTGCCTATCTCAGCCGACTCTGGGCATTACCATGGACAGTGAGAGACATGGCTGGCCTTTAATAGCCCAGTTAGCTACGCTTGGTGGGCGGGGGATATTTTAGCAGTGGCAACTCTGTGACAGTGGGGTTTGACCCCCTGACCTTCGAATCAGTAACCCAACACCCTTACCACTGGGCCACCACTGCCTGATTTAGAAAGGATCATTGATTTAAAAATCAGAGCAAGACATCAGTGGTTTTTAGACATTACACATTTAAACATTAAGCATAATATTATATGGATAAAAATCATGCCATGCCATTGATTGACAGTTTTATCACTCCACCTCATCGTGGTTTATTTTTCGATGACAGCGTCCCTCAACTTATATAAAGTTTTTATCCCTTGCGTATATAGAGATATTCTGTAATAAACAAGGACGCACATGTACTGTCTCTGCTCGACGTGGAAGAGGTCTTTGCTTTCCATGGTCTGCTCCAGCAGGGTTCGGTTCTGCAGCATCAGGGTCTGGATCTGGTCCAGGAGGTGTCGGTTCTCCTCCTCCAGGTTCCCTTTCAGCTGGCTCAGTAACTACGTACAGAGGAAATAGAATCCCGGATCAGAGGAGGAGAAACAAGGTGCAGTAAATCCTAGTCGACATCAAACATCGAACTTTAAACTTTATTAAGATGAATAGAATAGAATAGGTGCTGAAACAAAAACAAAACACATCCAGACTCTCTTTGTTTTCAGAAATATTTGTATAAAAATCGTTTTCAATGCAAAAATTTCCTGAGATTCTTTCTCTGATTTTGGTCATAAATAATTCACATCCTCCAGATAGCGAAGAGTATCATGTGGTTCCATGGAGTCATGTGCCACAAACCGACCTCATTGTTTTGAAACTGCTGGTCGGTGTTATCCGCCCACTTCCACATGCATGAGCTCACTGACTCCTATAATTGGCTACAGTCACTGTCACTGACAGTGGAGAGTGAGTATTCGGTCCACCCCCCCCCCCCCCCCCACCCCCCGGGAATACATCGAAGTTAGCTTGTTTTTCTAGAGATGAGAACTGCTGGAATCTTGAAGTAGTAGAAGGTACAAGGGGGAAATGTGTCATTTTCTCCTACATTCCTGAGGATCAGACCAGACTCGCTCCCCCCACCCACCACCTTCTGGAGAAATACATCACACCACAGACAAAGACATGACTCTGCACTGTACAGTTGGCTTCCGTTCAACACCGAGACAAACAGACGGCCGACTGGGAGGTTGAGCTGAGAGGTTTTCCTCGCAGGGGTTCATTTGTGAAACTGGAGACGTGCATTAGAAAGTGAAAAAGTCCCTCGACGTGGGTGAACGCGGGAATGTACCTCGCACTGGTTGGTGAGTTTGGTGGAGGTGATATCCAGCTGTTGGTACTGTTCTTTCAGTTTGGAGAACTCGGCCTCCAGGCGCGTCTGCTCCAGTTTAGCAGCATTCAACTGGCTCTTCAGGTTCTTGTGGTCGGCCTGCAGGCCCTCGTTATCTTTTAGCAGCTGCTGGTATGTAGTGTTCAACCTTTGAAGAAGAAAGAAGAAACAAGAACAAGGAGTATGGACAGCGGCCTGCCAAAAACATTGGCATGAGAGCAGGAAGAGTATTAATTGCCTTTATATTATTGTACAAAAACATATAACGTCAGCAAAACTCCACAATTTCACAAATAATGCCATATAGCGTCTTCGTCACCCAGTCGTCACATGACCAACATCCTTCAGAAAGTACAGCAAGAGACCTCAGGTGTGACTAACTTTATTGAATACTTTTGGGAGAATGCAGCTAATCTTTGGTTGAGGACAGGAAATTTGGTGAATTACTCAATATTTGGCAACCTCTATGAAGTTTGCTAATTGATGCAAAAATATGCAAATTTTGATAAATTATTCAGTAATGGCAACATTCTCATCTGCTGAGAGACATGATGCTATCATTAGGATACGGGAAGGATGGAGCCTATCTCACTCGATTCTGTGTGAAACCAGGGCGCACCCTAAGGGCGCAGCTTGCCATCACAGGGCCACCACACAACCATTCGCATTCACTCCTAGGGGACACTGGGAACAGCCAGCTTGAGCCTGATGTGCTTATATTTGTACTGTGGGAGGAAACTGGTGTACCCAGAGGAAACACTGAACAGCCTTTGAGATGAAAATATGCACGAAAACATGGGAATTTCCCCAATGCATCATGGGTGCAGAATGTGTAACGAGTACGAGTTATAAATGGTTAACTGTGTGAACGTAAATAAAAAAGTGAATCTTATCAGCCGTGTTGTTTTTCCCTGATGGATTTCACTCACTTGTTGTTTTCATCTTTTAGTTTGTGATACTCGGCAGTGGTGGCCTGGTGACTCTGGTTCTCTGACATCATCTTCTCCTGCTCAGCTTTCAAAACCTTCTCCAACTCCTCCAGCTGTGCTTTCTGTTTCAGCAGCTGGTTATACCTGCACACACCATCCGTCTCGTCATGATTCGTAAACTCACAGCACAAAGCGTAGAACATAAAACGTACAACCAGCCTTCAAATGATCAGGAATTTACTTCTACATGGTTGCGTGGTATTTTCTACACAGTTCCAGTGGATAAACCCAGTAATCAGTCCGAACCATGTAGATCATTTTTGGAGGCATTTGCCTTGGTGATCTCACCTGTCCTCGAGGTCCCGGTGCTGCACCTCCAGGTTCTTGTGTGCGCTCTTCAGACCCCCGTGTTTCCCGATCAGGGCCTCATATTCGGCGGCCTGACGCTCGTGCAGAGCTGCAAGCTTCTCGTGGTCCCTCAGCAGGAGTTCGTAGGTGGATCGGAGGTCCTCGCGCTCCCGTACGGCACCGTCTCGCTCACTCTCAGCGCTGCACTGCTGACTTTGTAGCTGAGCATTCTGGGCTACAAGCACCGCGCTCTGAGAGTTCAGTGTGGAGTTTTCCACCTGAAAAAAGGCGAGAAAAATTATAGGATGTGTTTAATAGTGCGCATGCGTGCTCTTTGACACGGAACCCGAAAAAACCCGAAACCAAACGGTTTCCTATTAGCATTCATAGTCAATGCATCATGGGATCATATACACAGGTTAACAGGGACTTGTAGAGAAGAATCTGACAATAAAATCTAATTATTAGTTGATGATAAAATAACTGTAACTTCAGACAATTATTTTGTCGACGGCAGCGAGATAATTAGTATCCAGAAAATTAAATTTATTTATTAATTTCATTTTTTATTCATTATTAAAAAACTTTTTCATAATTAATTTTATGATAAGAGCACAGAATCATCCAGTATCAACAGAGAACATTTGATCATAATTCTATCAGTCATGTCAGTAAATTATTACATAAATGAAATATAATTAACAAATAAATAAATAAATAAAGGCCGGCAATGACCTGGCGAGCCATCCAGAGTGTACCTCACCCTTGCCCAAAGTTGGCTGAGAAGGGCGTAACACTCCTGCAATCCTAATTAGGAGTAAGTGGCTTAGAAAATGAATGAATTAATAAATATACACAAATAAATACAGGCAGCGCGGTGGTGCTGTGGTTAACACGTCCGCCTCATAGCGAGAAGATTTTGAGTTCGATGCCCAGGTTCAGCGAGTTTCTGTGTGGAGTTTGCATGCCCTGTGCTTGCATGGGTTTCCTGCAGATACTCCGGTCTGATTACGAGTGTGAAGGTGTGTGGTGGCTCTGCAATGGCCTGGTGAGCTGTTCAAGGTGTACCCCACACTCACCCAGAGTCGGCTGAGATGGGCACCAGCCTCCTCGTGACCCCTAGTTAGAATTAAGTGGCTTAGAAAATGAATAAATAAATTCAGGAAAGCCACTCATTCGGTAACTCCTGCAGCTAAATACTCGGATCCGAGTAAAATTTCCACAAATTTTGAAACGATTTGGTAACAGCAGGACATCTGTTGATAGATTTGTAAAACTGAAGTTTTTTTTATAAACTACAAGCAGTGAATTTACTATAAAATTCGCTCTACTGGTGTTTTTTATTGGAAACACAACCACGCCCAGATAATCTGTACAACCAGACACCCCTCCCCTCCCCCACAGCAGCTGCTGGAGGTCAATCCTTCTGGAGACTTAATCTGAAAAAAAGCATTTTTTTGTGCAAGGACCTTAAAAACCTCTTAAAAACATCTGGGGCTGAGATCCGGGTTACAGCTGACCCATATTCCACTTTATCGTCTGTCTGAATTCAGACCTGCAGAAACTGGACCATGAACTCTACTTTATTTTCAAATAATTATTTATTTCTCAATTAAAAAGTTAGATTTTGATTGTAAATATTTACTGAAAACTTTATATAAAGTAAAGTTTTTACTTTTAAATTTATTCCCCCTAAATTGATATTACTGGTTGTACTGGAATTGACTCCCAAAATCCAACATACAGATTAAAAGGGATTGAAATAAAATACAAAGTCTGGAGTTTCAATCCTGCGCTTGGATTGTGCCTGAGCATCTGCGTACACGACCAGCTCGACCCGTGCCTGGACTGTTTACTGACCTGTAGTTTGGCGTTCTGAGTCTGTAGCGTGGTGTTGTTTTCCTGCAGCGAGGCGGCCTGTCTCTGCAGGGCGAGGATCTGAGCCTGGAGGTTACTGCTCTGAGTCTCCAGCTGCTTGAGCTGTGTACGCAGTGCCTGCTTCTCTGCCTGAAGAGTGGCATTCTGGGAATACGTAAAAAAAAATTCACTGTTTGCACATCTTAAAGCAAGAGCACACGGAGGGCGCAGACCCTTCCCAAGCCCCTACGTCAACAAATAAGCCAGAAATTGTTCTCATCTTACAATGTAAAATAACTTTTAAATAAGAACACAAATTCTGCTATGTTAACAGGTGTAAACCTATTAAAGCCACGCCCCATATTTCGGACACTTACGTTCCTCTCCACCTCTATGAGCCGATCTTTGACCTTCAGCAGCTCGCGAGTGGCCTCGTGACTCTCTTTTTCCCACTTCCTGACGTTCTGTGTGTCCTCCCCTCCTCTAGAGGGCGAGCTGTGCACCATGCGCTCTTCCTCTTCCCTCTGACGAAGAGCCTCGTAGTTCTTCTTGACCTGAGGAATTGGGAGCAAGAGGAAGGCAGGGTATAACTTGTATTTGTTGTTGACATGTACGATAGATTTTCATGAAACTGTTTTAAAAAGCTGTGGAACCCGCACTGTTTTGAGTTCCTGTCGGAGCTGCTGGTTCAGGTTGGAGGACTCCTGCAGTCTGGCCTCAAGGGCGGCGATCTTCTCCTCTTTAATCTCCAGTGAGGACTTCAATGTAGACTCCAGCTTTGACTCCAGCAACTTGAACCTGAAAGAAACAACACATTTGTTTTTATTTTTACCATATTGGTTAAAAAGAGATGCCATTAGAGGGCACTGCATCACTGTGGGTTGAATTGATAGAATATTAAAGCTTGATTATGTATCTCTAGGATGCGAGTTTGAACTGTTCACCTTGCTCAGTGTTGTGCTGTACCTGATCGGCTCTGGCTGGCCGACACACGACCAGATCAGAATATGCAACTTTTTAAATTAGGTAACAAGAGTACTCAGAGAGCGCAAACCTTGACCAAGCTTGGCAATTCCCTATATGATCCCAAATGTAAAAATCGTCCTCTCACAATGTTGAGGAATACGTTATTGCCCAAAGCCGCAGCCAAGTTTGTGTGTAATTTTGAAGAAAGCATTTTCCTGCAGATGCTCTTATTCAGTTATCGCTTTTGTACGACTGAGCAATTGAGGGTCAAGGGCCTTGCTCAAGGGCCCAACACCGCTGGTACTGTTAGGGTCTGTGCTTGCTGGCGGCGTTAACTCTCTCTCTCTCGTTCTCTCTCTCTCTCTCTCTCTCTCTCTCCATTCACTGCAGGCGCTGGCAAGGGGCGTGGCTGTTACCTGCAGGCGAGGTCCAGAGAGCACACCTGTATCCACTCAGCGAGCTATAAATAGGAGCGGCGCGCTCCCCTCCGGTGTCAGAAGATTGTCGTTCCTTGTGATTCCGTTTTTCCCCCGTGATCTCTCTGACTCCTGCTATCCTGCCTTGTGCTCGACCAGTTCCGTTAAATTCTTATTTCTAGTGATTGTGGTTCCCCTGTGCTAAAATAAACTTGTTGAAGCTTCCTCTGTGGTCTACTGCATCTTTGGGTCCGACTCATATGCTCCAGCCGTCACAGGTACTGGGCATTGAGCATGGCAATTGAGGGTCAAGGGCCTTGCTCAAGGGCCCAACACTGGTGGTACTGGGTATTGAGCCCCGACCTTCAGATAAGTAAACCCATTGCCTTCACCAGTGAGTCACCATTGCCCACATTACGAAAACACTGAAAAAGCCGCGTTACGCTAAAACCATTTCCTGTTTAATGCTAATCACTGTGTTACATTGCTTTGAGCTGTGTTCTTCTACACGGGGGCTCACCTTGCAGCAGAACTCTGTTCATCATACAACAGTCCTTCTTTATTCAGTCCCATCTTCTCCAGCTCGTGCGTCAGTTTTTCCAGATCATTGTTTATCTGCTGACTCTTCAGTTTCTCGCTCACCAGCTCCTGAATTACAAAAGACATCATGATGGGATCAACATCAGGTCCCCGTCAAGCAGAAAGCATGTCAATACTTCATTTTGCTATTCAACATAAGAAACAAGTAATAAAGGTCGATGTGTATGCAATTAAAATAACACGTGGATGGGTAAATATTTAAGATAATAAGGTCAGTGCCACGCCCTTTTAAATGGCAACTTAAAAATATACATTTGAAAAAGATTTTATTGGTTCAGCTAATGCAATCTGTACGAACGGTATTTCGTAAAGAAATAACAGCAACTGACCAGCTGCTTAATCCTGGAGCCTATCTCAGCTGACTCGAAGCAAAGGCGGGGTACACCCTGAACGGCTCACTGGTCCATCACAGGGCAACACGCACGCAACCCTTCACACTCACACCACACCTAGGGCCAATCTGGGAATGCCAATTAACCTAATGTACATATCTCTGGACCCTAGGAGGAAACCGGAGTATCCAGATGAAACCCACAAAAGCATTGGGGAGAACATGCAAACAGCAGCATGCACACAGTCAGCACCCTTAACAAGTCAGAGATTCGAACCCAGGACCTCGTTGCTGTGAGGCAGATGTGCCTATTACTATCCCCTGTGCCACCCCGCCAATCAGAACCAAGTATTCCAATTGATATTTTTTGTTATACAGTGGTACCTTGACTTACGAGTGTCCGTTATAACAAATTTTCCATGATACGAGCTTCAACCGCACCAAAAATCTGCCCCATCCAATGAGCAAAATTTTGATTAATGAGCTCTGCTGGTGAAATGGATTTTCTGGGCCTTGTATTCTTCTGCGTGTATTCCTCCACGCTCTGAGAACACCTTGTGCAGTGCTTCTCAATTATTTTCTGTGACACCCCCTTGAGGGGAAAAAAAACACCCCCCCAGTGTAACTATAAATAGTATTTACTCCATTTCATATCGTTTGCTCGGTGCTTTTTCCTACACCATAGCGCGACAATGACAGTGCCACTGCCAACTACTGTAGCAGATGTGCAATTACATGCACACTTAATTCTAGTACAGTATGGCAAAAAAGCATGTTCCCCAGGATCATATGCACCCCTCTGGCATCACATTATTTGTACGTCAAGGTACCACTGTATTTGTTTAGGGGCAGCACAGTGGAGCAATGGTTAGCACATCTGCCTCACATCAAGAAGGTCCTGGGTTTGATTCCCGAGATCAGGGCATTTGTGTGTGCTATATGTGCTTGCATGAGTTTCCTCTGGCTCCTCTAGTTTCCTCCAGAATAATTTTCTACAGAATGCAGCTTGTCAAGCAACAGCTTTATCTCTGATTGACAGAGTGCTGACACTGGTGACTCCTTCCATAAATATCAAATGAACATCTCTATACAGAAAAACTTCCAGTCACAAAATTATACAGCTCGATAAAATCTCATTGATCTTTCACTAACTGTCTTTTCTTTTTTTTTTTTTTACCTCTCTCAGTGTAGCCAGCGTCTTCTTGTCGATCGTGGCCTGCTTCACCAGCTCCTTATTGTCCCTCTCAAGATCTTTGACACGGTTATAGGAATCGCTCAGGGTGCTCACTTCTTTGCTCAGCACCCGGTTTTCCTTCTCGAGCTGCGAGATTCTCTGACTGTCGTCGTCCAGTTTGGAGTCTCTGATCTCCGCCTGCTGCCGCAGCCGCTTATTCTCTTTCTCCAGCTGCTTCTTGTCTTTCTCCAGCTGTGAGCTCTCCTGCTCCAGCACTTTGTTCTCCTGTTCCAGCTGCTCCAGACGCTTGCTGGAGATCTTCAACTCCTCCAGGTTCCTCTGCAGGCTCTGGTTCTCGCTCTCTAGGTCCCGGAGCTCCCCTTCCAGCTGCTGGATTTTGCGCCCACTGTTCTCCAGGGCCTTCTGGAGCCGCTGATTCTCCGAGTCCAGACCTTGGTAGCTGAGTTCCAGGCGTTCGGTTTTCTTGGAAGAAGCTTTTAGCAGTTCCAGGTTTCTTTGCAACTGATTCTTCTCAGTCTCCAGCTCTCGGTTCTCCTGCTCCAGACGGCTGGCTTTTGCTCCTGCGGACCTCAGGCTCTCAGCTGTACGCCGCAGTTCCAGATTCTCCTCGTCAAGCTGAGTGTTCTCTTTTTCCAATGCTTCCAGCTGCACAGACATGTTCCTCAATCCATCAATCTTCTTCTTCAACTTTCTGCTCTCTGCCTCTAGATCAGCATTCTCCTTTTCCAAGACATCCACCTTCTCACAGGTGATCCCAAGGCTGGCCACACGTTTCTGCAGACCCTCGTTTTCATGCTCCAATCGCTGGACCTCAGTCTCAAGCTCCTCCGCCTTTTCACCTTTCTCCTTGTAGTACTCCAGGTCCTTGCGGAGCTGCTTGCGCTCAAACTCGAGCTTGTTGAGCTTGCCGCTGGTCTCTTTTATGGAGTCATGGAGTACGCGGTTCTCCTTCTCTATGTCTTTCACTCTGGCTTCGGTGCCGACCTGAGACCGCTGCCTGAGCGACGTGATGGTCCGGTTCAAGTGCTCATTCTCCTGCTCCAAACCTTTCACCTGAGCATCAACAAGAAAATTCAGAAAATCTCATAAATTCAAAAGGTTGTGCAGGTGTTATCAAAACAGATGTGTCTACTGCAATCCTCCTGATACCTGTCTCTCAGAGTTCTCTCTCAGAGTTTCCAGGGTTTTCTGCAGCTGAGCTTTCTCCTTCATCAGGTCCGTACTCAGGGTCTCAGCACTGCGAAGACTCTCCCTATCTGACTGCACTTCGTTCTCCAGCTGCTCCAGCTGCACAGACACAAAGACACGAGGTTAAAACCAATAAGTTATAATCTGCAAGAAAAGCCTAAATGTGCTTTACAGCTGTAGACAGGAGCACAGCTGTGAGCTTTCGGATTTCAGCTCGTCCTTAAAATCATCAAGAGTGAATCCAACAGGGATAATTAACACCTTGACACCCTTTTGGCTAACAATTGTTTGGTCGGGTCAAAACAGGAGGGGGTCTGAGTATGTCTGCGCTGTCACTCAAACTGAGAAACAGTGGCACTTAAACATGTTTTTCTTTTTTTTTTTTGCACTTGGTTTTGTTCTTTAAAACAACCGCAATGTCCAATCATGCAGCACAAAGTCATTTGTAGCTCGATGCATTTTAATCTTCAAAACAGATCCCTCTTCTTCATCATCATCATCATCATCAGCCTTCATGACTCATCTAACCTTATGGCTGAGCCTCAGGTTCTCCTTTTCAGCCTTGAGGAGGCGTGTTCCAGCCTCACCGTGGCCCTTCAGCTCTTCAACTGTCTTCAGGAGTGCCTGGTTCTCCATCTCTAGTTTCAGGAGGCGGCTGGAGGTCAGCTCATTGACCTCGTGGCCAAGAGACTTCTGTGGAACTACAGAAAAAAAAAAACCCAAATATTAAAAAATTCTCTCCAGTGCAGCAATCTAGGACATTAAAGGCCAGCCATGTCTCTCAATGTCACCGCCACTGCTATTGCTCATAAAGAGTAGGCCATTGGATTGCCATCAGTGTGTTTCTGCTATGTGATGGACAAGCAAACTGTCCAGGGTGCATCCTGCATTCATCCAGAGTCGCCTGAGATGTGCACCAGCCTCCCCGCAATCCTGATTAGGATTAACTGGGTCAGAAAATGAATGGACGAATATTAAAATTCACTGAGCCTACACGCTGCAGCCTAACTGGTTTGGCTCTATCTCAAGACAGAGGATATTTAAGACCGTTACTAATCACTGACAGTGGAGACTCCTTCCAGACAATGTTGCCAGTCCTCACAAACAATCTGTTACTATGGAAACTACCCCATAAGAATGAGTGCATTTGTGGGGGGGACTTTCCCACATTTTCTCCCAAATTTAGGCCGGTGGTATAGTGGTTAGGGTGCTGCGCTCATGATCGGGAGGTTGTGAGTTCGAATCCCACTGAGACCCTCACTGTGCTAAGACCCCTGGGCAAGGTCTTAACCACAAGTGTGCCTCTGTTCACCCAGCAGTATAAATGGGTCCCAGTAAAAAAATATACTGGGAATGTAACCTGCGATGGACTAGCGTCCCATCCAAGAGGAGTTGAACTCCTGGTCGCTTCACGCGACAGATACTGGGGATAAGCACCGGCCTGATGAGTCACTAGGCTCGGGTGTAGAAACCCAACAGACATTACCTACCTCTCCTTAATTTAGTCGTAAATCCCACCCATCAGGCATCACCTTCCATATCACACGAGCACCACTGTCCGAGGATGGGTGAAAGAATGCACACGCAACCTCCATGACACATAACGCTAACCAACCGCCTCTTTTCGAACTGCAGCGCATGGGTTTTTGGGCCGGGTCGAACACTCTTGGAGGGAAAGCACTACCCGCTCCCTTGTACAAATGACCTAACCGACACCCATAATCGGCTGGCGATCGCTGAGTGACAGGGAGGTGAGCGTATGCCGTCCCTCACTCCCATGAGAACTCGGCCAGTTTGGCTCCCATGTTCTCTTGGCCATGGAAGGCTGTGTCATTAAACCGGATTAAAACTTGAGATCTCCGGGTTAATAGTCTCGCACATTGTCGATGTGCCACTCGGGAGCTCCAGCATTATTCAGTTCAACCCAATGCAGAGTTTTTGGTTTAGGCATTGTAATCGCTAGTGTCTGTATGCCAGTTTGTGTACAAGATCCTGATCACACCCATCCATGGATTTTCACCAAACTTGGTGGGGACACTACCCTACCAAAATCTCGGAAAATATTTAATTTTGGAATGCCTAGGTCAAAAGTGAAGGTCAGAGCAAGGTCATAATGTTTTGGAGCTAGAGTGTTTATCATTTTGAAACGAGTCCTGATCGTCATGCCGTTACTCTGGAACACGAATTGAAAACCATATAGGACTTTCAAATGAGACCGTTACCTTTGACCTTGAGTCACTTTAAAAGGTCTAACCTCATCCGACTTGTAAATTCTTCAAGCTAGAGAGTTGCTTTTTCTCGCTAACTTGGTCATGTTAATTTACCATAGATCATTCTCTATAACTAAAATTAATTCTGTTCCAGATGTCTGGATTAATGAGCGGATTGATACCTGTACCCTCGATAACCTCGGGTGTTGTTTTTGAAAGTTGCTCCAGTTCCCATCCGAGGTGGAGAGACTCGTCCATGCTTTGCTTCTGTGCCATCTCCAGGGTTAGGTTCTCCTCCAGGAGCTCCTCGATACGTTTCCTGTCCATGTCACGTTCCTGATACACACAGTACAATCAAACACGTATACGTATAATCACATCTATACCCTTCACGACACATAATATAAAATACCCATGACAGCCATCTCGTACCATCTCCATGTCATGGAGCTTGGCTTTGAACTGCAGGTTCTCCTTCTCAAGTTCGTGTAGTTTGTCTGATCGAGCCCTTGATCCTTCTAACTGGTCCTCCAACATGCTCTTCGTCTCCAGGAGGATCTGATTGTCCTCTTTGAGCTCCTGCATAACGGAATACGTATTCACATATTCGAAACTTGAGGCTGAAGAAGCTGCAATATAAACAATTTTAACCAATGACATGGCGGCGTTTTTCGCACCTCGACTCGGGCTTTGTAGAACTCGATGTCGTGGAGTCTCTCTTTATAACGACCCACTTCGCTCTCCAGCTTGTCCACTCGGATGGCCTTCTCTCTCAGAGCGTCTAGCTCATCGCGGTACGCCCTCGCAGACCGAGCGTCTGACAGCAGCTGGAGGTTCTGAACAAGAGTTTTATCGGCCTGAGATTCCGGCCTTGGACTTAAAATTCTCATTTCATAACAAAATGTCAAGTACGTTTATTAAACTCCACTCATATACCACGATTATTGTCGCTCCATTTAATTAACGAGGGGGGCACGGTGGCGAAGTGGTTAGCACATCCGCCTCACAGCAAGAGTGTCCTTGGTTTGATTCGCGACTCAGTGATGGCGTTTTCCAAGTGGAGTTTGCATGTTCTCTCCCTGCTTGCATGGGTTTCCTCCGGGTACTCCGGTTTCCTCCCACAGTCCAAAAACAGGCACATCATGGCTAGCTGGCTGTTCTAGATTAGCACTAGGTGTGAGTGTGAATGTTTATGTGTGTGTTGACCCTGTGATGAATGGGCGAGCTGTTCATGATGTACTCTGCCTTCATTTAGAGTCGATTGAGATAGGCTCCACCCTCACAGTGAACGTAATAGGAATAGGACAATTGGCAAATGAATGAATTTACTAAAATGATGGCTAGTCTGCATTCTGGAGGAAAAATATCTACTTCGGTTGATTTCCTGTCCGGTGAAAGCAAAACCTTAAAGGTCATGACCTTAGCCGTCCTTCTCTTGACTGTGTTCTATTTTAGATAGATGCATTTATATGTGCACATTTTAAGCAGTAGGTGTAGACTTTCTATGATGCTGTTGAAAGGCCCTGATACGGATTGACAGTATAAGGACACGAGGTAATGCGAGGAGGTCTGAGGAGCGTTCTTACCTCCTGCTGAATCCTCTTCAGCTCCTTCTCCAGGTTCTCTACTTCCTGTCTGCAGTCCAGCAACTGCTCACTTTTCTCTTCTCTGTACCACGCGCGCACACACGCACGTACACACACGCACACACACACACGCGCACACACGCACGCACACGCACGCACACGCACGCACACGCACACACACGCACACACACACGCACACACACGCACACACACACACACATTACATAATTAATATTGTTTATTATGAGCTTTAAATTCAAGACAGAGTGTAATTAAAGAACTCTTCTTAAACTAAATATAAATAAAAACAGAAATACACGATCGCTTTTGAAGAAACAAATATCTTTCACATTTCGGGCTTTTAATAGAAATATTCTCCGAGGTATTGTGATACAATTACGAAGAGATTTATGGTTAAAATATGCATTTGGGTTCAGACTGTTGTTTTATTATATTTTCTGCTATGAGAGAGAGAGAGAGAGAGAGAGAGAGAGAGAGAGAGAGAGAGAGAGAGAGAGAGAGAATGTTTTGAAGGCATGCAATTAAAGGGATAAAGAAAGTAAAATAGAAAGACAGAGACTAGGAAAAGGATATACACTGGGGAGGGAGGAAAGGGAGAAAGAGAGAGAGGGAGGGGGACAGAGAGGGGGTAGGGAGAGAGAGAGGAGAGAGAGAGAGAGAGAGAGAGAGAGACAGAGGGGAGAGAGACAGAGGGGAGAGAGCGGGAGGGAGGGAGAGAGAGAGGAGAGAAAGAGAGAAACAGAGGGGAGAGAGACAGAGTGTGAGAGAGAAGGGGAGAGAGAGAGAGAGAGGGAGGGAGGGAGGGAGAGAAAGGGAGAGAGAGGGAGGAGAGAGAGAGGAAGAGACAGAGATAGAGGGAGGGAGAGAAAGAGAGAGAGAGAGAAAGAGGGAGTGAGAGGGAGGGAGAGAGAGGGGAAAGAAATAGAGATGAAGAGAAAGAGTCCTGAGAAGGGGGGAGAAGAAGAAAGTGGAAAAACAGGTACTGTATAGAGAGAAAAACAGAGGGAAAGAAAAAGAAAGACAGGTAAGGGGTGGTGGTGGTGGTGGGGGGGTTGCGGGCATGCAAATATGTAACCGTCTCATCTGTGCTCCCTCTGTGCCTCACATAACCGGCTGTTCCTGAGCCGTCAGACTTTTGAGTAACTTTTCTCCTACATTTGAAGAACGTGGAATATTAAAATAAAATTATAATTGGTTATGGAGGAGTCTGTGCGCTAATGTGGGCGGTGACGGGACTTCCAGCCGTTTTAAAGCTGCGTTGCTGACACTGATGTCACAAACTCGTCTTTCCAGATGGCTTTCAGTCACTGAGAGTCGGGTTTATATGTGAAACCTTCACTGGGTGGATTTTTTTGTATCGATCTGAAAAAGCATGATGTTCATTGGTCGGAAGGTCTATTGGGTTTTATACCCGAGCCTGGTGGCTCATCAGGCCGGTGCTTATTCACAGTTTCTGTAGCATGAGACGACTCAGAGTCTGAATGGATGGGACGCTGGTCCATCGCAGGTTCCCTTCCCTGTGTTTTTATCTGGTACCCATTTATATTGTTGGGTGGACAGAGGCACACTTGTGGTTCAGACCTTGCCCAGGGGTCTTAGCACTGTGAGGGCCGAATGGGGATTCAAACCCACAATCTCTTGATACAGGCCCAGCGCCCTAACCAATACGCCATCAGCCCCACAATGATGTAAATCTTTCTTTCTTCCTTTCAGCTTCTTCCCTTTCTCGGGAGTCGCCACAGCGAATCATCTGATCTGCACATTTGATTTTGGCATAGGATTTTACATCAGATGCCCTTCCTGACACAACCCTTTTTAGCAAGGGACAGAAACATGCTGACGGCTTTGCAGTTACTCTTTATGAAAGTCAGCAATGGTTCTCTTACATGCCTCTCACCATAGACAGTGAGGGACATGGCCCGCCTTTGATAACCCAGTTAGCTGCACTGGGGGAACAGTGACAACCTTGTGGGGACTCGAACCCCCAACCATAGGATCAGCAATCCTGCACCCTATCCACTACACCACCACTGCCATGATGTAAATATGGAATATAAATCGTGTCAGCCTGCTATACACTGCAATTGGGCTTTTTACACCCGAGCCTTGTGGCTCATCAGGCCGGTGCTTATCTTTGGTTTCCGTAGCGTGAAGCGACCAGGAGTTTAACTCCTCCAGGATGGGACGCTAGTCCATAGACCATATATATATATATATATATATATATATATATATATATATATATATATATATATATATATATAAATAAAAGTACACCTTTAAATGTAGTTTTCTTGAAATATACAACGCTGTAGTTTTCAAAAATGTCCACTAGAGGAATATATTGCATTACTACTTGTGAGGTGCATTTCTGAGATAGTGTGAGATGACAGAGTGCATTTATTATTCAAAGGGGAAGCACTTAAGCAGCGTGCTTCAACTGAAGTGAGTGTGCGGTTTATGTTTATAGGGAGTAAATGAGGACTGCATTCAGACTGAGCAGCTCAGACACGCCCCTCAGCCGGAGCGGGTAGAAAACCAAGTTAGAGTACAAAAGAAGCGGTGACATGATGGTGTGAAGTTAATTCTCTGGCGCAGCGGTGAGTGTGCTTGTGCTTATTGAGAGTAGATGAGAATAGTGAATTCAGGTGTGTGCCACGCCCCTCAGCCGAAGCGGAGAGAAAACAGTTAGTTAGAGACACAGCCGCCAAAATCAAAGTTCCCCAAACACACAGACCATAACAAAAAGAACATAAAAGAACATGAAATGTAATAAATTGGATAAACAAAACAAAAGGACAAACATGCTACACCACAGTACATAAAATCACACACACAAACATTCTAAGCATAAACTTAGGTACTGTACTGGAATAATAATTGAAAAAGGCTTTAATAGTGGAGTGTTTTACAACAGTTCAGGTGATTATTCCTCTTCAGGCACTTCAGAGGAAACTGTCCTTTCTTCAGGAGAAAGTCTTATTTCTTCAGAAGAGACATCCAACGTCATTACCTTTTTCTGGCGCTTAGCCAACATTTGAGTGGCATCATAGAGATTAACTGGTAATTAAAACACACTAAAAAAAAGGCTCATTGACAACTTATGCGCGAATGAAGAAAAAGGGACGTTACATCATTTCAACCAATCAGCAGCAAGGAGGACAGCCATTGGCTGAATTTGAATGACGTGACAGTTGCTCGGCAGTCCGCGAATATACAAACCGTGATGGCAAAACCGCAAATAGTCAAGGGCCTACTGTAAACTGTCACTAAATCTCTAAACTAACACCATGAGAGGAATGTGGATTGAAAAACAGCCATCCTGTGCCCTAATAAAATCTCACCGAGACTAAAACTGTAAGTAGGCCAAAGACTTTTCAAGAATATCACGCACGCTAGATTATCTTATGATCTGGGTCGAATCCCCAGGCATCTGATTCACAACCCGTCCAGCACGCAGTCATTTTTCACAGCACTGGCATCACCGTGTCACAACCTCGTGCAAAGAGAACAAAAACAAGTGCTGCCTCGCCTCATGTGATCACTGCAGCATCTCTCACACGCCTTTTAAACTTCCTGACTACATTAAAATCCAACTTCCTCCCGGTTTTAAAAGCGCTTCCCCATCAACAAAACCGCTACTTCTAAATCCTGCCTCTGTGTATTGTCTCTCAAGGTTAATGTACTCAAAAGGAGGAACTTCAATTATTTACAAGGCTGCAAGCAACCACTGTAGACTCCGACCAGGGCAATGTAGAGGAACCGTGGGGTTTTTTCTTTCTTTCTTTTAAAAAGGGGTCATTTAACATGATGAGTCAATCTTTGTTTCTGTTCATAGGAAGTTCAGAAGAAGTCAGCAGGAGACACGAGTAAGGATGAGGAACGCTGATTCAACAAATTTACATATTTATTGTGCTGAGTCATCAGAGCTCAAGACTTGGTCATATCCAATTTACCATTAAATGAAGAAACTGTTTATATGGTGGTCATCAAAACTTTTTACTGCTATGAAAATTCAAGAATTTTTTATGTTCTGTAAACACCAATCAGGTCCAATTTTTACCCTGCAGACATTCAACACAAGGCCAGAGATTGACAATGTTACAATCATACAAAAAATGCGTAAACATTGTAAGACACATCAAGATGTCAATAAATAAACACCAAATGAGGTTATCTAGTCTTCTGCTTTAAGTGCTGCGTAGTTAGAAGGGCAGAGAGAGCGCAAACCACCACCAAGCACAATTATATTTTTTTTATATGCAAATCATCAACTGCAAACACTTTACACATCTAGGTATATTTCCAAAATAATGTGCCTATATGTGTATTGCAGAGGCTGGCTGCTACCTGTGAATGTGGACTGTGATATGTTTTTATCATATTTCTACACTGGTTATGTTTTACGACTGTTGAACTTGACTGCCATTGACTGGATTTTAAGATGTTTACTTACATTTTCGTTGTAGTTGCAATCTGCTAAAATCCGTTTGATAGTTTATATTAGCTATTTTAAAAAGGCTGCTGTTTCACTCTTGTGAGACCACAAAATCGTGAGAATAGGACATAAATTCCATAGTTCATATCAGGCAAGTTAATGGCAATAACAACAGTATACAGATATTAAACTAACAATTGAGATATAAACTAAAAGACCTTTGAATAAAGTAAGACCAGGAACAAATCCAAATCAGACGTAATCCCATTTATATACATTAAAGCAAGTGTGTGCTTGCGCATATAAAAGAAAATGTATTCATATGCAAATCAGTTTGGTGTTGCTGGTGGAGACATAAAATGATCACATGACTTTTCGCATTACAGTACATTTCAGAAGTAGGCTGCAAAGTCGTCAGCTTGTTTCTGTCCCTTGCTAAAAGGGTTGTGACAGGAAGGGCATCCGACGTAAAAACCTCTGCCAAATGAAAATGTGCGAATCAGATGATTTGCTGTGGCGACTCCCGAGTAAAAAGGGAAAAAGCCGAAAGGAAGAGAGACGTTTCAGAAGTTTTAATTCAATCCAAATAAATAGTTTATCTTGTCTCCTGGCTGGCCAGTACCACCTGTCAGACTTTGGATTAGTACTGACTTTTTTGCATCCAGGTCAAAGGAAACAATTCTCCATATCTAGAGGGGCAGCAGTCTGTATTTGTTAAAACAAGCAAGTAAACAAAGAAACAAACAAAGAAACAAAAAAAAATAAACAATTGCAAAACCCAGTTTCACCGAAATAAAGCATTAAATTACTTCAT